>OY747713.1:17905460-18327960 GCA_963556495.2 Valencia hispanica | reverse complement strand
CATAACAGTTAGAGGTGAAACTTGAAAAATTAGAATATTGTGCAAAAGTTTTTTTATTTCAGTAATTCAACTTAAAATGTGAAACTAATATATGATATGTACTCATTACATTCACAGCAGGATATTTTGAGCCTTTGTTTGTTAGAATGTTGATGATTATGGCTTCCAGCTTATGGAAACCCCAAATTCAAAATCTCAGAAAATTTGAATATTGTGAAAGGTTCAATATTTTAGGCTCAGAGTGTCACACTCTAATCAGGTAATTAATTGAAAACACCTAGAAAGGGTTCTTGAGCCTTTAAATGGTCTCTCAGTCTGGTTCAGTAGGAATCACAACCATGGGGAAGACCAGAAAACCATCCCTGACACCCTCCATACGAAAGGAAAGCCTCAAAAGGTAATTGCAAAATAAGCTTGAAGTTCTCAAAGTGCTGTATCAAAGCACATTAATAGAAAGTTAGCTGGAAGGGAAAAGTGTGGAAGAAAAAGGTGCACAAGCAGCAGGGAGGACCGCAGCCCGGAGATGATTGTAGGGAAAAGGCCATTCAAAAGTGTTGGGGACCTTCACAAGAAGTTGACAGATGCTGGAGTTTGTGCATCAAGAGCCACCATACACAGACGGATCCTGGACATGGGCTTCAAATGCCGTATTCCTCTTGTAAAGCCACTCCTGAACAACAAACGTCAGAAGCGTCTTACCTGTGGTAAAGAAAAAAATGCAAAATTTGCATCTTAAGTGGAAACCAAGGTCCCAGAGTCTGAAGGAAGAATGGTGGTGGTTTACAATGTTAGCCTGTTTGTTAGCCAAGGCTTACCTCATGCGAAGTGATTGCTGCAGCATCTCGCATTTTTAATCATCTGCTCGTTTAAATCACTTCTTCTGATAGCTGATGTCTTTTGTTTGCCTTGAAAGGGGTGTGAGTTCTCTAGAACTGACATGTTTTGTTGTTTTTATCCAAGCGAATTGTGCAACCAACAGCACAAAACATGCAGACTTTCACCAGACTACACGTGCAGCAGAGCAGGGAGTGACTTAAACCGATAATCCTTCTGCTTCTGACTGAGAGGAGACGTTCACATGGAACTGTCGATGCTGTTCGGGTCTCCCATTCTGTTTACCTGACGAGCACTGAATGCAGCGTGGGTTGAATTGTGGGATAAACAGGGCAGGACAAATTAATTGGCCTGCGTCAACACATTAATTTTGACAGTCCAACTTTCCTTGTTTGATCTGCTCTTTGCTGAAACGGCTCACATTCAAAAATTGTAAAATCATGCTCATTTTTCCAAAATCACTGCTCCTAGACAGAGTGAGGTACACACACCAAACTATCCACAATTCTTCACCAATGCATCCTAATACCTAAAGTGAAAGAAAAATTTTGATAGCCCTTATATTTTTAAAGTTAGAGGACGTAGCTCAGGACCAAGTAAAGACAGATTTCAGTTTTAAGCAATTTTATCTACATATTCGAGATCATTTTATGGCTGTAATTCTATATTTTCAACAAACTGAGTGGTTAAAGACCATTCCCCTATCTGTTCTGATAAAAACGGTACATGTATGATGTCGATAGGCCTTACGGTTCTCGAGTTAAGAGTAGTTCGGGGACAGTATCTCCTGTCTCTTGTATAAATACAAATATAAATATGGTGACTTTTTATTAATCGAATTGTGGCAGTTCTGGATTCCATATATGCTGCAGTCCAAACTGTTTGTACTTTAGGCTTCTGCTTGTGTAATGTGTAGATTTGAGCTCCAAATGCTATGGGCTTAATCTGCATTTTACAGTTGAAGAGCTACAGCGTAAACTCCTCTCACCTCCAACCCAGATTCTGACCTGTGTTTACCTGCAGTGGAAGTAATTTCTAGAACAGGCCCAATAGGTAATGTTGGGAGGCTGTTATTTGCTAATGACTGCATTGTTCCGTAACTTGCTCTGGACTACCCACATCTTCATCTATTAGCAAAGATTCAAAACATGTTTCTGACAGAAAGTCTGTAAGTGCTATTAGAGCAGAGGACACAGAGATGAGAGGTCCATCTGTAGTTTGCTGGTGGGCTTTACCTGCAGTTATGAGGCGTGTCTCTCAGGTGAAAGTCACAGTTCTGTTTCTTCCTATCAAATGGATGGAGGCTGGCTGACTCAGAGTGGAGTGATGGATTGAAGCTGCATATTTTCCTCTCCCTCTGCCTATAGCAGTTTAAACTCTACTAGACCAGCTTAATGAAGTCAGTCAGAAGTTGGGTTGGCAGCCAAACCATTTTGTGTTTGAGATGGGGCAGTTATTTATTATCCACGAAAAAATAGAAAATGTTTTATGTAACTTAAATATCGGGCTTATATTGTTCTTCACCAGCAGGCCTATCTAAAAAAATATATTTTTGACCATAATTTGATAATTGAAAGACCCAGAACAGCTGACTCCCCTCAGCAGCCATGCCTGAACCACCTCACCTAACTCCTATGTGTGGATGAACAACAACTCTACTTTGAGCTTCCCTCTGTTAGTCCTGTCTTCCCTCTTTCTTTAAAGCTGAGCCCAACTACCCTATGGATTAAGCCTTCTCTTTCAGACATAAATATCACACAGTATTCTGAAGGTGAATTGTATTTCATCCAATGCCCCTACAAGCCTTGCATGTTCCCGCCAAAGGATATAAGTGTCCTGATTATTGTTGGGGGTTTTTTCAATGTAAGGACAGGGTCAAGTAGAACTATTTAGCCATTCAAATTAAGATGTTTTTGCTGTACGCTTCTATAGGCTGCACCAGCAACAAAGCCTTTTTAGCTTTACAAATTGCTTTGTGTGTCTGCTACAAGGTAAATGTATTTGAGGCCGTTTATTGGAACTCCTGTAAAAAAAACAATCCATGACTTAAACAAATTGGTTTGTTGAACGAGTAAAGTGTTTGTACAGATATAAGAACACTGCATATTGTTGTCTTTTAACATTTTGTTCTCGTTTCTGTGTGTTGCAAGTAGCCACACCTTGTTCTTTGCACGAACTAAGGAAAATCCTTTTCCTCAAGCATACGTGACAAAAATGTTTGTGATTAAATTTTTTTCATCCTCCCAGATGTTATTCAGCTGCATAAAACATAAAAAGTGCTCTTTAAAATGTTGGCAGTATTTTAAATGTACTAGCTTTACAGTTACATGTTTTTCTGGTAACCACATGTTTTTTGGTTTCTGACATTTATGTCTCATTTATAATACCTGGATGAAGAAACACTACAATTTAGGTTGTGCAGACCACACAGTCTGACAGAACCATACATGTGTAGTGAGATTGGCATACATGTTGCTCTGTTTGAAGTAATCCCCAACAGCTTGACTTTATCTCAAACAGCTTCCAGGTGCAGTCAGCTTGAACACGTTCCTGAAAGACCCTGAACATAAACATGCATGCTTATTTTCATTCTATACCCCCTCTCAAATACACAGCTAGATGCACATGCATGTCTAAATAAAAGTGCACCACATGTCATTTAAGGAACAAGACATCCTTTCTTCTGATTTCCTAAAACGTCATATCACCACACTGCTGTATGTAATCCTCAGCGTATCTGACAGAGGGAAAGTTTTGTCACTGAAAGCCTGCTTCTTTCATGATGCCTAATGATGTTTTATCACACTGTCGACATTGTGCTCCGATTTCCTTGCATATTTAAAAAAGGATTAAAAACAGCTCACTCTAGAAAACTTGTCAGTTAAAGGAGCGATTGATTTACCATCTTCTCTGCGCTCCCCCTCCCCCTCCTGTTTCTCCTTCTTGTCTTCTCCTCGTCTCTCTCTCTTTTCAAGATCTTACATTTTCACTAAAGTCCCCTTCTCTCTGTTATCATTCCACCAGAGGCTCTCAAAAGGAGCTTTGATATTGAAAGCAAGCTTGGAATGAAAGGCAAGGGTTTAGGGGAATGTAAATGGTGGGGGTATTTTTTTAAAGAAGAGATCTTCCAGTTAACGAACACCTTACTCTTCAGCATTTTCTGCACTGCTGATTTTTATTTTCTTCCTTGATGTGACAAAGTTGGGATGAAGATTCATTCATTCATGTCTTTTAGCATTTCATATTGATTTCAGTCAATTGGGGATGATGAAATATTGTGACACAGACGAGAAAAAATTCTATTCTATTTGTTTCTTTTCAATTTACTAGAGAAGGAAAAACAGTACAGACTTTTTCTCTTGGAAAAAAATGTGTGCATGCTGAACAATATTTTTATATGAGAAAGAATGTAAGCAGCCAGTAGAGCGCTTTTTTACTGTAGTGAAATATGTTTTTTTCAAACTAATTGTTTGTGAATTACATTTTGGTTGGAAATTGCAATCTGGTGTGAGATAGGATTGCATTAGTTCCAAAACGGAACCATGTTGGAGGTTTTGATATGTTCTATCAATATGAATTGTAGTAAAAGCCCTAACCACATTTGGACATCAGTAGATGTCTTCATGAAGATGTGTTTTCGAATTTCACTTTTCAACTGCATTTACACATGCTTAAGCAGAAGACAGTGTGATTTTTTTTTCCTTAGATGGATAATGTTGGTAAAATGTTGTATTAAGAACTGAGACAAACTTTAAAAGAACCAGTGTGCCATTGATTGCATTTTCTTTGATAGAGATTGACTCAACATTGGCTTCCAATATACAGTCTTGTATAGTTTGTCTCAAACACATTGTCAAACAAAAGTGACAATGGGAACAAGCAAATGCAAATAAATCAAACTAAGCATAATGGTGGTTTTGTGCAAATGTGTTTCCTGAAAAAGGCTTGAGTTAATAATTGTTTTTTCCAAACAATACTTGTACCTCTAAATTTGAACTTGGTCCCTTGGTCAAAAAATAACTTTACCCATCACCTTTTTGTTTTTCTTTTTGTTATATTGAGCCAGTTTATTTCAAATGTCAACTCAACTCAGATCTAGTTGCACCCAACCATTGTCGATCTAAATTCTAATACAGTCAAATTCAGTTTATCATTTTATGCCACTTGGTAAAAAGGTTATTCGTCTAAAAAAAACAACTTCACAGCAATCTCTGATCAGAAGTGAGCATGTGGCGACAGTGAAAAGGGAGCATACATTTTTAACAGGAAGAAAACTTACCAGATAAACACTCAAAAATAAAGTCATAGGACAAAGTAATTGGAACAAAGAGTGAGAGCGGATTGACTTGAAACCTATCCAAAATCATTATATCTGAGCAGTTTTATCTTTTATAACTGTCAAGATTTAGGAGAAGCTCTATATCGCAGTAGCAGTGTCACCAGGGATCAGAAAAACCAAAATCTAGCATGTGCTACTCTGGAATATTTGTGATACCCCCTGCTTAGAATCCTGCTGTGAATTTGTGTTGGAGCTAACACTTGGCATGTCACAGCTTTTCCTCTCCCCCACTCACTTACTCTATGTTCTTAGCATCTACAAAATGCAGCCCTTTGTTCTTTTTCTTTGTGTGGCCTGTGGTGATACTTAAGCTCTCCAGCCTTCCTGCCAACTGCTACTTCCCACAGTGATTGTCAAAGGGTTTGTCCTGGTCCACCAATGTTCAGCTTTCTTCAAATACCTCCACTCCTTGCTAATGAGTCCCTGGAGGGTTGTACCCTGAAATTGCTCTCTTCAGACACCATTACTGCTAGTGTGCCTTCAAAGACTTGGGTGAAACCATTACCATAACTGGGGACTGCCACCTGCCTTGGAAGCTTTAAACATTAGCAAAACCTGCAGTTTGCTAATGGGACTGAATAGACCTGTCCTGAGAACGGGAGCCATGGGAGCTGTAGAAGTTCATCCTCTGGCGTGTGGTCTTACTTTTACTCAAATATTTGCTTTGATGTCTCACTTGGCTAATGATAGGCTGTACTCTGAGTACAGAACTAAGCTGTGTTTACTTTCTTTCCTCCTTTCTTTTAATTTCTGTTCAATTCTACTCCATTTTCATGTCATCAGCCTCTGCCCTTCCAAGGTGATATGATAAAGATGATTATACATCTAATTAAAACTCATCTTTGGAGTGATGAAAAGATAATATGAATTAAAAAATATAATGCAGACTATGAAACCTCATATCAAAACTTTGTGCAACCGTAGCGAGGCTGTTAATTTGCTCATATCCTCTGCCAACTCAAATGATGTGCAGAAGCAAATGTCAAGTGAATGCAGCCAGTCACCCATCAAGTAGGTTAAATTAAATGCTAGGCAGCGGTGTGGAAGTTCCAGAGGTGGCTGTCTTCCCACCAGACAACATGAGGTTTGTCTTTCTGTGATCGGTGATTGAGGGTACAGGGTTCCAATACCCCACTGCCACCCTTTACATCTATCTAAATCTGTCAGGTGTTGGACCCATGGCTTTTTAATGTTTGGCTCAAAACCCATGCAGGTGCTGTCAGCAAGCTCAGGTGTATCTCGACTCTTACTTGACTGTGCTGTGACTTAAAAGGCTAAAGGCATGCTGCTATAAAAGGTTCGTTGCAGAGAAAATTGACTGTACTATGGGTAAAAAACAGTGAATAGCACCCAAGATATGCAAGTTATCATCTGCTAAGCCTTTCTACACAATCCAATAAATAGTTTTTAAATGTTACTACTTAAGTTAAGGTCCTACCCCTTTATTACTAAATATATCCCTGAAAAATCACTGTTTAAAGGGCTAGAAAGCTATGGTCCTTAGCCCTCCCCTTATTTCACAGAAGCAATTAGAACACACTTCCCTTCAGAATTGTAGGGTTAAGAGCAAAGAGTGAGGATTAAAAGAAGAAACTTTTATTCAGGCTAAGGAATTTATCACAGCCTCTCAAAAACATCTGATGTTTCTGATGACAAATATGAACTTTATGGCAAGTAATGTCGAGAGGTATACTAGCCGTTGTACCAGTGGGCAGATAGGTCATCAAAAAGGCCTTCCTCCAAATTACCCAATCTGTCTTCAGCCCTCTTAAGCCAGGTTGTTGAACAAATACGGCAATTTTCCAACAGTAGGTTGGATATTTTCTACAGTACTGAAGAGGCAATTTTCTTTGCAGCTCAAGTGGCAGTTGTCTTCTGCCTCTTTGTTCAATTAGAGGGAGAGAGCTTAAGGGGTGCAGCAATACTTCTGGTCAAAAATAAAAGCATCATGTCATCCATTTCCCAGTAAATGATACATCTTCCTCTTACAGCCTCCTGAATGACCTTGTTTGTGTGGCCCTGTTAGGAATGAAATGATTTTGGGCAGGGAGACTGGAAATGAGCCTGCTCATTGTCTGAAGGTGCAGGCAAACACACACATGGGCTTATAAAAGTATCCATATCTCTTTTTTTTTTAGATTGTGCCATCTTTCAACCACAAATGTCGATGTGTTTTGTTTTGACATACAATAGCACATAATTGTGAAGTTGAAGCAAAAGGATTATTGGTTTTCAAAATTAAAATCTAAATAAAAAACTGAAACCTGTGACATGTTTTTCCCTTTAATCCCCTTTGCTACAAAAAGTCCAAAAAATGTAATTTCAGTCAACTGCCACAAGAATTCCATTAATTAGTAAATAAAGTCTAGCTGTGGAGTAACCCTGCTAAAGCAATCAACTAAAAATTTAGGATACAGTATGTTTCAATATTTAGCATAGTACAACTGCAAACCTACCGGATTGTGTTAGACTTCCTTAAATGACAAAATGAGCAATAAGACCATTAATCAAAGAAGCAACAAAAAAGGTTCATGGTAACTCTGGAGGTGCTGTGGATATACGCAACTCAGGTGGGGGAGTCTATTAGGCTATTAGCACTGGCCTTTATGAAATAGCGGGAAGAAAAAAGCTAGAGTTAGATAAGAGCCACAAGAAGTCATGTTTCAGTTTGCTTCAAGCTGTGTAAGGTACACAGCATACATGAAAATGCTCTGGTCAGATGAGAGCTAAACTGAATTATTAGGCCTACCTGCTAAATACCATGTGTGGTAAAAATAAAAATAAAACCGCATATTGTCCCGAACACACGGTCCCCCTGGTAGAACATGGTAGTGGTAGCATCATGCTGTGGAAAATGGAGATAAGAAAGTGGAGAGAATGAAATGGGTCAGAGATGGGATGATTGATGGAGCTAAATGAACTAGATGAACTAGATAAAAAGTGCAAACTTAAATCCACTTTAGTATCTGTTGTCAAGACTTAAAAAATTATGTCTATGAATGCTCTTCAACCATTCTGACTGATCTTAAGTTATTTTGCAAGAAACAATAGGCAAGGCAAGGCAAGGCAATTTTATTTGTATAGCACACTTTCAACAGCAGGGTAATTCAAGGTGCTTTACATGATTTGGTGATTTAAAAGAAACACATAAAAGAAACACACATTACACATGATACACAATAAAGCAAGAGAAAAAATAAAATAAAAAAAAGCAAGAGAGCATGAACACATTTCATACATATAACATCAAGCATTTACTCAAAGGCAATTCTAAACAGATGGGTTTTTAGTCTCGATTTAAAGCAGTTCAGAGTTTCAGCAGCTCTACACTCGTCAGGAAGTCCGTTCCAGATAAGGGGAGCATAGAAACTGAAAGCTGCTTCTCCATGTTTAGTTCTGAGTCTAGGGATGTTTAGTAGGCTAGAGTTGGAGGACCTGAGTGGTCTTGGTGGTTGGTACCATGACAACAGGTCTTCAACATATTTTGGTGCTAAGCCATGTAATGATTTATAAACTAGTAAAAGTATTTTAAAGTCTATTCTCTGAGCTACAGGGAGCCAGTGTAAGGACTTTAGAGCTGGGGTGATGTGCTCTACTTTCCTGGTTCTAGTGAGGACGCAATAGACAGAAAGGCTCTAGATGTACAACGTTGCTAGAGGCAGATTCCAAAAGACTTGCAGTGAAAGGTCGTTCTACGAAATTATGACCTAAAGGTGTCAGTACTTCAGAGTTTTGAGACGAGGGCACCAAGAGAAAGGAAGAGCCCTGGTTTCATATTCAACCTGCTGCATCAGCTAAGTAGGCTCCATTGCACATTGCATTTGATTAGTGAGACCCTTTGATCGAACCTTAGATACCATCATTGCAAAACAGAAATAAAAGTGGGGAGGGACAGTGTTATTGCATGTGCAGGTTTAGGCTATATAATTTTTCCCATAAACATTTTCTCTGAGAATTAAAGTTTGGGTTGGAAGGGAGATTAATATGGGGCGAGGGGAGTGTGCCAGCCAAAAGAAGTCTAGTGAAATTTAATGAGTTTGGCGTGTCGGCTGGGGAGCCCGCTCGCACCACGCTAATTACGCTCTGTAACGAACTGAGATCTGGGGAGCATCGCAGAAAGACAAAGGCTCTGAACAGTCCAGCAGCAAGCAGTGAGCAAAACAAAAATGCTGCATACACAAATTTAAAGCCCACATAGACAAACACAAGAGAGAGTGGGAGACTGAAAGTCAGGAGATAGCCTTACAGATTTCTCCAAGCCCTCCCTGGTTGCCACCCCCATGTTAAGCATAATGAGATGTAGCAGGAGTTCTAGAGCTTAGATCTGACAAACAAACCTATCCATCAGGATCTCCAGGCAGAAGGTGCAAACTCTGGTGGTGGAAAATGAGTTGAGTAGAGACACTGGGAATGTTGGGATAACTGAATCAACCTCCGATGACATCTTGCAGATCCAGCTCTTTAACTAGGTAAACAAAGAGTGCCTAAACACAGTTTCCTTCACAGAAAAGTTACACACAGTGCCACCTTTGAGTAAGGAGGTCAACTTGCAAAAGTAGATCCCCTAGGAGTGGGTGTAGATGAGGAAGTCCCATCTTTTGAAGCAGGAGCGTGTCTCTTTCCTTCGTTAAGCTCCCAGCGCCCGAAGAGAATCTAAGACTCGTCCTACGCATCAGTGGACTCAAAAAACAAATAATAAGGCTGACTTTCAGTTGTGACTTTCACCAGAAGGAAACTACCCTTGCCTCCTTTTTTGCCATTCTTCCTAAATGTCATTGTCTTTTCACCATCTCTCTCTGAATCTCTTATACTAAGAAGAGGAATTTGCTCCTGGCACTGTTTAAATGAAACTTGCCCTCTTACCAAACGGATTTTAACCTTTAATATTCTTGCCCTTTGTTGGCAAGTGTATATCCAGTTTTCATCATGCAATATGTGTTGATATATCCCTGTGGCCTTTTTACCCTTATTATAAAATGTTTGTGCACTGCTACTACCAAAGGCTTAAAATTCTGTCAGATGTGGAGATTGAAGTTAAACTTTTTCTCATTACTGTTCACAAATAATGTTCGTGATTATTTAAATGCCTTGTCAAGCTCAGTTTGCATCTATTACATGTGTCTGACAAGCTATGGAATAAATTCAAAATGCAGGGCCCTCCCATTGCGTTTTTGTGTTTGCAGCTAAATCCTGACACTTTTATCAAAACCACAGTGTCCAAATGAAAGACTGCTGACCCTGTCCTCTGCCTTACCCTCCCTTCTGTCTTATTTTTTTATTTTCTGCCAGCTGATTTTCCCTTGCGGAAAAGCCCCAAAGCCCCGTCTGCATTCCTTTCCAATTAAGCCAGCATCATCTGATTCCAATTACTCTAATTATACCAGCTAGGGTTGTGAGCAAGAGGAGAGCAGGAACCAGAGAGAGAGAGAGAGAGAAATGGAGTAACCGACTGAAAGCGAGGAGAACATGGCGAGTCTTCACACTTTAGAGACCAGGAATGCAAGTGTAGCCAGGGAGCCTTGAGGCTACTCCGGTGGCAACAACAACAACAGTAACTAACAACAAAAAGTGCTTGCAACATCACTGCAACAGCTGTGAAGACTAACTGCAAGTTGATAATAGTAGGAAACACATGATAGTGACAAACCATGTCATCAAACCACACATTCTTAACAAGGTCAGACTAATGTAAGGACACATCGTGTTTTTAATCGCAGTGCTATGGGGTGAACAATAATCTCCCTGGTTTGGCTTTTGAAAGAACACTGTCTAACAAATCCTTTATTACTCTATGAAGTCATGTTTGACATCTGCAAGTCTCCATAGCAATCTCTGACAATCTTACAAGCATATTTTACAACACCGAGCTAACAGTGCTGTAGGTGATCTTGAATATTTTCACAGCTGACTGCCCACATAGATTTTTGTAAGAGTTCAGGCATAGGAAAAACTAAGTACAGAGGGAGAAAGAGCCAGTTTGCTCTTCTGGAGCATACAGGTTTGTGTGAAAATAGTGCAGAGAGAAAATACATCAGCAGTGACCTTAGAGAAGCACATGTTGCTGCCCATCAATAGGAAGTGTAGTAAGATAATTTTCCAAATATTTGCCATGTTTGGTGAAAACAAAACTCTTACCCGTCCCAACAACAGCTTGTGATAATTTGGGATTATATTCCAGACAAGGGATATGGACACCTTGAAGTCATTGAATCACCCATGAGCACTCAGTACCAAAGTATTCTTGATTCAAAAAAGAGACCATCTGTCCACAGACTCAACATGCATGGCTTGATCTCCTGAGAAAAATATGTCACAAGTGGAGACAGCTGCCAATCTTCCCAGAAGTGGACATGTTGACAAATTAATTCCAAGAACATGCAGAGCTCAGAGAACTTGTAAAAGAAAGAAAGAAAAAGAAATCAAACAGATACATATCAGACTCTACATGCCTCTGATTATTTTTAAAGACTGAACAACAGGACTTGTTTGGGAAAACCTATGCTCTTTAAAGATAATATAGCAGCACAATTACCATTAAGACCTCTGAAACCTTATATCTGTCCTGTATCTGTAGACAGATGAGACCAAAATTAAAGATGCTTTTTCATAATGCACAGTCCCATGCTTGGTAAAAACCTAGCTCAGTCTGTTAGCAAAAACATTTCATCTCATTTTCATCCCAACTGTCAAGCATGGTGGTGGTGAGTGATAATTTGGGCTTGGTTTGCAGAGACATGATTTGATCACCTTGCAGTGACTGAGTTTACCATGAGTACTCAACTCAAAAGTATTCCAGTGAAGCAATGCCATTCACATTCACAAATGAACAACAGAGAGGCTGAAAAAGAAACAAATCATGGTGTTTCAAAGATTAGACCTCAACCTGACTGAAAAACTGAGGTTGGACCCCAAAAGAGCAAATCCCTTGAAATAGGTCAGTTAATTAAAGAAATGCAGTAAAGAATAGACCGAATGTCTGATAAACAATATGAAAAACTGAATTATTGTCAGTGAAGGTGTTTCTACAACTTAATGAATCTTTCAGCGTGTAGCTTCATTTGTGATCATGTATTCTGCTTTATCAATTACCTAAACAATTCATAAACCCAACAACTCTTTTAGCTTTTACCTTGTTCTCATGTTTTGTTTCAATCCAGAAGACTATTTTAAGGTGAGAAGTGGACATGCTTGTGTACAGTATGTGAATAAATGAGACGTGCAAACACACATTTGCTTTGGATCCCCTCATCATGTTAAAATGAAAGTTTTAATTTACAGCTCTGACACCAACTATGAAATGCTACACTTTGAAACTGAGAGCTCATTAGATGCTGCACAGACAATACACTGATAAGCAGAAAATGATTTGATACAGGCTTTATGAGAAAGGTTTGTGGTTCTAACTTAACATTGCTGTTTGTTCCACAGCCTTGTGCAATGGAGCTTAGCATTGCCTCTTGACTGCTTATTGATTTGTTTTCTGTGTCCATTAACTGAATTTGGAATAGTCAAACATGTTTAATGAAGGCAAAATCAACTTGGGGACTGCAATAACAATGTTATTTACTATGATGAGAGCCTCTGAGCAGCAATAACAACAATGGTATAATTATGGAAATTCTCAAATGACAACACATGTAATTTATCATCTGAAGATATGTAGATGTACATCAGAATATTGATGTGTATTCAAACTGTTAGGCTTATTTTTTTCCATCATGACTTGTAGAGAAGATTACCCTTTCCCATGTCTGTAGCATGTATCTCTTTTATGTCATCCTACTTTTTTCAAAGTTCACTAACTCTGGCATGCTGTCATGTTAACACTTTTAAGCCTGTTTCTCAAAAAAATGGCGCCAATTTGTTGCAAACCGAGGCGCGTCAGGGAGCCTTTAGCCATTCATAAGTGGTCAGCCTATGGCGGCAATTTGGCCGATCAGGTGTTTTTTTTAACCAAAGATTACGCAATGGGGGTGTGTGTGGGGACTAGGACTTTTCATTTTACCTATTCTCTCTTCCACTTCGGTGCCATCCCCATCATCCACATCCACTGACTCGTTCTCGGCTCTCGCTACTGCTGCTGCCCGTTCGCCCGACGGAGAGGAGGAAGTTCTTGGACTTTCTTCATCCAAATTACTGTCAAGCAATATGGGGTTCGCTGAATGGCTGGAGCCCCATATGGCGCTGTACAGCTCCTTAACCCTGACCACATTTTCAACTTTACGCATGGAGTACAGGTATCTAAATGAATAAAAATAAAAAGATTCCTGTGAGAGCATCGGAGCATCATCTCAGTGTCATGTTTGCGTGTTATAAGGACCCAAAGGCAGCAAAGAATAAAACTTCAAGGATTTATTTATAACAAAAACAAGGAGCAAACTTACAGATCTAGGAGAACGAAAAATGCAGAGATGAGGAGGAAACAGGAACTGGGCAGGAAACAGGAACCAGAGAGGGAAAGAATGACGATGGACCAGCGAGTAGTGACTGAAGGAGAGGTGAATATATACTGGGGAGGAAATGAGGAAGTGACTGAGAAGACCAATGACCAATTAGTGAGAGCAGATGCAGGTGAGAGGGAGAGAGCAGGTGGAAGTAATCAGCTGGGACAGGAGGTAAAATGGCTGGGAGACAGAAGACTCTAAAGAAACTAGAAAGGATAACAGGTCAAGGGAGGAATCTAACTGAAACAGTGGAGAACAGAAGGAAGAAATAAATAAGGACACCATATAAAGAGGAATACAAATAGAAAGGAGCAAAGGGTGAAAAACATCTAGGAACTAGGAGAAATATGGAAACAAAAAAGTGCAGAAATAACTGGTAGAAACAAAGAATAACTGAACATAATAATAGAACTAAATGAGGAAAATAACTAACAAAACACAAACACCTGGGAACTTGGACACTGTATTCAATGCATCTTGTTAACCGAGAGCTGACAGCGTCTTTGACCAGAGTGGCTGAACACAGACATGCTCCAAAGAGACCGGTGCACGGGTGCAGAAGTGGCGCATATGCTGCAGCTGCAGGTCAGAAAATGTTTTTTTTTTTTAGAGTCTTTCCATTTCTGATCACTTTAATTGAAAAAATGTTCCCTGATTTCAAAACTTTGGCAGAAGTGGCACTTTATTACAGTCTCCAGTGTGGCAGCGCAGTGCGGATTCAGCCTCCAGAACATCTAAACCCCCATGAGACGTCATCCAAAAAAATCCAAAACCTGATGACAATAACCTCTGCAGCAATCCCACTATGTGATTACACACAAGTGGGTTAACACTTTAATTCCATGCAGAGCAGAAGGAAGTTGAGAGACTTTGTATTTAGGCCACAGCAGGTAAACTATTCTAAGTGCAATCGTTTAATTTATTTTTTATATGTAGTTCTCTGTTCAGCTGTTCATAAAGTTAAAGCATCAAACAAAAACATACTGATTAATCCTGCATATTGAAATGGCTAAAATGGCATCTGCTGAGGTCTGGCAAAATGGTTTTAAGTTGAAACAAAAATGATAGGCACAAATGAAACATTTGTTCTGAATTTATAACATTGTAATGTTACATCCTTGTTTTATTTTTTTAGAGCGTCTTTTACGTCACCTGGTTATCAATGAAAGCTATTTTGTGGCTGTTTGTGTTATTACAATTTTTTTTTTCTCATTTCTGGAAGCAGCAGAGGCTTTATTTTGTTTTCATACAATGGAAATGATAAATTTACCTAACTCTACCGAACACCCTGGGTGTGTTGTTGGTTTGCTTTCACTATGTCATTAGTGTCCGTAACAAACACATTATCTCCTGCTGTACCACTACGCTTCCAGGCCATTTAGAGTGATAATTAGACTGTAACAAGCAGTCGTCCCTTCTATGTAGGTCACGAGCTGCTAATGACACTCTCACTAGTGTACAAGTTGGCATTTTCTGTAAGCTCAAGCTAACTTTATGGTGTTTTTGGTTGATAAACTGAGTAACAGTATTTTCTAGAGAAACAAACTAAAAACAATATATATATATATATATATATATATATATATATATATATATATTGTTTTTTTTTTTTTTTTTTTTTTTTGTTTATATATATTGTTTTTTGACTGTACATCAAACTATAAAGTTCATATGATTTTTACACACACAGCAACTGCCTCTCTGCCATAATGTAATACAGTTGAATTTACAACTAAGCTTCAGACTAAATATTTTCAGTATGACTTTAACAAAACTCGTGTTGTATGTTTTCATCTTGGAAAGTTATATAAGTCAAAGCGTTTGACTTGGGTAGAATGTAAATCAATACACACATATATATATATATATATATATATATATATATATATATATATATATATATATATATATATATATATATGTGTGTGTATTGATACAAGTTTCCATGACTGCAATGACAGTCATGGGAAAACTTACCTTAACTCCAAATTTAGACAGCTTGCAGAACCACCTTCAGGAGTAGTCATTTTTTGTATTATTTCTTCAGTATCTCACTTCACTGTAGGAATACTTGAACACCGTTCTTTCTCTCATTGCTTCAGTTGCAATTTCTGTGGATTCATTTCTGCACAGCTTTCTTAGGATTGCATCATAACGGTTGAATCAGGTCGCAGTCTGGACTTTGACAGGGTCATTACAATTTCTTGTACATTTTTTAGCAATTACATTGATATGCTGGTATGCTTATGGTTATTATTCTGTCCGACATGTGGCACCACATTTGACTCTAGAATATTGTGGTGTACAGAGAAGTTCTGTCACCTTTATGACTGTGACCCAAGACCTACAGTGGCAAGAGAAGCCCAAATTATCACTCCTCCACCAGATGTTTGGGCTAGTATGCTCTGTATGGCATGTCATGAACTTTAACATTTGTAGAGTCTTAAATGAAACTTTTTTTCTGAGCTCTGGCCTTGTGACAAATTTATGTGTTGGATCAATACATTTTTTGTGAATTATTGTTTCTGGGTAGAATGATACCATTCAGATAGTTAGACTTCCAGTTTCCAAACTGGTACTCAGCAACACTTCCTTTTCTGTCATTGCTGTAGATTTACTGACTTGGGCTAGCATATCTTCATGCTCCAGACCTGCAAATATCCAACACACTTGCTTTATAGAGGTGATCAAACTTGCTGAATTAATTCAGTCAATCAACCGCATGTGATTAGCGGCACCCTTGTGCTACTTTACCTCTTAAACCGGATGCAAGCAGCAAATGTGTACTTTGTTTTTGCCTTGGTCACTCGGTTTGGTATTTTGACAGTTTTTCTCTTAGGATAGCGTGTATCGAATTTACATATCTTTGTTTTTCCTTTTCAAATCCACCTAAGTTATGCAGAACTTTAGTATCCTTATCATATACACATATGAATTTTTTATTTATTTGTCCTGACAGACAAAATATATCTGTATGCATTGATCTATAGTTTAACAAAATAACTATTTATGAGTTCCGTATTTCAAATATAATCTAATGCTGAAATTAGGAATATATTTTGATCTTTTATGTTCCACTCAAGTCATAGAAGTAGTTGTCTAAAATGTAATAAAATAAAAAAAATTCAATTATTGTACATGAACATAAGAGCTTATAAAAACTTGTTTTCTGATTGAAATGAATCTAATTCTCTATATCATTCTTTTGTAATTGAAAATCAGCTCCACTGCTGAACCTGACTGATTTCACATAAATGTTGATCTGTTCCGGGTGGCTTTCCCTGCACACTTCCATTATTGCTTTTTTTATTACTTCTGTTGTTGCTGTTTTCCATTGAGAAATAATTCTGTAATAAATATTCCAATATTTCCGTGGTTCTCTGGTCGACTATGCGTTTATTTCTCTGTACAGGCGTTACAAAGCTAAAGAAAAATACTTCTGCCGCAGTTAGACATATGATGTTCAACTTCACTTGGCAGTTTCACGTGCCAGTCGTAGTGTTCCCTGGTGAGCAATGTCACATTAAGGAATAACAAATGAGTCCATGACCCATGGTAGTTATCCAGGATGTGTTTGTGCAGTAGGAAAACAGCATATGTTATTTGCTTTGCAGTAGATTCATAAGTGAAAATTGCATTGTGCCTCCATTTGGAGAGCAGGTGTTGGAGCACAGAGGGAAACAAAGCGATTGTCACTCCCCGGGTTTCTGATGACGGTGTACCACACTGCTGAAAGGCTCACACTTCCTGGCTGTCATCTTAACAACAAATCTGACTTGTCAAAATATTGGAAATGACTGCTTTCAAACACAGCAGAAGATAAACTAGGATCCATGTGTAATTCTCTCCAAAGATTTGTCTTTCTGAAAGGTTCTAGAGAAAAATCTTGATTCATTCCTTTACCCGTTCATTGTCTAACGCTTATCTGAGATTGGGTCATGGCTCTAATAGGTCGAAGAGGGAAACCCAGACATCCTTCTACCGAGTGACACTCTCCAAGTCATTCTGGGAGATCCTAAGCCATTCCTAGCCCTAAACAGATATAGATAGTTCTTCCAGTAGGTTCTAGGTCTGTTCCAGGGGGTCTTCTCCCAGTAGGATGTGCCCAGAAAGCTTCCAAAGAGTGGTATCCTGGTGACATCCCAGTTAGAGACCCAAACCATCTCAACATGACTCCTTCTGTTGCACCGAGGCAGCAGGTCAAGTACAAAAACCCCTGGATGATGGAGTTTGAAACCCTATTTCTAAGGCCGAATCCATCAAACCAGGGAAAACTCAATTCAGCCATTTCTCTCCTGGGTTGAGATTTTCCTGTCATGCACCTATAATTCATGGCTATTGTTCTTTTTTTATCATGACAGAACATCTCCTAAATCCAAGCTTCAATAATCGGTTGGGGGTTCCTTTCGAATGCTCAAGAACTAACTTTCCCAGGGAGGCTTAAAATGTGATTTCTTGATCATTTAAACATACTCTACTCCCTTTTCTGAGCAATTGGGTACATCACTCTAGTCTGCCACTCTGCATGTGTTCCAGTCTTACATGCATCACTGAAATAGCATGTCAAATACAACAGCCAAATGTCCAGAGCCTTCAGGGGAAATCTCATCCAAATCTCATGCTTTTTATCTTTTAAAAGTATGTGATAAGCACTGCAATCCTAAGATTCAACTTTAAAACCACCAACCAAGCTTGTCTGCTGAAAACACATTCCTCCCACAGACATTTTTAGTCTTCTGAAACCACTTAACATCCACTGCCATGGCTCATTGACCCATGCACTACGTATGACAATTTATGATGCGGTAAAACCCATTGAGGGCACTTCTGGGGAACACATGTGGCTCACAGGGCAGCATGTGCTGAATGAGACAGCTTCTCTGAAGTGAAGATGAGAATGTTGGACCACATGGGATTTTTTGGGGAAATTTTGAAGTACAATGTGATGCATTCTTGAGCTCCTGAATGGTTGGTATTGGTTTCTTTATCTTTCTGGTTCAGATTCTTGACGTCTAAATGTCAAGAATCTGCCCGAAAGGAACTGTTTAGGTGGTTTTCAAAACAGTTTTAAATTTCTGTGTTAAATATTTGCACGAAATACACCATAGCATTACACCATAAAAATACAATGGTCTGCAATTTTTATTATGTGGTAGTTTGTCAAGTTTCTTACATTAGTCATGCCAAATTATTAAAGTGCTACAACAGATTTTAGATGCCCCCAAACATTCAATGAAAAGAAAGTCAGCTAAAACTCACATCTTTAGATATTTTATTATGAGATAACCAGTGACATCCCAATAAAGAATTGTTACTCTGATAGCTGAGTTATCCCAAATCAGGAAGTTGCAGATATCAAGTTTATGTCTGATACTAAGTGTAAGTAATAAAATAAATGTCTTGTTTATACTTGAAAATGTTGGAGATTTAATATGTTTTTAAAGAACACATATTTAATCAGTATTACATGTTCTACATTATTATTGTGATTATCCTTTACTTAAATCACTAACAAATGACATCCTAAGGTTCTGCAGTCCCTAATCACTGATTTCCATCTCGGCAATAGAAATTCTATTCCAACAACCAGCTTTAATATATTGCTCCAACATGTGGGTAACTCGATTAGGAAGGCATCAATAACATTTCAGTTTAAAATTGAAAACAAAAATACCTTCATTATTTACATCTGCTGAAATATCTTATTAGACACATTTAGCTAAAGTCTTTAATAAAATCATGTCTTGCTCCTGCTGATGATTTTCTGCTGTGGGGCTGTGCCGAAAATCTAGCCTGACATCAGCGTTGTTCTTTTCTGGTTCAATATGACTCTTTGATAAATCGGCATGTAACTGTTTTCAGTCCAGTTCCATTTACTTGTTTGCAGACAGAATGCACAGAAATGATAGTTCTCCTGCTTCATAAACTTGTCTATTGATTCAGCTGTGCTCCCCCATACATTGACAGCTGTCTAGTGCACAGTGTGTTGAGCAGACAGAAAGGTAGTTACCCAGAACAGTCTCTGTTTCCCTGTGAACATCACTATAAAGAGCAAAAAATTTTAATGTTATGAGAAATCCCCTATATATTAGGTCAGGAAAAAATGGAAACAACCTATACTATACATGCTTGTAATTTTTAAAAACTGCCCCAACCAATTATGGGCTGCACAGGGCATTGGAAATCTGGTAGTCATAATATTGTAGCCATTAGGTCACAAACCGTTAATGCAAGTTGAGTTTAGTCTGAGAAATACTTTGACTGTCACACTGATCCAATGTTCCCAATGAAATATTGCTTAGCTTTATTTGGACTTATTTATTTGGACTAAACTAGAAATACTATAATGCTATTAGTGCTTTTAATGTTTCGTTTAATCTTTATGAGCATTACAACCAGTGTGTAAACAAAGACAACTAACAGTATAAGTCATTTGTAAGAAATTCCTCAGGCTAAAGGTCTTTGTATCTATGCCTGCTACATGATTTTATGTCAATTCTTCAAAATCATAATCTCTCATTTCAGATGTTTCAACTTTATTTTTGTATGAATATGTTCAATGATCATACATGCATCTTTTATTTATAACACAAAAATAGAAGAATTACCATTGCCCTACATAGTTGGGAGTGAGAAGGCCTGACCTTACTTGAATGGTCCTCCTGGGCGTAAAGTGGCTAATTGCCAAGAATAACAGCCGTTCTTCTGTTTCACTAATGGAAAGTGTTTAATTGCTTGCCCTTCCTGTCTCCACTTAAAATCCGTAGACCCAATAAAAGAAGCTAAGTTTTTCTTTCCTAATCACGTATTTCCTCAAACAGAAAAAAATATATGCAGAAGACTACTGCAATATTAGAGTCATAGCTCTTTACGAACTTCAAGAAGTCTGTTCCACCAAATAACTTTTTTTTTCTTTTAGCATATGTCCTACAGAACAGTTACCGAATGTCATTTGTTCTGTTGCGTATTCTATTTCCTCTCAGCCAAGAGTAAATCAACTGTTATCAAATGTATGGTCTGTGTAAGAAGATGGGAATTATTCATACAGTGCAAAAGGAGTTCAAAAAAGAGAAAATGAAAAGTAAAATATTTGAAAGACATCTGATGTTGACAGACAAAGCAGGATGAAGAGAAAAGCTCTTCTACAAACTCAACAGATATCTGTGATTTGCACATACTGCATTTTTCCTGCATCTGAACTTTTTATATTGGTCAGCTGTGGAAATCAAAGCAGTCACTTTTAATGCCCCCACACAAACACCTTCTCAACCCCACAAAACCTTCTCCAAATGTCTCCATATGATATCATCCAGGAGAAATTCAATCTCAGAAAATGCGACATTATGAATGATGCATAAGATGGAAAAATGCATTTACCCTGGTGACAACACAATAAGCTGTTGTTGCAAACACCATAATGTAAAAATACGAAAGTTATGGTGATGAAAATACATATCGAGCCAGGAAGACATTTGTGAATGTTGTCTACCTCTGAGCTAAGGGAGTACTGGCAAGGGCAAAATATATTTTATGGAAAATCATCAATTTTTCAGCGAAGTATGGAGCATAGGATAAACTACCTTTGCATGCAGGTCTCACTGCCCACTTATGCGTGAATTAGTTTTGTCTCCTTTTTTGAGGAGCACAGTGCTAAAGCTGACATGCCTTTCTGCCATGTTAATAATGGATTTTTGATATAAGCTCCACATGAAATTTTAATCTCGGGAATATTAGCTCACCGAGGGAGATACAAAATCAAATCACAAGGTCGTGATTAAGCGGGCGAAGCCCATATCGACCCATTTAAATTCATATTAACCCAGCATCAAACTGTATGAGCCACGACACTGATGGCAGACATAATTTAGTGGTGTTATGTCTGTTTTGGAAAGTAAAGGTGTGATCAATTCATCACGCATCTGTAAAAGAGTGAAAATAAGGCTGGATATGGGACTTCCTGGATGCAAGGAAACTTAAAGGGATGGACCCTGGGGCCTTTAGATTTTTTAACGTCAGCAATCTCAAAACTAAACTGATCAATTGTAAATACTGTACAATAGCTGAACCTATGTAGTTTACCATTTGGGAATATATACCTTCTTTGCTTTAAAGATCATTAAAACACATCTCTATAGTTCCATTACATGTTTCTTTATTACACTAAATGTAACTATGTATTTTATGTTGAGTTATTCCCTAGAACCTCATTTATTGATGAGAAAATGATGTTAGATTTTATGGAAAATATCATTTTAAATCAAGTTTCCATTTCTTACATTTTGTCATTCTAAAGCTTTTTCTTCAAACTGATTATAAAAGTCTGACTTTTGCTACTATAATATCTGTTGGTCAGTCCGAACTTTCCTAGAAATGTATTTAAATGACATTATGTCATTTTTTAGCCATATCCTGGTAGTCTATGAGAAAAAACTTTCTATTTAGCAATAAGCACCTTAAGAATATGAAGATTGTGGTCATATAAAAATACACAATCACTTTTAATAAATAAGAATACTTATTTCTATGAGACTTGTTTGTCTGAGATGTGTAAAAAGATAAATACTTTTTTTGCAGTTTCATCATTTTCTGTTAAAAATTTCAGAGAAACCAAACCTTAGTGGCAAACGGCCTCAAATTACTTTTTTTTTAGCAGATTCCTCTCGTGTGCGGTAGGCTTTACTAAACTCTACTAGGAAGGTGTTAATTGAAAACTTATATTTTGATTAGATAAGACTGAGCTTTATGGTAACAAACAGTCTGGTTCACATATTTTCTACCGTACATCCATTGTCTAAAAGTATTTACATATGTCTTAGCTTTAAGTTGTTTGCCCATGTGTCTCTCTGTTGATTTGTGATAAAACAGTGCCTTGTCCAGAGTCTGCCCCTCGCCTTTCTTGTTGACCACCGTAGATGGGGACCAGTCCCCAAACGCTCCCTCATAAGGAAAGATGGATGAATGGACATACCAAAAACTACTTTAGCACCATAGCTCTCCCTATGCCTCATGTTTGATGCATATTTTACTCCAGCTGAGAGAATAAGTGAAGCAAAGCACCACCACTGTGTTAGCGTACTGAAAGGCTCTATAATATATCACCTAGTTTTGTTTCTTACACAGCATCTATCATCACAGCATAACACGGTGAAGCTTGAACAACCATTTTCCATAGCTGTTAATAGGACAAAGATTGACAATGTGTGCATGTTTTTGTACAAACCTGTGTGGCTGTGCATCTATGTGTGACTTAACACTTACGGCATTGGATTCTGTGCAGGAAGGTATTACCTGTAAAAATGTGTGTGAAAAGGATGTAGGCCTTAAAACCAGACTAAATACCTCTGTGCCTTTGGGTGCTAGGACACACAGCATTGTCATTGGCTTGGATTGCACTCAAGGGAAGAATTCTGTGGCTGAATGATGTGATATATTAACGTGTGCTCTGCGGCAATGTATGGTAATTTGTTAGACTTTTATTTAATCAGGTACCACTGAATAAAACCAAACGAAACGCTGTGTGAGCAAGGCGAGCTTTCAAATTCAGGTTTTCCTATATTTTGTCTCTTTTAAAGGAATTTGCTCTGAACAGCATTGTTCCATATGACAGACTTTAATCTGCCTTTTGCTGTAAAAACAATTAATTAGGTTTTGGGTGTTTCAGAACCAGCCATCTGTTTGTACGTGGATAATCCTATTGCAGCTTCAAAGGCAGATTGATCATGGCAGCATCCTGATGTGGAATCAATATGATCGATCAGTGTAATATCTTACAGAGACAGATTACAGGATAATATAAATATTTATCTATCTAAATTGGAACAGATGTCGGGAAGTAATTTGTTTTACACAACTGATTTCACAGGTTATGTTTAAATACAGTCATAAGCATTGCTATATGTTTATATCATGCTCTACTTCATAATTATCAGAGATGCAGTGTGCCCCTTTATTTTCAGCAATTTGAAACCTTAAAAAAACTGTAATTTTGGATGAGGAGATTACTTACATCAAAAATATCCAACCATAATATTCCACTTTTAGGTTATCATGACTGTAAAACTTTGCATCTTCTCTAAAAAGTATTACGAATGTCCAGTGTTTGACAACAAACATTTAGATATGTGGAACTATAATTATGTAATGTTTTATATTCTCCACCACACATAGATCACTGGTTCCACAGTCAGCCACTCCTATAATTTTTTTTATGAAATAAATGTAACTGAACGATTTTAGGGTGCCTACAAATGTTGTATTAGTAGTATTTTATATTTTATAATCTGATAACAATGCATTTTCCTTAGCCATTCTTCTAAATAGGTAGGATAACAGTGTCAATCTTCATATCTCAGGAAATGTAAGTAAGTAATAAAACTTTATTTATATAGCACTTTTCAAGACAGCAGTCACAAAGTGCAACAAGATCAAGATATCACATTTAAAGCGAGATAAAAAATATAGGTATTTAGCTGACCCTTAAAAGCCATAATAGAGTCCACATTTCTAAGGGATAGGGGCAGTTAGTTCCAGAGTGTTGGAGCTTCCACAGAAAAAGCTCGATCACTTTTTGTTTTGAGTCTAGAGTGGGGAATAGTCAACAGATCCAGTGTACATGACCTCAAAGATCTTGATGGGTTATATGTAGTCAGCAAGTCCGTAATATAGTCCAGGGTTAGTCAATGAAGCGCTTTCCATGTTAAGACCAGGATCTTATAATTTACACGAAAAGAGATTGGAAGCCAATGAAGGTTCCTAAGTAGAGGAGTGATGTAACAGTACTTAGAGGACCTTGTTAGAAGTCTCGCTGCAGCATTTTGGACCATTTGCAGACGATCCATAGTAGCTCCAGGAAGACCATCATATAAAGCATTACAATAGTCCCATCTTAAAGACACAAAAGCATGGATCAGTACTTCCATCTCCTTATGGGAGACTATGTGACTCAGCTTGGCAGTGTTTCTCAGGTGATAGAGACCTGACCAACATCTTAACATGAGAATCAAAAGAGAAAGCCGAGTCAAATAACATTCCCATATTTTTAACAGAGGATTTGGCAGAAAAACAGAGCGATTCCAGATACGACATAATTACATCAAAGTTGTTCCCAGATGCAAAGACAAGAACCTCTGTTTTTTGCTCATTTGGCATCCTAACCACCTGTTTTGAAGTGATTGTTGAAAAATCTGTATCTGTTCTACCATAATACCGATGAATGTAACTATATAGAGTTTGCCACGTGCTACTGAGGCTTTAACTAGAACTGTGTACTTCGGTCAGTTGAGATTTTCAGCAGCAAAGACTTCAGTTCGGTCAGCTGTAAAATAAAGGGTCAAAACTTGAAAAGGCACCTCTTGTCTATGGTTAGGCATGAGGTATGGTCTATGATGATCTTTCTAACATGAATATGCTTTGGTCCCTGGCTTTATGCTAGAAGCTGTTGTCCTGGTAGAAAGTGAACCTTTGCCCAAGTATCAAGTTATTTGTGGCCTCTAACAGGCTTGCCTGCATGATTGCTAAAGGAAAGACATCCTGACAGCATGATGCTGCCACCATGTTTCATCCTGGGCATTGTGTGGTCAGAGTAACGTGTAGCGTTATTTTTCTGTCACACATACCTTTTTAAATATGGGTCACAAAGTGTTACTCCAGGCTTTTTTGTTTGCTGTGTACTCTACTAAACATGGCTAACTGCAAACAAACAAAGCTCAGACCCTTCACAGAAAAGATGCATTTATTATTCTGAGATTTAGGATTAAAGTGATTTCTGACTACAATTGATGGTGCTGGAATTCATTTAGGGGTTTAAGAGTAAATGGAGCTAAATTAAATAAACACAACCACTTTTAGTTTGTTTTGTTTTTATCAAAGAAAATGTAATTGTTATGTACACTTTACAGTTATGCACTTCTTTGTGCTGCTCTATCACATATAGTCCCTATGAAACACATTATATGTTTGATTGTCTCAAAGTGTGTAAAAGCTCAAGGGGTATGAATATGTGTAAAAGGAACTGTAAATAAGGTGTTGTTTGGATTTAGGAAGCTTGCCATGAAACCTCCAGTGCTTTTGCAGTTAAAAGACTCCAGCCTGGTTGTGCAGTAATTTACTACCACCATAACGGCAAAGCTGTGATGTAAAGTTTTGGATATGTAAGGCGTTTGAGTCTCACAGCGCCAGAATTATAGGGTGTGGAGGAGACATTTGACAACAGCTTCTACAAGAGGTGATACAGACATCCGTTCACAAATGGAAACAGAAACTGTTGGGAAGCACTCATCAAAGTGCAGCAAACCATCCTCTTGACTTTGCCTACTGTTGTCTGACAACCTGATTGACTAGCTGAAAGAATGATACGTCCTTTGTAGTTTTACCTTTTCTTTCCTCTGCTTTCTCTGGCTCGTCACAAATTAAATTCAAGCTTTTGAAGTTAGTTTGTACGGCTCTCACTAGCCTCACGCCCCCATACTTCCTTCCACTTGGTTGGGTATGTGTCTATTGAATGCATTCTGCATAGGAGGGTTCCCATAGCATGTTCTGAAATCCTCAATCTATATACACTCAACAAAAATATAAACGCAACACCTTTGTTTCTGCTCCCATTTTTCATGAGATGGACTTAAAGATCTAAAATTCATTCCAGATACACAATATTACCATTTCTCTCAAACATTGTTCACAAATCAGTCTAAATGTGTGATAGTGAGCACTTCTGCTTTGCTGAGATAATCCATCCCACCTCACAGGTGTGCCACATCAAGATGCTGATCTGACATCATGATTAGTGCACAGGTGTACCTTATACTGCCCACAATAAAAGGCCACCCTGGAATGTGCAGTTTTGTCTCACAGCAAAATGCCACAGATGCCACAAGCATTGAGGGAGCGTGCAATTGGCATGCTGACACCAGGAATGTCAACCAGATCTGTTGCTCGTGCATTGAATGTTAATTTCTCCACCATAAGCCGTCTCCAAAGGCGTTTCAGAGAAGATGGCAGTACATCCAACCAGCCTCACAACCGCAGACCACGTGTAACCACACCAGCCCAGGACCTCCACATCCAGCAGGTTCACCTCCAAGATCGTCTGAGACCAGCCACTCAGACAGCTGCTGAAACAATTGGTTTGCATAAGCAAACAATTTCTGCACAAACTGTCAGAAACCGTCTCAGGGAAGCTCAACTGCATGCTTGTCGTCCTCATCGGGGTCTTGACCTGACTCCAGCTCGTCGCCGTAACAGACTTGAGTGGGCAAATGCTCACATTTGATGGCGTCTGGCACGTTGGAGAGGTGTTCTCTTCACGGATGAATCTCGGTTTACATTGTTCAGGGCAGATGGCAGACAGCGTGTGTGGCGTTGTGTGGGTGAGCGCTTTGCTGATGTCAATGTTGTGGATCGAGTGGCCCATGGTGGTGGTGGGGTTATGGTATGGACAGGCATCTGTTATGGACGAAGAACACAGGTGTATTTTATTGATGGCATTTTGAATGCACAGAGATACCGTGATGAGATCCTGAGGCCCATTGTTGTGCCATACATCCATGAACATCACCTCATGTTTCAGCAAGATAATGCACGGCCCCATGTTGCAAAGATTTGTACACAATTCTCGGAAGCTGAAAATGTCCCAGTTCTTGCATGGCCAGCATACTCACCGGTCATGTCACCCATTGAGCATGTTTGGGATGTGCTTGACCGGCGTATATGACAGTGTGTACCAGTTCCCACTAATATCCAACAACTTCGCACAGCCATTGAAGAGGAGTGGACCAACATTCCACAGGCCACAATTGACAATCTGATAAACTATATGCAAAGAAGATGTGTTGCACTGCATGAGGCAAATGGTGGTCACACCAGATACTGACCGGTTCTGAGTCCCCAGACCCCCAATAAAGCAAAAAACTGCACATTCCAGGGTGGCCTTTTATTGTGGGCAGTATAAGGTACACCTGTGAACTAATCATGATGTCAGATCAGCATCTTGATGTGGCACACCTGTGAGGTGGGATGGATTATCTCAGCAAAGCAGAAGTGCTCACTATCACACATTTAGACTGATTTGTGAACAATGTTTGAGAGAAATGGTAATATTGTGTATCTGGAATGAATTTTAGATCTTTAAGTCCATCTCATGAAAAATGGGAGCAGAAACAAAGGTGTTGCTTTTATATTTTTGTTGAGTGTACAAAAAAATACATCTTGCAACAATACAGCAGCTACACAATCCTTGCCTTTTCCTCCAAACACTTGACACATTGCCCATTGTCTTTGGCTTTTATTGCTCTCCTCCAAGCCACTGTTTAGTCACACACCAGTCCGAAATGGCATACCTGAGGGTAGTGACTAGTATGTTGTTATCCCAAGGATTGACAGCCTGATACACAAGAATACATAGTCTAGTGTGTGGCTGAATGTGTGTTTGCACACAAGAGAAGCAGCCAGGATCCCCTGTAGTGCCAATTACACTTACAGCTCTAATCTCTTGAGCAGGCTGGATGCATAGAGAAGGAGAGGAGACAGAAAAGGGCTGAGGAGATGAGAGACTGCAGCAGCAGTAGTAGTAGAAAAGTTTGGCAAGACACGTGTAAACTAAAGTAAAAAAAAAAGGAGCAGCAAGGAGGAGAAACACATCACAGATGGAGGGAGGATTGCCGGTGAGAACAAAACCCTATAGAGGCACAGTACCAGCAAAAGTATTTGTACCCCTTGAACTTTTTCACATCTTGTCATGTTACAACCAAATATTTCAAAATATCTGTTTGCAGTTTTATGTGTTAGAAGTAAAATGAAAAGGATACATAGTGTATATATAGTTGTACAGATGAAATCCTTAACTTTACTGTAAATGTGTGTTCAGTCCCTAAACTCCCCTAGACAGAATCCATCCATCCATCCCTCCTTGAGTCTGTCCATGTATCCATCCATCTTTCCAAAAAATAATTCCATCCATCCATCTAGACAATTTTTTGTTCAGAAGGGCATTACAAAGTACTTTACACATGTATAAAATAGGATGTATGTTGTCATGAATCTTGACTTTTGAGTCTTATATGGGTCTGAAAATTAAGCAGAGTCCTGTCAAGTATGTGTAATACTTTTAAAAAGCTTCCGGTTTGAATAGTGCATGTG
The DNA here is from genome assembly GCA_963556495.2 of Valencia hispanica. Lineage (NCBI taxonomy): Eukaryota > Metazoa > Chordata > Actinopteri > Cyprinodontiformes > Valenciidae > Valencia > Valencia hispanica. Next base: position 18,299,211 of record OY747713.1, on the reverse strand, counting down.
TATTGAGATCCTGGCTGTGGAAGTGTTTTACTGGTTTACAATGAGGTAGGTTACAACTGATATCACAGTCTTGTTTTTCATTCTTATTTTCTTATCAACTGGCTGTCTGGGGATTCAATGTCAAGCAGTACGAGTGTCTCACAGGTGGTCGAGGAATTGTGAGCCATATTAATCAGAAAGTAGGTCATGCCGTTGGTTTAACTATTGGTTTCAAGCCCTCTGCATCTTGTTGTGAGTCCGTCTTTATTAGTAAGGAGAAAGCTTCTGCATAGCATAGCTAGCGATTTAGTAATGCAGTGATTTATTTAATGCTGTAATATGTAGCTAGCAGCTGCATTGATTCTATGGCAACAGTGCACATGTGCAAACCATATGGTGTGTGAAAGCTGCCGTGGTTATCGCAGAATTACTGCCCCGTGAACTGGGCAGGAAGGGAATGCTGGAGCATCATTTAATTTAGGTAGCACATCTTTATACAATAGAATAGTTTTGATAAAAGTATATTCATTTATTAGAATGTCCCAATTAAAGTCCAGACTTACATCTGTGGCAAAACTTAAAATTACGATCACAGACGGTCTCAGTTTTGACTGAGTTTGAGCTATTTAACAAAGAAGAATCAATAGAACCTCAACTCCCTGGAAGCACACAGCTGGTGGAGACATGCCCAAAAATGTACTTTGGACCGTTCTCTCTCTTAAAATCACTGCAAGCACGCTGAAAATTATAATATGAAAAAAAAAAAAAACTCCAGATAAATACTTAACATAGTTAGTGTTTGTTATGTGAGGAAAATTGGAAAGAAGTCAAACAAATGCGATGGAGAGATAGTGAGATAAATGTGTTGACAGGAGAGTGAGGGCAGCTCGCTTACTCTGTACAGTGTTGCTGCAGAGCCCCAGGTCAAGACATGCATCTGTCTCTCAAACTTTTATCAGTTAAAGTGATACAGCCCTGAGAGCCCCATAGGCACAGCAAGAGACTTCTAAAGCCTGATGTCTCTTTTTCCTCAAGCATTATCAAAAAGCATCAAGGGCTTCCTTTAATGTGTTATATCTGCCTGTCATGTCAGGTCCCTCCATCTCTCATTCTTTTTTTCTACCTTTTATTATTCTTTAACCTCCTGTACATAATCAGCCTGAAAACCATCAAGTTTTTCAGTTTTGTATTATTTTCCACTAATACTCCCCCTCCCCCTTGCCGCAGCATGGTAATGTTCTCCGAAATTACAGTGAGGTAAACAGAGCAGGGGAGTGGAAATTAAATAACTGCTACAGGGCTGTCAGGTCTGGCAAGGGAGCCATCCGTCAGCAGGAAATGACACGTCGTTCACCCCCCCATTCTGTCACACACACACAGTTTGATTCCTCTTTTCCTCCTGGTGGCAAGGTGAAGGAATTATGCTCATCAAAGCCTCAGCGCAGCCTGGAGCCTTTCCATTAACCTTATACAACACTGGTCAATGGCGAGTGGATGGACACACGCAGCAAGAGGGGCTTTTAAAACCATACGTGCTAACACACATACACAAGCGTACAGTATAAACCGTACCTTTAATGGAACAAAAGCCCCATACATAATCACATCGAGATCAGATACACACAGTCTCACACACAGTCTCACACATAGTCTCACACACACACCTACACACGCGCACACACACACACACACACACACACACACCTCAATTACCTTTTCATTCATTGCCTGACAGCAGTGCATGTGCAAGATCTGACATTAAAGGAAATTAAATCTCCTTGTGGAATGGGCCAGCCCATCTCACCTCGCCGTCAAAATACTCCTATTTCCACTCCTCTCCCCCTAACCTTCTCATCTGGGTATTTAGAGCTTTGTGGTGCGGAACGTCATCAAAGAGGAAAAGTTAGTGAGGCAGCCGTGCTTACAGGAGGCCTCCCTGCGATAATACCCGTGCAAATGGAGCCCCTCTACAATTAGCCCACGCACCCAAATTACCGCTTCACATTCTGATGCTTTCACGCACTGTACAATCTACACACACACACACACTGACTTATCATTGGCTTAGCCCAGTGAGTGAGTCACTAAGTCAGTTAACTCTTTGATCCAGACCTCCTTTCTGCTTTCAGATTTGAAGCCTATCTGACATAATCCTGAAAAACATTGGCTCATGCAACCAATGAAACTCAAAGAAAAGTGCAGCTTCAAGGCTACACACGCTCAAGGGACTTAGCTGGTAGAGTGACACATGTACAGTAGATTTTTTGTTTTTTACAGGGAGATTTAATTAAGCCTTATTGAGATGTCAGATCCTGCTTCATACAAACTCGCGTGAGCTTTTTTTTCTCACGAGCTCTAAAGCGCTCAAATGCAGCGGACCTCCAGAGGAAGGAGGAATTTGTTAGATAATTCACTTCGTGGTTAAAGGGAGAAAATTCTGGGATCTCAGGCACCAGCCTTTTCCCGAAGGTTTAATCAGATCAAACATGTCTTGTCAGATAAGGAAGCTAATTAATCAGGGGAGAGGCCAATCCTCTCTTCTAACAGATAGAAATATGGAGGCAGGACATTGGTGGAGACACCTCCTCTCCTCCTCCCTCAACTTTTCCTGTTCATCAGTGAGATGCAGACAGAGACCAGCTGAGAAAAGATTGCCTGTAGTGAATCATACGGTCTTTAACGATTCTGTCTTTAAAAGAATGACATTCATGCTGCCTGATGTTGTTCCACAACCCCAAGCTGAGAAGATGACAGAATTCTGAATTTAAGTCTTACTGGAGCTGCTGTTTACAGAACTTAAGTATATGAAATATCCTCTTTGACATTAAATCAGCTATATTTAACATGTTTTTTCTTTACAGGAAAACAAACACAACTGTTGTGCAGATTGTTTAAGTTAATTTGTCTTAGCCAGTTCTATTGTGTAAGATGTTGTGCCTAATATTAAAAGTTTAGACCTTTTTTTTCTAAAAATAACTTCATTTTCTAAATATGTATACAGCATGACACACCTATTATCACCTCTGGGAAAGATGTGTAAAATGTCTCAAATGCAATTCATCTATATTGCAGTTAAGAAAATTTTATTTGATCACATTTTCTGTTGTAAAGTTTTTATGCAAAGAACTTTTAATTTTTTTTAAATCAATGAATCGCTGAAATAATTGGTACTGTGAACAGCCTTATTAAAATAATTTTTCCATAACGAAATGGCAACAAGTCATCAGTAATAGTTAAATTTTTAAACCAACTTGAACTATATTACCCTACACTGGATTAGCAGCCTTATTTGTCTTGTCACCATACACAGTAAGCAGTACATTAAAAAGAGGTAAAAGAATATTTACCGTTTATTGTTAGAGAACTAAATGAAAGAGATGCATTTTAATTAACAATCTCTAGGAGTTGTCCTACCATCACAAATGTAATTTTTGGATTTAGTTAAATGTTGGGACTTTAACTGGAACTGTGCACTTTGATCAGATGAGACAAAGATTGACCTTTGCAAGAAGAAAAACACTCTAGATGGGTCTGTGTGAAACAAAAGATTATTATGTGAAAAAACTCCTTATGCCTAGTGTTAAGTATGGCTGTAGACCTTTAATGCATTTGGGCCTGTGTCTTTTCCAAAAGCCCCATAAACCATATGACAGCTCATGGCATCGAATACTCTTTAAAATGTGGATATTTTAAAAGCAGATCTGCTTTAAAAACACAGAAATGGATGATCATTTGTTTTTTGAGCAGCACAATTACACTAAACATGTATAAAGTTTTAATATTTCTTACGTTTCCATTGTTTTATTACACTACTGTGATAAAAGAGGGCTTTATTTTTAGATTTTTTAAAACATTTTTACCACGAGTGCCAGCACTAGTCTTAAATTGCTGTTGTTTTTAGAAGTCATAAAATATTATGAGAAGTTATTCAAAGGGATTCTTTTGCAGTATACAGTACATTAAGAATAAGAATATTCTTATAATTATTCAGTGCATTAAGGCAAAAAAGATATCAGATTGATTCACTTTTCTTTCATATTATAAGGAATTTGACCTCCATACAAGTAGTGCAAATTCAAAATAAAAGAGGACATATACATAATGTGGCTGCTAAAGTGGATGTAAATCTCATTAAAATCTCATTAAACATTGTTCTCATTATATTTTACTGGCTTATAACCACACCATAGCTGGCTGTCTGTAGTGTTGCATTAGCCCCTGGCATACTTAACTCATGATGGTCTCAACTGCAGTTCAATGAAGGGTTCAGCGATGTATCTCCCATACAGTGAAACTCTGGCTGGCTGCCGGATTGGATGAGTCACTTACTACCTGGAGGAAGGATGCTATGCTAATGTGCTTACAGCCTACAACATCATAAATCCATAATTAGCACTGGGGATGGTATTTCATGCTTAATTTAAGCACTGAGTGGTTTCAAACGTAGATGGTATAGTAAGTTACATTGTGACTTCCTGACTCAGTGGATGATTGACTGGTTAGGCGGTCTCAAGCTGTTTCATGGGGGAAATTCACAACTACCTCAGGCTAAGCCCACCACCAGCTGTGCAGCTTCACCCAGCAAGAAGCTGCTTCTCGAAATATATTGAAATTGCTGTCGCTCTTTATTGTAGCTCATCTTTTTCTCTCACCTAATCTCTAAATCTGAACAATAAACTCATAGTTCCATACTTCCATGAATCCATAAAATGACCACACACATGCATTGAGACACTTAGGTCAGCCAATTATTGATGTATCCACCCAGCATTTGATCCGATAAATGTTTTTGTCTCTGTGGCCAAATGCCATGTGCTCGCAGAGTTTTGTTGCAGTTTACCATATTTCAACCCATTTAGTGATTATCCATTACAATTCTGCTTTAAAATTGACAATGACAGATTAAAATTCTTTCCTCTTCCGTGTGTCCCTCTTCTTCCTTTCTGTCACTGCAGCAACAAGAGCAGGACCCCACCAACCTGTACATTTCCAACCTGCCAGTGTCGATGGATGAACAGGAGCTAGAGAACATGCTGAAGCCCCTGGGCCACGTCATCTCTACAAGGATACTTAGGGATGCCAATGGGGTCAGCAGAGGAGTTGGCTTCGCCAGGTAAATAAAAATCATGAATCAATTGGAAATAATTAACTTGCTTGTGCTCATATACTCTATAGGATAAACAGTTATCCTAAAAAAAACATGCACCATTTCAATAACTTGAGCTTTACATTTAAAATGTTATGTCTTAGGAGTAAGTGGAGGTATCTTGATGGCACACACTTATCAAAGTAATGGTTCTTTAAATTCTGAAAAGTTCCCTCTAGAGCCATAAAAGAAACTGCAAAGTTGTTGTCATGGGTTGGAAGTATTGTTTTTGATTACTTAACTGAATGTGGGTATCTAACTCACATCTGGTATGCACAGGAACAGATGCATGTGCATATGTTTGCATGTATATGTACTGGCATCATATGGGCAGAGGCTTCTTTATTCTCCAAGTCAGGTGGTGTTGTGTCTTTAATCCTCTGCACCATGTGTTCTTGTGTACATATGCACACATCCATGTTTAGACCTATACATTGCCTTGCAAAAGCATTCATTCTCCTTTAACTTTCTGCAAATTTTGCCACGTTAAAACCTAAGACTTAATCAGTTTTGTTCGAATTTTATGTGATCAACTAATACGAATGCATGTGAACTGGAAGGAGAATGATACATAAATGGTTACCTCAATATTCCTAAATAAAATCCAGTGCATCCAAGTACCTTTAGAAGTTATCTAAGTAGTAAATTCACTCTCACTGTGCGTCATTTGATCTAAAAATAAATACAGCTGTTTTGTGAAGGCTTGTTCGAGAACATTGTGGACAAAATTTCGAAGACAAAGGAACACCTCAGACTGATTTTAAAATGCGGTTTTAAAGTGATAAAATGTGAACCATTTCAAAAGGAGTGAATACTTTTGCAAAGCTAGTGCAGTGTCCATATGTTTCACAAGCATTATTGGACAGTGGCTACACTGTAAAGTCAGTGCTGCTCTATTTCTAAAACTAAGTCCATCATTTAACAGTTTTTTTTCATTTTCTACTTTGGAAAGTTTCTTCTACAGTTTATTAATCCCCCTAAGTCATAAACCACTCTGTCCTTGTTCTCGACATCAGCCACCAGGCTCTCATTCCTCCCTGTTTACCCAGAGGAGGCCGGTGACGGCCACACCACCGCCATCTTGAAGGGATTTTTCTTAATCACCTGCTCCAGCTAAACTCCTCTTCTATTCCCTGCTCTATTACCGAAAGGTTAAAGCAGGATAGACGAGCACATACACACGCACATAAACAACCACACAAATAAGCATATGCACAGACAGGCCCCACTTGCAAGCTCTTGTGCATGTATAACAATACACATTAAAACCTAGCCTCGTAGTTTCACTCCCTCAAACAAGTGGGCAGCCCTCCTGCAGACCAGCAAACAGAGCACAGCAACAACCTGCCACAGACCACCTGTTCAAGCAGCCCTTAGTGGAAGCAGGAGCAGACGTGATGGAAAGGGAATCTGAGAGAGCAGCTATCAGAGAGGGACGTGGGTGTGACACATTGGTCTCAGAGAAAAAAGAAATTGTTGAGGTCATTATAAAGAGACAAAATGTTATGAAACAGATATGATTAGAAGTGAAGTCTTTAAGTGGAAGTCTTTAAGTGACACAATTACTAGGGCTCACGAAGTGAAAGGAGTGAGAGAGGTAAAATATGAAAAATAGAAAACAGGCATGGATGGATAAAGAAATGATCGATAATAGTAAAAACGTGTCACTAAAAGAAGCCAGAAGGACAACTGTCTACAAAAGACAAAACAGATCAATATATTTCATAAAATGTAGACCACCCATTAGCTGTGTCAACAGACAGACGGACAGACAGGCAGCTGCTGAGGCTGGACTGTGAGGGGCATTAGAGAGAGTAAACTGAGCTAAGTGTTTGTGGGCTGATCCATTACTGTTATCAGAGCCCATTACTCCAGCCCCAGCACTAATCATTGCAGACAGCAGCACCTGGTGCCATTAAACAGCAGCATACTCAGAAAAGCCAAACCTACCTCCCTGTCTACCTGCTTGACTCTCCAACTGACTGACCAACAGACAGTCTGGCTCACTGGTTTGTTTCTCAGTGGCTGCCTTCCAGTCTGTCTGCCTCATTTGCTCCTTGTATTCTGGGTTGCTTTCTACTTGCTGTAGTGCTGGAAAGACAATAACAAGAGATGGTGTTGAGAGAAGAAAAAAACCTATGTGTGTATCATTTTTAAAACTGGAAAAAAGCTGTGCTCTACATTAGGAATTCTTACCATTTTTAAATAAATATCTTAACATGTTTTAATCACAGTCATCCACTTTTTATATACAGGAATAAAAAATTCAAAATTGACCCAAAATAATATTACATTTAGCACAGGCTAGATTTAGCACAGGCTAGATTTAGCACAGGCTAGATTTAGCACAGGCTTATTAAAGTTGAGATACATTTTAATATGCTTGATATATAACAAAAGAATGTGGCCTTCACTTAAGTCAGATGTGGGTTGACAAACAAATCCCTACAATAAAATACTTAGGGGTGGTAGCGGCGGTGGAAGTGGCAGAGCAGGTTGACCGCACATCCAGGGGTTTACAGTTTGCGTCATGAAGGGCATCAGGTGTAAAATGTCTGCCAAGTCCGTGTAGCTGTGGAGTGGGGGAGGCTGCTGTGCTTTGGCAACCCGGTGGTGGGAGATGCCGAAAAACAACAACAGACTGGCTCAAATTTACAGTCAGGGCAAAAATGTAAAAAAGGCTGGATGAGAGCCCATGTTGTTTATTTTGTCATGGTTGGGAAAATGCTGCACTATCGCATGTTGTTTACTGTACGTCTCACAGAACATAAACACAAGTGACAACAAACCACTTGTTTAAAAAGTGTTATTGAATTTTTTTAAGTTAGAACAGTGGGTCAAATCTGTGGTTCTGAATTTAATGATTACCATTTACTAATTACTTTATGTCTTAATGTATGTGTGTGGTTGCGTGTGTGGGTGTGTATGTCAGGTTAACAATAAGATATGAAAGGTTTCTTCAAAATGGCTGCTAATATGATGTGGTCTTGCAACAAGATAGCGCCTGTGACTGAACCAAAGGAATTAGTTATAAGATGGAGGATCTAATGAACTCTATGTTGCATGTAAGACTATGTGCTGTATTACCCACAGGTGTTTTAACACACACGGTACAGAGGAAAGTGGATATTGGGAAGAGTGGTATATTTGAATCTCTCTGGAGGTTCAGTCCTGGTTGATGAAAGACAGTGTATTACTTTCTCTGGATGATGTGCTAGGTGAACACATTTACCAGTCCAAAAAATAACCATAAATATAAATCATGAAACATGAAAATAATCAAATCAAGGATTATACTTTAGCAGTAAGTTAGTTTGTCATTACCTTTCAGACAGAATTTTCACTCTGGAAGTAAAAATGCTTTGCTTATGAACAAAGAAGAGCTTAACAGAACTTTTCTTATCCTATCTTGTGCCTTCTCTTTTGGTTCTGTGGTGCCTGACGAAGGTACCTGACCATTTATTGTCCATGAAGAGTTAACCTCTGGTTTAACTTAGCCTAGTCACTTTTTGTTCCCCCGTCCAATTATAGCTGAATTTGCATGGTTACTCAATGAATGGTCCCTCGGCTTTGCTGCTGATGAAACTGAAACAAAGAGATGGTGCACTGTTTCAGGTATGCCTTAAGCCTAGTCTATACTTCTCTGTCAATGGTAGTGCAGAGAAACACAGCGCCGTCATCCGTTGGTGCAAGGGCTCTGCAGCAGGCCTGCAGAGGGTGACGGACACATGCCCAGTTTATTAAATGTCCGTCTAAATCTACAGAGAGCACAAGCCTGTGATTGGTCAGCATGCGACGTCCCCTAAATTCGTCAACAGCATCGCCATTTACACAAAAAAAACCTAGTGCTGAAGATTTCTAGCAGCAGACATGGAGGAGATTGAATAAGATCTTGCGGAAGTCCGAAGGTATGAACTTTTATACAACCCCTCACTGAAAAAGTACAAAGATGCGCAGCAGACTTTTAATTCATAGAAGAAAATTGTGGGAAAAGTGGGTTTAGAGGTGGCCCCACCCTGTTGCCCTGGTTGAGAATTGCTTTGCAAGACTCCCCAGCCAATGGAGAAGTCTGAAAGGCAAAATGTCTATACGTGTGCGTGCCTGTGCACCTAAATTGTTCCTTTATATCCACAGACGTTTAGGTGTGTCTCTCTCACAAGAAAGTTGTTCCACGACAAGGTCCAAAATTCAGAGAGGTGTTAGTGCCTATCTCCATTGAGCGAGAAGCACGATACACCATGGACAGGTTGCCAGTCCATTGCTGGGCAGGGCAACACAGAGACACACAGGACAAACAACCATACATGCACACACTCATATATAGGGCAATTTGGAGACACCAATTAACCAGACAGTCATGGTTTTGGACTGTGGGGGTAAGCCAGAGTACCCAGATGGAACCCATGCATGCACAGGGAGAACATGCAAACTCCATGCAGAAAGACCCCAGGCCAAGATTTTAACCCATGACCTTTTTGCTGCAAGGCAACAGTGCTACCAACTGCGCCACTATAGACTTAAACAACTTTAGGTTAAGATGAAAGACACTTTTGAGTCTTGAAACTAGATATCAAGAGTTGTTTATTGTTTGCTTCTAATGTAAAATAAACTTTGTGAAAAAAGTTTGAGCTAATTGCTTGATTTTGAGTTTTACTGATGTGCTTGAGGCCAGTAGCCATATTTATTGATCAGCTAGGCCAGATTGACCTGTTAGTAGCAGTCAGGGCAAAGTGGAAATAAATATAGAAAGATGTGAGAGAGGGTTGTTACAGGGTCAATATGAATTCATGCCAGGAAGTTCCATCCATCCATCCATCCATCCATCCATTTTCTTCTGCATATCCGGGGTCGGGTCACGGGGGCAGCAGCCTAAGCAAAGAGACCCAGACTTCCCTCTCCCCAGCCACTTGTTCCAGCTCCTCGGGAGGAACCCCAAGGCGCTCCCAGGCCAGCCGAGAAACATAGTCCCTCCAGCGTGTCCTGGGCCTTCCCCTGGGCCTCTTCCCGGTGAGACGTGCCTGAAACACCTCACCAGGGAAGTGTCCAGGAGGCATCCTGACCAGATGCCTGAGCCACCTCAACTGACTCCTCTCGATGTGGAGAAGCAGCGGCTCTACTCTGAGCCCCCTCCGGATGACTGAGCTTCTCACCCTATCTCTAAGGGAGAGCCCAGACACTCTGCGGAGGAAACTCATTTCAGCCGCTTGTATCCGTGATCTCGTTCTTTCGGTCACCACCCAGAGTTCGTGACCATAGATGAGGGTAGGAACGTAAATCGACCGGTAAATCGAGAGCTTCACCTTTCGGCTCAGCTCTCGCCACGACAGACCGGTAAAGCGCCCGCATAACTGCAGATGCCCCACCAATCCGTCTATCGATCTCCCACTCCATTTTTCCCTCATTCGTGAACAAGACCCCCAGATACTTAAACTCCTCCACTTGGGGAAGGACCCCATCCCCGACCCGGAGAAGGCACCCCACCCTTTTCCGGCTCAAGACCATGGCCTCGGATTTGGAGATGCTGATTCTCATCCCAGCCCCTTCACACTCGGCTGCGAACCGCTCCAGTGAAAGCTGTAGATCACGTTCCGATGAAGCCAACAGGACCACGTCATCTGCAAAAAGCAGAGACCCTATCCTGAGGCCACTAAAACGGATCCCCTCAACGCCTTGGCTGCGCCTAGAAATCCTGTCCATAAAAGTTAGGAACAGGATCGGTGACAAAGGGCAACCTTGGCGGAGTCTAACTCTCACTGGAAACAAGCCCGACTTACTGCCGGCAATGCGAACCAAACTCTGGCACCGGTCGTACAGGGACCTAACAGCCCGTATCAAGGGGCCCGGAACCCCATACTCCCGGAGCCCCCCCCACAGGGCCCCCCGAGGGACACGGTCGAACGCCTTCTCCAAGTCCACAAAACACATGTAGACCGGTTGGGCGAACTCCCACGCACCCTCCAGGACCCTGCTGAGGGTGTAGAGCTGGTCCAGTGTTCCACGGCCAGGACGAAAACCGCATTGTTCCTCCTGGATCCGAGGTTCGACTATCCGTCGGACCCTCCTCTCCAGAACCCCTGAATAGACCTTACCAGGGAGGCTCAGAAGTGTGATCCCCCTGTAGTTGGAACACACCCTGTGGTCCCCCTTTTTAAACAGGGGGACCACCACCCCGGTCTGCCAATCCAATGGAACTGCCCCCGATGTCCACGCAATATTGCAGAGCCGCATTAACCAACACAGCCCCACAACATCCAGGGCCTTGAGGAACTCCGGTCGAATCTCATCCACCCCCGGAGCCCTGCCACCGAGGAGCTTTTTAACGACCTCGGTGACCTCAGCACCAGAGATTGGAGAGACCGACCCCAAGTCCCCAAACCCTGCTTCCAGATTGGAAGGCGTGCTGGTGGTATTGAGGAGGTCTTCGAAGTATTCCATCCACCGACCCAAAACGTCCCGCGTCGAGGTCAGCAGCACACCATCCCCACTGTAAACAGTGTTGGTGGCAGACCCCTTTCCCCTCCTGAGACGCCGGATGGTGGACCAGAATCGCTTCGAAGCCGTTACGGAAGTCGTTTTCCATGGCCTCTCCAAAGTCCTCCCACGCCCGAGTTTTTGCCTCAGCAACCATCGGAGCCGGATCCCGCTTGGCCTGTCGGTACCTATCAGCTGCTTCAGGGGTCCCACAAGCCAAAAAGACCCGGTAGGACTCCTTCTTCAGCCTGACAGCATCCCTTACCGCCGGTGTCCACCAGCGGGTTTGGGGGTTGCCGCCGCGACAGGCACCGACCACCTTGCGGCCACAGCATCGGTCAGCCGCCGCGGCAATGGAGGCGCGGAACATGGTCCACTCGGACTCAATGTCCCCCGCCTCCCCCGGGACGTGTTCAAAGTTCTTCCTGAGGTGCGAGTTAAAGCTCCTTCTGACAGGAGACTCTGCCAGACGTTCCCAGCAGACCCTCACAACACGTTTGGGCCTTCCAGGTCTGTGTGGCGTCCTCCCCCACCATCGGAGCCGACTCACCACCAGGTAGTGGTCAGTGAACAGCTCAGCCCCTCTCTTCACCCGAGTGTCCAAAACATGCGGCCGCAGATCAGATGAGACGACAACCAAGTCGATCATTGAGCTGCGGCCTAAGGTGTCCTGGTGCCAAGTGCACATATGGACACCTTTATGCTTGAACATGGTGTTTGTTATGGACAATCCATGACGAGCACAGAAGTCCAATAACAAGACACCACTCGGGTTCAGATCGGGGTGCCATTCCAACCACGCCCCTCCAGGTCTCACTGTCATTGCCCACGTGAGCGTTGAAGTCCCCCAGCAGAACAAGGGAGTCCCCAGGAGGAGCACTCTCCAGCACCCCCTCCAAAGACTCCAAGAAGGGTGGGAAATTTAATCTGCTGTTTGGCGCATAAGCACAAACAACAGTCAGGACCCGTCCCCCCACCCGAAGGCGGAGGGAGACTACTCTCTCGTTCACTGGGGTAAACCCCAACGTACAGGCGCCGAGATGGGGGGCAACAAGTATGCCCACCCCAGCTCGGCGCCTCTCAGCAGGGGCAACTCCAGAGTGGACGAGAGTCCAACCCCTCTCGAGGAGACGGGTTCCAGAGCCAGAGCCGTGCGCCGAGGTGAATCCAACGATGTCCAGTCGGAACCTCTCAACCTCGCACACCAGCTCCGGCTCCTTCCCCACCAGAGAGGTGACGTTCCACGTCCCGAGAGCCAGCTTCTGCAGCCGAGGATCGGACCGCCAAGGTCCCCGCCTTTGGCCGCCGCCCATCCTGCACAGCACCCGACCCCTATGGCCCCTCCCACAGGTGGTGAGCTCATGGGAGTGGGGGCCCATGTTACCTCTTCGGGCTAAGCCCGACCGGGCCCCATGGGTAAAGGCCCGGCCACCAGGCGCTCGCCAACGTGCCCCACCTCCAGGCCTGGCTCCAGAGAGGGGGCCCCGGTGACCCGCGTCCGGGCGAGGGAACACTGAGTCAATCTGTCTTGTTCATCATAGGGGTCTTTTGGGCTGCACTTTGTCTGATCCCTCACCTAGAACCAAATTGCCATGGGTGACCCTACCAGGAGCAAAAGCCCCTGACAACACAGCTCCTAGGATCATTGGGACACTCAAAGCCCTCCACCACGATAAGGTGGCAGCCCAGGGAGGGGGCCAGGAAGTTTGAAAGATAATTTATTCTGAAAGACAATAGTAAGGAGAGTGGAAAAAGAGGCAGATGTTGATGTTAAATGGGTTTAATGTAGAGAGAAAGAAATGGAGGGATAGGAAAGAAAAGGAGGACATGGATAGTAAGAGAGACCAGGCGAAAGAGAATGAATATAATGGTGAACGATGGAGAAAATAACCAAGGTTGAAAGACAGGGAGGAATGAGAGAGAGATGTCAAAAGGAAAGGTGTAGATGGGCTGGGAGTAAGATGGATGGGACGGTGAGAGCGATAAAGAAGGTATGGTTTAAAAAAAAGAAGAAGAATGAGGGTTGCGATACGGGAGGGATGAGAGACAAAGGACAGAGAAGTGAGAGCCTGACAGGATGATATGAGTATTTCAGGAGGTGTGGGTGAAAAAAGCATGAAAATGTGGAATGCAATGAATTCTGCACATTCTGGGAGCATATTATAATAAAGGCACTGCAGTCGCAGGGGCCTGCATTGAAAAACAATCTCATTTTGATATCAGGCTTTTCTGTGTAAGGAAATCTGAAATGTATTTACTGCAAAGGTTTGCAAATTCATGCATATAAATGTTTGTTTTTAATATGTTACGGTGACCTGACATTATTTAGCTTTTTGATAGCAATTTCTTATGCACAGAAAAGCAAATCCTACCGTTTGACTTGAGCTACTTGTTCTCTAGTAGATGTCTTTTAAATTCAAATAGACTTTTGGGTTGTGCTGTAAGAATTAAAAGCCATCTATTGCCATTTATTAATAATATTTTTAGTTTATGTGATGTGTCTAAGCTCACCCGAGGTTGGAAACATTTGGATTTAAAATTGAAGATGTTATGCAGAATTTGTCCATTTAGATGATCAGTGAGCAGCAAAAATCTATAGTCACATAGCATCTAAATGAAGTCCATCTTGACCAGCTTTTCTAGCATTCACACCCGTTTTTTTCCAAACACTAGCCAGCTGAGTAGAGGTCAAAGATTTTGTGCATCATCTGCTGCTTTTTTGTTTCAGTGTGTTATATCACGGAAAATCTTCCATGTACCGAAAACAATAGTAGCCTTCCCAGAGATAATCTCCATATGAACCTAATTTGTAAATTATACTGGGTATTGTACACCCCAAGCTTACTACACCCCAAACAAACAAGCAAAAAAAGGTTAGACACTCAGATAAAGTTCTGTATATGGAATGAAGAAAAGAAATCCAATGTGACTGTGCTGCAATGAGTAATATCTCAGATTAAATGAGTAACAGAGCTGGCAGGACTGGAACATCACTGTTCCCACACCAGTTGGTTGTGGAACCTCCTAAGTACAGGATACAAGCAGTGATTTATTCCGAATTAGAGTTAAACAGCAGCTGGATCTTCTCCTGGGGCAATTCAGACCCATTAGTTGTAACTGGCCCTTGAGTTCTGGCAGATCAGCACCAGGTCAGAGTTGACATTTAACTTGATTCCATTTTTGTTCATTTGGGGAATAAATGGGGTTCTGGTTGGAAAGAGAAGGACAAGGGATTGCATAGACAGATCTTTGTGGGGATGCCCATTGTCTTATTAAAAGATTTCATCAGGGTGTTGTTTCAGTTGCCCGGTCTGTCATAGTAAACAAAGCTGAGCCAAAAAGCAAAGCTGTTGATTTTGCAGTCTGTCTACATTCTAACTTTCCCCATATGGTCATGACTTATGGATCTTGAGAAAAAAAGAATAATATGATATGATTTAGGAGACTAAAATGAGCTTTGGACGGACAGATGGAGCCATCTAACACTTGTTTGGATGATGATTTCACCTTAGAGCAGTTGAAAGACCTCTCTGAACAGTTTGTCTCATGTTTGAGATCCCAGTTGGAGACGTGTCCGCTCTTTGTGGGATTTATGAGAGACACAGATGGGAGAAACACGCAGGTACACTCATCAAGCTGAGCTGTCAGGAATTACTACTTCATTCCTGCCTATTTACCTGGCGAATCACTGCCCCCTGGCCGAAAAAAACGGAGGAGCTACTTCTTCTCCCATCAGGAAACTCAAGCTTCCGTAGATCCGCTGCTCTCTGCTTCACCGAAAGATGGTTTTGAGAACATGTCCTGAACTAAAGACTTCTGATGCCGGCCTTCAAGTTGTTTCGGGTGAGCTGCAGCGTGGAGCTCCTGGGGAAAAATAGAGGAGGTGGAAACTGTGATAATATACATGAAGGTTGGCGTACTAATGTCACAGTATTACAGAAGCTATGTAGCCCTCACTTGGAGTAATTTCTTTATAAACTGTAAACCCTTTTGTTAATCTAGGGAGTTTTCCTCATTTGTTCTGGCCAGTTTTTACATCCCACCAAAAGCCTGCACATTGGAAGCTGAAAAACAACTCGCTGAGCAGATAACAGGCATGGAGAAAAAACAGCCAAACTCTCCCATCATTTTTTGTATGATTTTACCAGCCCAAACCTCTCAAATAAATTACCAAAAAACAAATGCCATATAATGCGTCACACCAAAGACACAAACAAACTGGACCTGTGCTACACAGTCTTAAATAAAGCATACAGCATACACCTTCATACAGCTTTAGGCCTTTCTGATTACCGTCTGTTTCATCTCTTTCTAACTCACTAAACTGAAAACCTCCAAGCCTGTTGTCAGGACTGTTAGGAAGGACCGATGAGTTAAAACAGATGTTACATGCCTGCTTTACGTAAGTTTACGTAAAACTGTTCATACATACAACAATAATAAACCATGAATCACTTCTGAGTGACCTGAGGAAGCTGCATCTGACGAAAGAAGAGGCTTACCATGGTGGGAACCAGGCCTTATACAAGAAACAAACAAACCAAGGAAATCAGTGCAGCTAAGAGAAACTACTATAAGAAGCTAAAAAACAGCTTCTCAGCTAATGACCCTGCAGCGGTTTGGAGGTGCCTGAGTGACATCATTAACTACAGGAACATGTATCCCCCGACTGGCTGATGTCCTCAACAGCTTATTCTGCAGGTTTGAAAAACAGCCATTATCACCTCTAGCCCATTCACCAACACCCCACTCCCGCCACATGACTTGCACCCCCCACCAAGAACTCTACAATTCCCCTCTTCTCTCCCTTCTCAACCCCTGCCTGCACTAACGTTCACTGAGGAAGATGTAAATAGGCTCATTCAGGAGCAGAAGACTAGGAACGCTCCAGAACCTGATAGTATTTACCCTTTCTCCCTGAAACCGTGCGCTGACCAACTGGTTTCCTTCACTCAAATCTTCAACACATTTCTGGAGTTGTGTGAGGTTCCCTTCTGCTTTAAACATTCTACCATCATCCTGTTCCCCAAGAAACACAACAGCACAGGATTAAATGACTACAGACCTCTCACCCTAAGGTCTATGGTCATGAAATCTGAAGGATATGAAAAGCCCTCTGCTGAACCCTCAGCAATGTGCTTAATGGTAAACAGGTGGGTGGATGAGGCTTGCTGTAAACTTGGGACTACACATTATCCTGCACCAACTCGACCATCCAGCGATGTATGCCAGGATCCTTTTTGTAGACTTCAGCTAGGCCTTCAACTCCACCAACCCAGACATCCTCCACCAGAATTTGGTGGAGAAGTGATGTGTCAGTGGATCACCAGCTTCCCCCAGGGATGCCTTCTCTCCCCTCTAAAGTTCGCAGATGACATCACTGTCATTG
This sequence comes from Valencia hispanica, assembly GCA_963556495.2. Taxonomy (NCBI): domain Eukaryota; kingdom Metazoa; phylum Chordata; class Actinopteri; order Cyprinodontiformes; family Valenciidae; genus Valencia; species Valencia hispanica. The sequence goes on along the minus strand of OY747713.1, from coordinate 18,282,226 downwards.
GTCTGAAACTGGACAGCAATGAGTCTGCATACATACAGAAGGTGGATCAGTCCACTGGTGCGGTCAGAACCACTGGAGCGTAACCTGCTCATGACTGTGGAGATGACAGTAGACTTCTGAAGAACACTCTCTACACTCTCTCCCCTCACCATCCTAAATGGCAGTGTGTCTACTGTGGATCACTTCCGATTCCTAGGAACCACCCTTTCTCGGGGCCTGAGTTGCTCATTACACAGAAACACATTTTGTGGTTTGGCTCATCTTCAAAACAGGCATGGACCAGACTGCAACAAACAATTATGTCTCCAAAAAGGACTACTGACCCTCCTTTCATCGAGGACTTGTACAGGTCTAGAAGCAGGAAAAGGGCAGGTAACATCTCTTTAGACCCTACACATCCTGTACAAAAACTGTTTACACTTTTACCTTCAGCTTTGCTCAACAGAGAGCTATTTGCAAAAACGAGTCTCTACAGAGGTAGCTTTTTCCTCTGGTTCCCCTTTCATCCTTTGTTTTTTAATTTTCTCTTTCTATAAATTTTTAAGTTTAAATATTAATATTTAATGTCTGTGCACTTAGTGATTGAGACCGAAGTCCAATTCCTTGTTTCTGCGTACAATTTTGGCCAGTTAAGCTGATTCTTATTCTGATCTATATGGCCAGTTAATTCAGTTGATCACCCTGTCTCATTTAAACCCAGAATACGTCCCATGGTCCGGTTTGGTTCTGGTAATTTTGTCTAATACTGTCTACAAGATATCCTTTATGACTGGTGACCTACATTCACCATTTCAAATATTAAAGGCTTCCATTCACTCAGATTGCCACCACTAATGACCTGTGTTACAAGTACCTGTTTTACAAGCTTTTTGCTAATCAAATAATCATGTGCACTAAATGACCTCAGAATCGGACCATTCTTCTCTGGATGCTTAAATGTTTTGTTAATGTTGATGTATGGATGGTCAAGAGATATTTTCTCTCAAATATGTTTTACTCATTTGCCAAATGATAGTTTGCCTAGTTTATCTGTGTTTTAATTATAGCCCGTCATTGGGAAAGATGAGATATTAGCTACAGTATCCTTGGAAAATTCATTGCAGCTCCATTACAGCAAGTGAGAAATGTTGATGACAAAGATAGTCACATATGTTTAGATAGCTTTTAAAGCTAGTTTTGCTTACTGTGGGGAGGTAGCTACAGCCACTTTAAGGAGTCTAAAGTTTCTTTCAATCTAGTATTTCTGTGACATTATCTTGTAAAACAGTAAATTAAAGTAGTAAAGAAACGAAGTAAGCAAAGACTCAGGAAAAAAAATGTTGCAGGCTTTTTATTTGTTCCAGACAGAGGTAAAATGATCATTTATTGATCAGCTTTTGACTAGTGTTGCAAGGAGAAGGAATATGATAAATTATTCTCACAAAGAAAAATGGGTTCAGTGTAAATAATGGAACAACTTTTAAAGCAAACAACACAAATGATCCTAAATAAAATGTTAATGAACAATTGTACCATATGTGCTATAGAAAAATAATGGCCTTGATAGGTGGATAAGGTATGCCCAAATGTTGTTTAACTTTTCTCAATTTTTGTTATAAATTTTAAAGTACTTGATGTAAAATGTAACATCCTTCATAAAACTATTGTCTTATCTGTTGGGTTTGCATGATGCATGTCATAGGGTAAGGTCATAAAACTTTTAAGTCTTTTAAAACATATAAGGGTTACAACTGAACATTTATTATCACAGTACATTGACAGGTGATGTCTTTTTTTATCTCTGTATGCTGACAAACATTTGTGCATATGTGTTTGATTTGCTAACGCACATGTTTTCTATAAGGTCCGACACGAGAGTCTGTGGGCATGTGATGTAAAAGATCAGGGCCCCTCTGCTGGCAAGCTATTTGGCTTGTTCTCAGACCTTGATCCAGTGCCTGAAAGAGGGGAGACTGGTTATTCAGCTTGGTGTCTCTCTCAGTACACTATACATAAACTGTTGTATTCACTACCTTTTCATACGTTATTCAAACAAAATTCACAATTTTCTTTTACATCTTTGAAGGCTTTTAAATGTCACTTTCAGTTCTTCTTTGCCTTGAAGTTTTGATTATGCACACAGGCTGCATAACAACCTTTTCCATTAAACCCCTGAATTTCATTATCAACTTCTTATGCATGCAGACAATGCTGTTCCACAGTAGAGAGACAGACAGACTCTTGATGGTCTCACTGGACCTTTTTTGAAAGAACAAACTGATGCTACTCTGCCAAAGGGGACACAGTCCTCAAATAGAGGTCTTTATTAAAAAAAATATGAGTTTTTGCAGTGTATTTGAGGTTATTCCAGAATTACTGAGTCATTTTCAAAACTTGAAATTGAAGCTTATTTAACATTTTTCGATTGCAGGATGGAGTCAACAGAAAAGTGTGAGGTTGTGATACAGCATTTCAATGGAAAATACCTGAAAACACCACCAGGAATTCCAGGTGAGTCATTTGTCCTTTCCTTTTCATAGCTCTTGAGCATTTTGATTTCTTTCACTGCAAAGATGTCACTCTTTTATAAAGGAATCTAACATTTAATTCAAATACTTTGATTCAATATCTAGATCAGATAAATAGCAGGGTGTACACAGTGGTTTCTGTCACCTAAGCTGATCATCGTGGCATTTCCTTAATAGCCGGTGATTTTGTAGGGCTTTTCTCCTCTGCTTTTTTTCAATTTCTGTGTCACCATATCTTTCTCTCTCTGGTGGTGCACTTGCTGCAGGCTGGTACTTCTTGGTCAGGAGAAAACCCTCTTAATATTCACACTCATGCCTCTGTGCTGTTCTTTGCAATCTACTTAAGAGCTTGCTCTCTCGCTTCTTTTCACTTGTGCTTCTTCTTTCTGTTGCAGTGTCCTTTCCCCTTCCTGTTCTGCTTTTCTGGAGTCACCCTGTAGAGAGCAGTCAAGGAGAAATTAAGCAAAAGTTGTACAGACAAGAATGGGTGTGTTAGCGCACAAATTTCTTGGTGTCCAAAGAAGGACTGGAATTTAAAGAAACGGTGCAAATCTTTAGCCCTGGAACGGTTTTTACAAGCAGCCGGCAGAACAAAGTAAACTGGAAGGAGAAAAAATTGATTAAACTGTCAAACAGTATTTACATTTTCCTGAGATGTACCGGCCAGATAGGCCGATGTCCAGAGATTTCCCTTTCACCTAACAGTTTTTCATTGTTACCACTCATTAGGGCTGGACGATATAGAAAAAGAGCATATCGATAAAGGGAATAGTCATATTGATTGAAATCGATAATTATTGATAACTAGCAAAAGATGTAGAAAATTTATTTTAAGTGCATCTCTGGTCATTTTATGCTATTCTTTAATGAACTAGTAACCTTCTTTTTTTAACCATGACTAAAAGTTTGAAAGAAACAAAAATAATCAAGTTAAGAGACCTGATTAATCAGTAAATACAAATAAAAGTACCATTATATTATAATTTTGTAAATTATGTTAGTAATTGAATGCTTAGCTTGATGTTTTTTTAAATATATTTTAAACATTTTATGACACTTTATTACATTAATAGCTCAGACCTGTGGTTTAGTTTGTATGTAAAATCCAGGTCAATAAATCTGATTCTCAGTTCAGCTGCTAAAGCTAACCAGCTACTCACTGATGGCAGAGTGTAGAGGGCGCCCAAAACTACTGGAGCCCGGTCCAGTGACTGAGTGCTGAAGCCAGCAGGTCTTTCCACCCACATTTGTATTTTTGAAAGCGATTTTGCTTCTTAGGACGTGGTAGAGAACTGGGTGGGCATTTTAAAAGCTGCAGGTGTTGCTAGCAGCGCGGCTCGGATTTGTTGTGCCCGTCTCTCTGTGCAAGCGTGAAGACAGCAATGGCAACTTCACTGACCAAAGTATTTTGTGTATTTTATTTTGTTATTGTTACGTTTAGTGTTGATGTGTGTCGAGGATCGGATCAAAACGGGACGCAACATTTACCTGCTGGTGACCTACTGAAACCTTTTTTCTGGACAATTTTCTCCGCTGCTACTTGCTGTGACATCTTTTGCAGTTCAAGTCCTTTGCTCTTTTTTGTGGTTTGAGAGAAGCAAGGGCTCAGCGACGGAGCTCCCTGGGTCTGTTTGTGATTGGTTTGGAGTTAAGTAATGACTGTAGTACTAAGCTACGTGATGGGCTATAATAAAAAATAAACAGAAACTTTTTTCATCACATTTTTATTGACCCTTTTTTTTCTATTGCACCACACATTGATTGATAGATATTATTGAATTATCGTCCAGGCGTTCCACTCACTCCATCAACCAAAAGCACAGAAACACACCCATAAATTACACTCTACTATCCAGTGATATCACAGAAAAGTAGATTTAGAATGTCCACACGTGCTTAGTCAGTGCATAGCCAGCAGCCATTAAAGGCGAGGTGAGCGGCTATATTGAAGTTTAGCTGTAATAGGAAACCTTTAAAGCCGTAATATCAAGCTGACCTTCGCCTTTAAGGGTCGATCTCCCCGCTGCTCAGCCTTTATTATTGTAAATGGATTGTTCAGGCCTGTGCCAAGCTTTGAGATTTACCGCCTTCATTGAGGAAATCCTTCTGTGAATTAGAAATGGTTATGTTTACAAGTTTTGCTTTGCAACCACCATCATCTCTAAGGGGTACTTTGAAGTCTAGTTTTTGCCCAAACCCTCAAATAAATACCTGTTAAAGAAAGCTGTTACCTTCTCCTCCTGTAGCCAGTTGTGATTTGAGTTATCATAAAGATTCTTTTTTGGTTCTTTACAGGTTATATTAACTGCTGAGATTTTTTTTTCTGATTAAATGGTGTAGTAAAATAAAATACAGCCTGAGGGCAAAGATGCACAAGCAGACAGAGGATCAGAGAACTTTTAAGGAGTCTGGTTTACAACTGTATGAGCATCAGAAATGTCAATAAATTTTAACATTGAAACTGCTAACCAAAGTCAGATTAAATTAGCGCTTTCTACATATTTTTAATGCTGTTAAAAATATTTAACATGGGTTGTGTGAAACAGCAAATTGGATTTTTTATACATTTCTTTTAACTATGTTGTCAGTTGTCACTTTTCCACAAAAGGCAGATTTGTGGAATGCACAGCTGATTGTTCTCCTGAGCTGTAGATCTCTGCTGCTGCCCCTCCAAGGTTATCATTAGCATCTTGGTCGGATCTCTGATTATTGGATTTTTTTAGGGGCATCAGAATAAAAGGAGCTGAACACAAACGTCTGTCATATTTTTCACATTTTATTTGCAAAACACAAATCGAAAGCTGTGTAGAATTTTACTTCCTCTTAGCAATTATGCCCTACTTTGTGTTGGGGCAGCACACAAAATCTTCACACAATACACTGAAGTTTGCTGTTTTATCATGACTAAATTGGAAAACTTCAAGAGGTGTGAAAAGTTTTACAAGGTGCTGTTGAATAAATGGAGGCTGTCTTGCCTTTAGTAAGTAAGTGTTGTTGTTTTTTTCTTTCTGATATGATCCATGTTGACTGGTGCTTTGCTACACTTAGATTCCTGGACTTTCCTCTATTATTAGACTCAGATGTTCTAAAAGACTTGAGGGTTGTTTCTGTTTCAAACTGACAGAGTAAACAACTATTTTTGCATGCAATTGGACAGGCAGATTACATTTTCACTGCATTCCTATATGTTTTTTGTTCAGATTAAAGATTGCGTATTTACATTACTTAAGTCAAAAGCAGGTACATCTTCTTGTTGTCTACTGAGAGAGTCTGTGCCAAGGTGTGTGTTTCTGTGTGTGCGCGTGTGTCATGTTGGTGGGATTTCCCTCGAGCCCTTTGCTATGCAGGCCAGCTTCTTCATTCGTTGTGCTTTGACAGCTCAGCAGCACCCCTCGGGGTGCTCTCACCACACACAGAACAGCAGGATCGTCTGTATGTGCATGTGTGTGGTTGTGCAACACCCTGACTACTAAACACAGCGTGCCTAGACGCAAACACTAAGTACAAAAATGCAAAAAGATGGTCCAGAAGCTATGACTTTGACCTGAGTGGAATGTCACCATCAAATAATGCTAATGAGACCCTTTTTTTCCCACCATTGTTTAAACATACCCCAGAAGCATACTTGGAGTGAATGTGATATCACCCTTTACTCTAAATATGATGCATGCAGAGTATTTCCCTAAACCTTTCACAACAGTACCTTGGAAAACAATATCCAGATTCCTCAAACGTTTTCACATCAAATAATTGTACAACCACAAACTTTAATGAATGACATTGGAATATATGTTATAGACCAACAAAAAGTAGTATATAATTGTGAAGCACAAGAAAATGTATAGATAGTTTTCTTCTTTTTTTGTGTGCAAATAATCCTCTGAAAAGTGTGATATGCATACTCCAATATCACTCAATCAAATACAGTGCAGGTGATTGCCTGGAAAAGTTGTCTTGGTAGTAAATAGTCCCTATGTATTTGATTTAATCAAATTTTTTTTTTAAACATTCATTTTTAAATATATTGCATTTACCACAGATGAAATCACAAAGTGCAAAACAGAGTGAAAAAAATAAGATTTCAAAGATGACAATCTGTATACAGAAATTGTATACAGAAACAAAAAAAAACACCCACAATGCTGCATTTAAATAGACACTCTTAAAATCTAAGATTCAAATGAATTAACAGAATTTAGGCTGCAAATTGAGAAAGGTACAACATTCCATAATTTTGGGGCTATTGGTTATCAGTATTAGTCCTCTCCATTTTTTAATTTAATTTATAGGACAGCATGTAGGCCTTGGCTTGATGACCTTAAATAATGTTTCAGAGGGTGACAATGTAGTAGTAGTGTGTGATGATAAGGACCTTATGGAGATATTCTGTAAAGCCAAGAAATCCAAAAGATGTCCTACATCAATTCAAATCAGTGTTTATTTGAATAGTCCTAAATCACATCATTGTGAAAGGACGTTCACTATTATTTATTTTTAAGAAGAATATGTCGAATGCGAAGACAGATATTTATTAATATCTTAATGGTTTGTTAAAGACAGTTTTATCAATGCTTTCTACCACAAACGGCCCTTTAAGGACATTCATGATCTTGATATGGCCCAAAATGAAAATGAGTTTGACCAGGCTGCCCTACATGAGTGGCAAACAGGGGTTCTTTTGGACTCTGTTGTGTCGACCTCATTCTTGGGGATGTAGCAAACATGTAGAAGAACGTGCTCTGGTCAGATAAGACCAAAATGTACCTTTTGACCTACAAACAAAATATTGTCTGTTAAAAAAAATTATGGTTTATATCACCCTTAAACAATGTCCCCACATAGAAATACTGTGGTGGTGGCAGCATCATGCTGCAGGGAAGCATTTCTCCAGCAGGGACAGGGAAGCCCTTCAAAGTCGAAGAGAAAACATGTAGATGAAAACAAGGTAATCCTGGAAGACAATTTAAGAGAATGGGTGTAATTCCTGCAAATTTTGGTTTTCTAAACCAGTGGTCCCCAACCTTTTTTTCGCCACAGACCGGTTCAATATCAGACAATATTTTCACGGATCGGCCTTTAAGGTGTGGCGGATAAATGATAACGGACGGTATAAAAATTGGTTATTTTTTAAATTATAACAATAGACGTAAATCCAATGTGTATTTGCAGCTTTGTTAACAGCGTCCTCCTAACATCGAGCAGACAACATAACACGAGTAACATACACTCAGCCCCCTAATGCTCTCTGGTCGCCATGGTAACATGTAAACATACCTTTAATAATTCAAGATTTACCACAAAAACAAATACAAAGTGCATGAAAAATCTAACTCACCACAACGCTGAATCAGTGAGAACCTTGGGCCTTTTCCCCTTTCCAAAGAAACGTTTGTTTTCTATCCATCTTGTGTCAAGACTGAGCTATGTAATGGGGATATCCGGTTATTTTTCAAAATAAAACAGCGGTCACCCTCAGATAATAAATAAAACGGAAATACTGGAAGTTATTTATTCTTTGTGTGGCTCGTGGCCCGGTACCACATTAACCACGGCCAGGTACCGGTCCGCGGCCCGGGGGTTGGGGACCACTGCTCTAAAGTACTGATTCAGAGGAGCTCAATGCAAAACCATGTCACACTTCAAGATTTTTATGAAAAAATAAAAACTATAGTTTACCTTCTACTTCACAATCATGTGCTACATTTCCCTAAGTAACAGTTTTTCATTGCCAAGCCACAATCCTTTTGTAAGGCACTGAATACAACTCTTCTCTGTGTTTGCATCTTCTCCACACAATCACTGTGTTAACACATTAAGATGTACAAGTGTTTCCAGCTCTCTGTGTATGATTGTGATGGGAATTGTTGCTTTCTTCTATTCAGGTGTCTCCAGTGGCAACAAAGTGATATTGAGTCGTAACCTTGCTGTCCCATAGTAGGAAGTAAATATCTCGATGTCAAGTGCTAGGTCAAGTTTTAAACTCAACCGACCATGGAAAAACAAATGAAAAGGAAGTTGCTGTATTGGCAGGAAGTCAAAGCTGAGTTACAGATAACACATCAGCAAAGGGAGCATGAACCTTTAGAGCAGAATATTGTCGTTATGCAAGCAGATGGCAGCTAATAGCAGCACAGAAAATGTCCATACATTTCCTATTTAAATTTTAATCCCACATCTAACTTCCTTGTGATTACATGCAATACTGAGCTGAATTACAGTGTAGAGACACAATAGCAGATGGCAGCTAATGATACTTAACAGCCTCCATTATCTCAGTGATAAGTTTTTAATGAAATTATATGCCTTTGTCTGGACAGATATTTTCTCAAATGTTGAGCAGTGCCTTTATTTACTTTAATTTGGGATTTTGTTTGAAGTGGTCTTCAGTTGGAGCCAAGCCTTTTAGTTCTAATTTCCTATATTTGAAAAGTATAATTGGTCATACAGAAGTCTCATTTCGACCCACTCCTGTTTGCCCTGTAAGGCTTTGCATTTCAAACTGCATCCCCCCGGAAAACCCAATGAACAGAAATAATTTTTTTCTTAACAAAGTATTTATTGTGTAAACATATGCTCACACTATGTGCAAAAACAGCTGGAAGATTAAAGTAAAAGCAAAGAAAACCCACATTCATTCCCTAAAACAACACCATTGTGCCTATTTGAAACTGGTAAACCATACATTAATTTATTGGGAAACATGTTATTAAATTTTTTTCAATTGAGACTAACATGGACTAATGTATATAGTGAAGTGGAAGAAAAAAAAAATAGAAAAGTGTGGTATGCATTTGTATTTATCCCCCTGATTAAATACATTGTAGCACTACCTTTTTACGGCAATCACATTGTTTCTACTGGGATTGCTCTGTATATATATATATATCTATCTATCTATATATATATATATATATATATATATATATATATATATATATATATAGATATATATATATATATATATATATATAGATATATATCCCTTTCTTCCTAAAAAACATTCATCCAGCAGAGTGCTTTAGATAATGAATGTCCTTAAAGGGCCGGTTGTGGCAAAACTTAAAGGTGACTTCATATGGCATTTTATCTGTGATGGCTTTCTTCTTCTAACTTATAACTTGTATAAGCGCTTTACCCAACCTGTAAATTTAGGTAGACAGCCTTGTTTTGGTAGAATGCCGGGTTTCCATAACTGTCCATTTATTATGGTTTTTTTTTCTAACAACACAATAAAAAATGTACAGTGCTTGGAAGACTGTTTTATAATCTAATTCTGTTTTAGGCTTCTGTACAACTTTATTCCTGGCCTGTTTGGTGTTTGGACTAGTGATAGTAATGTTCTCTAACAAACCTCTGAGACCATAAGCATGTAAGCAGCAGTTTCCTGATCTTTATTTTGTAAAAAAATAAAATATATATTTGAAACGTTGTAATGGTGTAGTCCACAAATTTCCAATAAAATATAATAATATTTGTAGTTGTAAAAAGTAAAATTGGAGGGGTTTTAATACTTTTGCAAAGAACCATATTTATTAGTGTGAAACAAGATTTTTGTTTGAAGAAAACTTGTGTGAATTCATGTTTTTAAACGTGTTCTTGTCACAGTAATTGTGTCAATATTAGACATCCCTTTAAACTGCAGTCTAATGCCTCGTTTCCACTGAGCGATATGGTACAGATTGGTGCGGTTCAGTTCATTATGCATATTCAGGAGAGTGTTTTGACACCAGTTGGACTCTCACTGAGGAGACAGGCTTAAAGCCAAATGCCTTACGTGGCGTCATACTAGTGCAACAACAAACTTGATGCACAAGGATATCTCGGGATTGTCTCAAGCAGTGACACTTTTCTGCCCCACAATCAATGAAATGTGTTATGTGACGCCAGTAGCTCCAGCCTAACCGTACCGTACCATTGTCCAATGAACTTAAACCTGAAGGGGTTCTAAGATTGGTGTGGTACGGCTTGATTGAATGGGTTGCTTTTGAATTGATTACAGACAAAATAGCTTACCGAGCTTCACCAACCCATGGTGTACCGCTCAGTGGAAAAGAGGCATTAGTGATATTAAACATAAGGCAACTTTTATATTCCCTGTCAGCACCTTTCCAGAAAACGTGTCGCATGCCAACGATTTAAACTAAATCATTGCCTGTGTAAAATCTTTTTCACTGCACATACAAATGTGCACCATGACTATCCCTTAAAAATGCATCCAATAACTTATCCAGGTCAGGTTTGTTTGTTGAGGCCTGGTTGATATGAAAGGTGCGTTGCAGTTGTCCAACAAGCCAGTCACAAAGGCTCACGCCAGCCGCTGCGCTCTGCCCACGTCTGATTGTGATTCAGAGAGAGAGACATGATCGATAGCCCTGATGGAGCACTACAGCTGTTTAGATATTCTGTGCAATGCGGCAGCCGCTCTCCCTGTCGCTGCACCCGGCCCTGAGCATGCATCCACCCATGCACAAATAAAAACTCATGCATCATACATGCCTGGAAATTTGTGCGCCATGTGTCATTTCTAATACAGCTGCATGCACATCAGTTTTTACATGGGCCTTAAACATATAAATGTGCATGTCATAGGTGGCACTCAAAGATTTTCCTTTATAAGAAATGAACCACTTGGTGTTTTAGTTGCTGGGGAAAAAAGATTCATCCTTGTTTTTAGTGAATGTGAATTTACTCAACACACAAAATAAATAGAATTTATGAAACTTGTCTACAGCTATAAACTATACTGAAGTGAACCCTACAGGGATGCATTATGATTTACATTGCTACCTTGTGCACAGGGAAAGTCAAAGGAAGTGAAGATAAAAAGTGATTTAATCCGGTGGCTCCACAGAGCCCTTCAGATTAAAGCCCTCCGTCCCACAATGCATAAAAACAGTTTAGAGATGACACCCTATGGTGAGTGTAATTTGATACATTAGCCTTTGTTTGGTTATGGCAGGTGAGCTATCCTATGTACATACCATGCTCTCCATTTGTAGTGGAAGAGGGATAAATGTCTAACCTTTAGAAGACTGTTGGTGCTGTGCCTATCCATCATTGTGCAGCTTCTTGTGTGATTTCATCCAGGCTTTGTTGCTAGAAGGCATAGGCGGTCTTGGAACAAGAGGAAGAAAATTCCCATACTACAATAATAAAGTTTGCATTAGTCTCAATGTCTTAACTGTGCAAACAAAGATTAAATCCAGACTGACTGTGCACCAACACGGCTGTTTCTTCCCTTTTGCTTCTGCTGCTGTTGCTTGCTCCAAAAACCTGCTGCCAATATGGCAAAAGACTTGAGAGATGGCTCCAATATTGTCCAATAGATGTTGGATAAATAATAAAAAGTACATCAGGAAGGAGCCACACTGGCCCCAAGAGATGGAACTGAGCGGAAACATGCGATATGTTCAATCTTTCGAGCTTGTTTTTTCAGTACATTGCTTTGGCATTGTTCTTTTTAACTTGATCTGTTTTTACTATTTCTTTTTCGTGTCTCTTTCTGTTTTTATAAAGGTTTATCTATTGCTGGTGCTGTTTTAGACCCATAATTAAAATAAAAGCCACATTCATTTTGAGTAGTGCTTTTCTATTATCCCTCCCTCTTTATGAGCATAACTGTATTTAAAAGATAATGATTCAATTTCCAGTCTGATGAGATAAATGTTTCTGAGATTTGTACAACACAACATAACTCATTCATTATGGCTTCTGAGACAGTAGAGTCCAAAAACATAGCGCTGAGCCGTAGTCACTGGAGAACTGAGGGTGGTTGTTGCTGGGGGACGTTTTCAAAAGAAGAAAATGATTCCCTCCCCGCTGGCATCCTCACCAAGGCAACTACACCAAGATAGCAGCGACAACCCACAATATTAAAGCGCCCTTTGCTGAAATAAGACTTGTCCCAAATCACTTGGTAAGTCCCAAAAAGCCTCTCTGAAACTGTCAGTCATACTCGAATAATCTACGTTAATGTCTGCCATCCCTCCCACAATCCCTGGCTAATCAGTGGCCTGTCGGTGGGCCCATTTCTTTTCCCCCTATGGCGTGTAGATTTAACGTGCAGCCAAGTAGGTTGATAATTTGGCTGTCAATGTTACTCAGACATGGCTGCCTGTGCGAGTTGTTAAAGTCCTATTGTACCTATGCATGAGTGTATAAACTGTATTTGATAAATGTTTATTTTTAAGGTTTTCCTTCTGTTGAGAAGTTAAAGGTCAACTGCGCTCACTTTTAACTATTAACAAGCTTTCAGCATTATCTTGGCTGAATATTTTCTCTACTCCTCATATGAGAATTGATAGAGGTTATTTGAATTTGTTGGTTTTCTGGCTCAGACCAAGCTTATCTTTTCTAAATCCTGTTTTGATGTCTGTTTGAGATCATCATTCAATTGGAATACTCATTGGGCCAGATTTATCAATATTCCAAATAAAGACCACAAAATTGCATGCGCCACAAAAAAGAAAACAAATTGCGCAAAAGGCGTGTTGATTTGAGGGTGATCTACTAAGATTGTGTGTAAAAGTCATAACAGGCGCAAAGAGCACTATTCAAATGAGGACTTTGTGTCTGCTGCTGTGTGTGCCAGCCTATCTGCCCAATGCACTGCGCCACAGCCAGAGAAAGGAGGAATAGGCGCAGTGGATTCATGATGCATCTTTGGCCAGAAAAGGGAAAAAAACTACATGCCTGTCCAGTCTATGGCTGTTAGAGAGTTAATTACTATTAAGCTAGAATGTCTGTGAATGTTGTACATGTGCCGCTCTCTATTCTAGAAACAGCTGGTGCAAATGCGTTGAGCGTGCAGTGAGTTATGATGATTTTTTGGTAAGAAATAGAAAAAATTGACATTACCATCAGGTTTATGGCCATTAGAGTGTTAATTACTATTAGGTTAGAATGTGTGTGAATGATATTTAACGTTTGTCATTAATAAACTTATGTTGAATTGTGGTGGCACAAAGTTGAGACAGGCCTTTCAGAGGATGTAAAAATAGGCGCTAAAACAGTCGGCACAAACAGCTTCATGTTTGATAAATCACACTGTGCATGGAACGCCTACTTGCATGTTCTTCTCCCAATATTTTGCACCTTCTGACAGAAATGCACACATGGCATATTCATCAAGGGCAAAAGCACTAAATGGATGGCACCCATCTTGCTGCGGGTTTAACGGACACAGTCCTCACTGCACCTGCTTTGTAAATAACCTGTCGCATGCCCGCTGTGAGGTTTGACCACACTTTAACAAGCGCAAACTTTTGATAATTCGTGCCCTTTGTGTCCAACTTTCAATCCTCTAGCTCTAGGGTCAACAATCCTGATCCTAAAGGGTTGGCTTCCTGCATGTTTTTGATGTTTCCCTACTTAGGCAATCACATGAACTGGTCATTAGCAGGCTCCTTCAGAATAGATGACAAACTGGGAAGATGAGATTGCAATTTCATTTAATCTTGGAGCAGGGACACATGTTAAACTTGTAGGATAACAGCCCTCAAGGATGACCCAACCCTAGTCCAACTGTTGATCTGAAGCGAAGTTGAAAGATTTTGAGCTTGGCCTCCTTCCTTGTTGTTTCCTCAACTTTTGGCAATGCACCAGTACAACTGCATGATGTTTCTGCCACTATGCTTGATAGTTGGTATCATGTTTTTAGGTTTAAAAGCCTCACCTTGACTCATGCAAACCCTCTTCTTTTCATTTTGGCCAAATAGCTCAATCTTTCTGTGTTCTGATAGTAAAACCTTTTAAAGCAGACATTTGGTTTGGTTTTTGGTCAGCACCATCTCAATCCATGGCAGTGTAAACGCTGCCACACTGTGAGCAGTGACACTGGTCATTTCCCAGTTTAGGACAAAATTGAGTCTTTGGTTGTTCCTGTACATTTGAGCCAAGTTTCTTGGCAGCATTTCGAATAAATAATTTGATGGCCAAAATCAAGATAGGATTCCTCCCCGTAATGGATATGTGTAAACCTCTAACTGGCATTGTAAATAGTAAGGCACAAAACACCCTTTACAAATGCACTTATCAAGATATTGCATCATAATAAAATCTGTCCTCCTAGCATGAACCATCCACCAACAGTCCCTGATTTATCCTACCTCCCATTAGAGACCGAGCACACAGGAAGTTATTAATGGCATCCTAAGTAATTCAGATAGCTTCCTGAAAAAAGGATCAATTTCCGCCGATGGACTTTCTCATTATAACCTTATCTTGCCTACAGACAATAATCTGGATTTGTTACGCTTTGTTTGCTTTGCCACTGAGCTGTATCATTCACGAGCGCAGCCAACGGTTTTCAGCAAAAACAGGAGGAGTTGGGTGGGTGGGGGTGGGTTGCTTCTGGTGCTCTGAGTGGCTCTGTCTCTGAAACAGAAATTATTCACCTACTGCGTTCCCCTTCTGCGGGAAATAATATAAGCCCTTTGATTGGCTTCAAAGTTTGTTTAGGTGGAAAAGAAGAGCTCAGACTCCTGGAGGGGTTCAGACAGGAGCGATTAACTTTGCTCTCCACTCAACTGCATGTAATATAAAGACAAGCAGGCTGAAGGACAGTTGCCATGAGAAAAAGATGCATAACAAAGGAGAGAGGAATACAGTAAGGATGAAATGGAGAAACGGTTTAGGAGCTGAAGAACTCTGACAGGAAAAAGTGAGAAAGTTAAAAAGGAACAGATGGAAAGGGGCCTAAAGGAGGAGAAGGATGTGGGTGGTGCAGAGGAGAGGCATGAAAGTTGGATCGACCTGTGCTTTTGGAAGGTTAAACATGAGAGCAGTTTAGGCTGCTGCGTTTCTAACAGATGAGATGAAAGGATGACATTGACTATACGACTGCTTCCTGAGCTTGACCCCTGTGACACCATCCCAGCTGTTCACCATGTTGATTCCCTTCTACCTCCTTTTTTCCCTCCTCCCACCTCACATGTGCACCTCTCCTTGCACATTTTTGTTGTCCTTGCGTTTATGCTTTTTCTTTCTCTCATCCATTCCTTTCTCACTCCTATCTGCTCTGCCGCCACTATGTTTTCTACTTGACTTTTTCTGGATGCAGTTCTCCACATACGTTTTGTTGGGCATGTCTCCCTTATGCTCATTTGTGTTACTAGACATCTAAGGCTGATTTTGTTTATAACAAAAATGTTCCTCTATCTTTTTTTGACATATGGTCTGCCTGTTCAGTGATGCGCTTCTCTTTTACGTATGCTCTGGATTTGGTCACATCTATGATGCATTTTTTTCACACATCATCAAAGCAGATCAGGAATAAGGTTGGAATTTAACTGGGACTTGTCAAAAACTATTCTTGATTGTAAAATGTTAATGATTTTTCTCTCTGGCAGTTCTCAAAAAATGTGTCTTTTCATGTAGCTTCATTGCAGATAGAGCTGGTTTTATGCAGCACTGGGTATATTGGAATGGCAGGTGTCTGTTTAATATTTATGTCAAAAACTAAAAATCTCAAATCATCACATCTGGGCATTATTTGTTCATAGTAGATGTAAGGTTCTTGTTTTTGCAGTATAGAGACAGACTGGTCTGCATTTGAATCCTTGAAGAGGGTGAACATTTGGGTAGTGATGGGCTGTTTGAGCTAGGTGCTGGTCCACAAACCTTTGGTATAGTTAAAGTCAGGATCATTTCCGGAGCTTAACATAAAGCTGCTTTATCCAATACAATTCAATAGTAGCACTTGCAGCATAGCAGCCCACCAGCACTATGCTGCCACCACCATGCTTAACACTTTTGTACCTTGTCCCTAGTTTTGAAATCCTGACTGACTCTACCAAGCGTTTCAGGTCATTTTAATCAAGTTATTCAAGCTTTGTCTTGTATCTCTACAAAACTAAAATAAAACCTTGCTTCAGCAGATCAGCACTGAGGCTGAAATTGCTATGTCTGTCTGTTTAGTGTATCTAAAGAACCGTTAGAGTTTAACAATTAATATTTTATAGAAAGCAGAATGTTTATAGTCCTCTAGTATGCTGTAGAGAGACTAACTGGTCTCTCTCTTTAGAAAACAGAAGCTTTGTTTTAGTCTGCTTTATCTACTCTATATTTGAATTGTAATTGTGATCACTGTGCTGCTAAAACATTCAATTGTAGCCATCAGCCTTCAAACTATTGATTTCAGATGAACAATCTTCATAGGTTCCTCCTTCATTACTCCATCCACTTTGAGCTAAACGCCAGGACAACTGGTGGTAAAACAGCCCCCCAGCCTGATACTGCCACCACCATGTGTGACAGTCGGTACAACTTTGTTACATTTGAAGACCTCACCTTGGCTCTACCAAATATACTTGTCATTGTGATCAAATATTTTAATGGTAGCCTTTTCTGATTAGAAAATGTTTCTCCAGATCAGCAGTAAGATGGAAATGTAACTGTAGCTCATCAAAAAATGCCCCTTAAAGCTGCAGTATTTGAGGGAGAGAGATGTTTTGAATCCTACGTACCAAGGCCCCTTCCAAAACACTCCCCCCTCCTCTTCCCTTCCCTCCCTCCAGCCCTACCGCAGCAGTTGTGCACACTCATCACCTGTGGCGACAAAGCGAGTCAAAAAAGTAAGCAGCAAGTGCTATTGAGCACCACCCGATTTTACTTTTGCAATGGACATTTCGGAGGTGAGCAACTTCTGCATGACTGATGCTCTCTCACAATATCGCGACTGTTAACAGGAAGACACGAAGTGGCCTGTGTGAGCGGCCCCATATTCACGTTTGCTCGATCCGCATGCAAGTTGATTGACAGTCGACAATGTGGAAACTCGAATTCTATTGGCTAAAAAAATTCGCCGCTCAGTGTGAAATGCATAGGGGTCTACAGGAGGAACGTGGGCTTAAGAAAAATAACAAGTGTCGTGGAGCATTATGGCCTTCTATCATAGTATTGAACCCCACTATCATTTTAAAATTTTTATAAAACTTTGATACATAAATATATTCTCCAGACTGCAGCTTTAATGTATTTTGATTTTCCTTCTTCTCAGTCTGCTTTGAGAAAGAGATAATTTTGCCCTTTCACTGTTTTGGTTATTTTATACGTGACTTTTAGAGGTAGGTAAATATCCATTTTGAGAAACAGTTACTGAAATTAATTTTCTGTAATGAACTCATAGACCACTGTTTATAAAGTAATAATTGCTATCAGCAGTAAGTCACTCAGGGTTATTTTGAAAGTTTGTTGGGCTTTTTTTTAGAAGAATGTAATAAACTAAGGATCATAACTCGATTTAAATTAAGATTTGATAACTTTATGGTTATTTTGCCAAATACTTCATCATCATAAACAGGTGAAATTAACTCATGCGCAATCGTTAGGTAAATTGTTTGTTTTGCGGTAGCGCTAATGACAGCCATTTTTGTTGTGATTTTCTGTGTTTTCAGTTTAGCACTGTTTTATGACTGCAGGCAGTCGGTACTGGCAGGCATGATACTCAAGTCAGTCAACTTTGCTGCTTTACCTCCTATTGTTTTCTGCATTATACGCAAAATTGTTAACATGGAGTGAGTTAATAGCAAAAAAGGAAAACATCTTCCCAAACTGATTTTTATTGAATTTATCAGTAAGATTAGATCTACACAACACATTAAACTACAGTCATCAAAATGTACAATATCACAATCACAAAGGACTGCTTAAATGCAATATGACTGTTATATTTTAGGCTTCCTGTGTTCATACTCTGCAAACCAATATACTATTTATGCCAACTTTCTGTCTAACGCCACAGACCTCTAATCTTTGTGTGAACAGTGCATAGGGAGCTTCTTGGAATGGGTTTCCATGGTAGAAGGGTTTATGGTGTGGGGCTGCCGTTGGCTTAGCCCCTAATTTCCAGAGAAAGGAACTGTCAGTTCTTCAGTACATCAAGACATTTTGAACTGTTTATACTCTCAACTTTGTAGGAACAGTTTGAAGATGGCCTATTGTGCTCCAGTGCAAAAAGCTCTGCTCAGAAAGACATGAAGTAGTGTGTCTGATATAGAAGACTCGTGTGATTTGTGCTTCAATCTGAAAGTTACCCTTTGACATGAATTAGAGGGAAGACTGAAAACCAGGCCTTCATGTCTAACATCAGTGTCTGACCTCAACCTTAAAAAGCTGAATCTGAAAACAAAGTGCTCTCCCTATTCAATTAAGATTCAGAAAGAGAAATATTTTCATCTTACTGCTAGAAATGAATTATTAATCATAAAAATGTATTTACCTATCAGGTTAGTCTTGAGTGATTCTTCTCTGTAAGAATCGTAACTCCCAGTAAACGTTTAAATCTTGAATGTGATGCCATTTGCAGGGCAGTTTTTATGTGCACTACTCAATGACCCTTTTTTAAAACATTAGGAAGCTGTTTTATCCTTTAAAGTACTGAAGATCCAATCAGTTATTTTCTGGCCAATATCAATTTTGGGTTTTCTTAGAGGTCATAGCTGACTATTGGGACCCTAGGCAAGGCAGAATCGTTTCATTTTGTGCCATGTCTTTCTGACTGGCACTTAAATGCTTGAACATTTATCTTGGCAACCTGAGAAGGCAGAATTTTTGAACCCAAACAAAAGTATATAGTAATTTTTTATTATTACTAGCATGACTCCTTCAGTAGAGAAGCCTTTAGATGTGTATGTTAGACTCCCGGATCCGTAGACTCTAAGTTTTAAGCTATCAGTCAACTTAATCTAATGCTGGACCCCAGGCAATGCATTTTTTTGTCCAAAGAATAATATGCAGCCTCTCAGCAGATACTGTAGGTCACTGAGCTCATAGCCCTCCGGACAGCCTGCCCGTCCTCCTGAATGAAGATTAAGTTTGCTGAGGAGGATAATCAGGCTCCAAGGTCTCTGCGGTATGCAAGCAATTCAGCAGGGTTGCTTTCTGTGATTCACTGCCGAGCTCCTTTTCTCTTCTCATCTTTTCTTATAAGTGATAAGACTATCAGGTTAGATTATAACAAAGTGCATCAGCTTTCTATTTTTAATTGAAGTATATTATAAGCATATTTTTAGAATAGATTTGAAAAATTAACAAAGAAGGCAAGTGGGAACCAGGTCATCTGACTGCTCAGAATTGACTTATTGTGTCCTGTGTGTGTGCTTACGTCAGGAAAGCAAGGAGGAGAGAAAAAAAAGCAGGCATCAGTTACACCCTTCCACGTCACTGTCACCACTCAGGACACAGAGGGCAGTGAGATAAATCTAGCTGATGCACCCAAAATAGAGCCGGAGCCTCCATTAGAACAGGACGCAGGCTATGTGAGAACAAGCTGAGGGCACTGTGGTCAACTGAGTTATTTCTGTTGTGTCACCAGACCTCGAGGAGCAGACATTCACCGAGAGCCTGCCAGCAGGTTAGCAGACACAAAAGAATGTGCCAGCTGCAGTGTTATAAGATTCAGTTATCTGCTATGTTCTGCAAAAGTATTCACATCCCTTGAACTGTTTTTTTTTTACATTTTGTCACATTTTACTGTGTTTTATAGGTATTTCTATGCGATAGACCAAGACAAAGTATGATTGTGGAGTGGAAAGAAAAAAAAAACGTGGTTGTTAAAACTGTTCAAAAACTAAAACTATAAAGTGTGCATTGGTATTCTGGTTTAATCTGAGGAGGACACCTACGTGAACAATTCTTCAATTCTCCACATCGTCCTATGGCTAACTGGAATTGGACTATTGATGACTTTCTTTCAACAATTGCTTTCTTCTTGCCATAAACGCCAGATTGTAGAGGTTATAATTTATTATTATGTTCTGTCGATTTAGCCTTCCACCTGAGCTGTGGATCTCTGACGCTCCTCCAAACGTATCTTGATGACTTCTCTGATTAATGCTGTCTTTGCCCAGACTTCTTTAGATGGTTGGTGGTCGTTTTCCAGCCATACTATTTCAATCTTGTGATGGTTGCATGGGCGTAATAGACCCGGGGAACACATGGGACGTGTCCCCCGCACTTTCCTCATCAGTGCCCTCTGTCCCCTGCACTTTTTTCAGCCGTTAAATCCGTTTAATACCTTAATATGTGGTAACGTATTTTTCTGAGCTGTCTTTAAACTCACCTTAAGTGTAGAGATGCTAACGCAGGCAGCAGTGAATCACAGATATGTGCTGCTGAGCATAACAGCATGTTCATTAATCAATTCAGAGCCAGCAATAGGCAAAAAACAAAACTTTTGACCATTTTTTCCAAACAAGCTGCGTAAGTTGAGTTATGCTGTTGCATGCCCATATTGTTAGCTAAATGATAACTAGTTAATACATGTCAATATTGCATGTTAGAATATGTTACATCCCTTACTAGTCAGTTCATGCTAGGGAGAAACCCAATCCTCTTTCATTTCTGTCCAGAACTTGTGTGCACTATTGCTCTCAACATATTTGAAATAAATCTTGATTGTCAAAACAAACAGAGCAGAGCCAGGGAGGTTCTGTATAGGTAAAAAAAAAAGAGAGTAAAAGTGGCTGAGAAAAACAAATTGATTCCACAAAAGGAACATTGAGGCTAATTTCCACTGCTATTCATCCTAATTCTATTTAAAAATGTTACTTTCCACATTTTCATATCAGTATGCTAGAGGCCAGTAGAAGAGAAGATGACACAGGGTCTTCACAGGTAAGGAGAGATTAGAACTTGCTGAGAGAAAGAGATAAATTGGTGGGAGAAACTATGCAGGAATTAGGACAGTGTTATAACTGATATTTCAGTATTACTCTCATTTCTACTTCAAAAGATTTTTTGTCTGTATTATAAAAGGAAACCCAGGATTGATGTCAATCAGTTTGATAACCTGTATAAAACATGCATTGTGAAGAGCTGTCATCATTGTGAGTTATTCATTGTGATTTGCTGATTCAAACAAGCCAATGTAGGAACTCAGACCTTCTTTCTTTAACCTGTAGTTGGTAAAACTTTCCAGATTGATTTCAAAGGTTAATTGAGACGGACATTTGAACTTAGTTATTTATTCTTGCTGAGCAGGTGGTGCTTGTAACCATTATTTTTATTAATAGTAATAATGATAATTAATAACTGTCTTTAAACTACTATTCAAAGTGGTGATAACTTAGACAGCACACTTGGTTTAAATTAAATTAAATGGTTCTTTAGCCACTAAGGAAAGGTGCGATTGAATGCAAGAGTATGATAAATCACTCAAAAGGCCTCTGAGAAATTTGTCCCCCTCACTTCTGAGATAATGGTTATGCCCCTGGATGGGGCATAATTTTGGTGGTATGAATACTTTTGCCAGGCGCTATACTGTGATGACGCACAAATTAGCCATCTGCTTGTCATCTAAGCTGACATTTTTGGACATTTTTTTCTTATTTAAGTGAAGCTGGAGCACAATGGAAACACACCTGGTTCTTAGTGACTTAATGTCTCAGACACAGTGTCTCTGGCTGTCTCTCTTTTTATTTGTTGGCAGTACAGTACAGCAAATTACTGCTATTGGATCACACTTTTATTTTATTTCTGCCACTTTTACTCAGCCTATATAAATGATTTACAGTAGCTAACAGACATGGATGATCCCTCTTTGCTACCACAAAAAAGGACTAAAAAACACCAATTTGCCATCTAAAAGATTTCTTACATTGCCTTCTTTTCTTCCTTGTTCTTTTTTTGTCTTCCACTTATACACACACATGCACACACACACATCAATAGTCCATTAGGATAGTGCTGCTTTCATTACCTCGAGTCTGGCCCTGAGACAGCCTTCATAGTGTAGCACAGTGGAGCGGAGCTGGCTGGGTTTGCAGTATATACAGTGAGAGGAGTCTGGTAATTGCCAGCTCTCTGTTCTCTTCATCCTGTGCGTCAGGTGGAAAGCATGAATCTGTGGTGTCTGGGGACCACCCCTGCAGCGCTGCAACGCATCGCGCCACAACTGCTTGTCCCCCTACTGGGCACAAGTAATAGAGGGAAAACAGGGAACTTAAAGGCCTCAGAGAGTCAACAACTGTCACACTGACAATGCACACAGCTGTGGGAAAGCATTAAAAGGACAGGCAGGGCACAGTAACCACAGTGGAGCACCTAAAGATATAGCTTTATAACAAAACGGTATCAAAACATTTGAAAAAGTTAAAGTAAAGGCATCTACCACTTCATATCATTCTAACTACTAGGAACGAGTACTTTGCAAGAGTATTAATGCCTCTTTATAAAACTATGTCTTGTGGTTATTTTATTCAGATTGTATGTGATTTATGTGTGATACACAAAACAGCGTATAATTGTAAACAATTATTAAGGATTTCAAAAATCTTTGACAAGAAACATTTTAAAGATTGAACTGTGTTGTTATTCAGTTTCTTTTGCCTTGATATCCCTAAATAAAGTCTAGCACAGCCAAGTGTCTGTAAAAGTTGCTCAATTAGTAAATGCTGTCCAACTGTAATTTAATCTCAGTATAAATTAGACTGCTCTGTGAAGGCCTCAGAGGTTTGTTAGAGAACATTAGTGAACAAATGGCATCATGAAGATCAAGGAACAAAACAGACGAATAAGGGATAAGTTACCATGAACAAACCATCTCCACTATGAAATACAGTGATAGCTGGAACAAGGATGCTGGTCATTGTTGATGGGAAGATTCATGAAGCTAAATACTGGACAAATTATTGAAGAAAACTTTTCAGAGGCTGCAAAAGACTTGAGACTGGAGCGGTACTTTACGTTCCAGGAGTCTTAAAACCTAAAGATACAGCTAAAGCTACAATGGAATGGTTTAAATGAAAACATATGAATGTGTTAGAATGCTCCAAACTTGAATCCAATTGGGAATCTGTGACAAGACATTAAAAAAAAATCTGTTTACAAAAGCTCTCTTTGCAGTCTGACTGAGCTTGAACTATTTTGCAAGAAAAATGGATAATCATATTCTCTTGATGTGCAAAGCTTGTAGAGAGAGACCGCAAAATACTTGGAGCTGTAACTGTGGTGAAAGGTGGTTCAACAAAATACTGATAGTTGGCGGGCTCAATATGAATCCAACCCACAGTTTCCAGATTGTTTTCTAAAACAACACCAATATCATTATTTTAGTCATCTAGAATATTCTTAATATTTTTCACATCCCAATAAACTACACAGAACTCTGCAAAAAGAATATAATCTAAGGTGTTTTTCTAACAAGTGGCAGCCAACGAGGCAAACAAAATCCCACATTAAACCACACACAAAATTGCTTTTTTCCCTCCTGTAAGAATCAGTACCGAATAGAAATCAGCAGCCTAATCATGTGTACTCAGGAACCTTAGTTTCATTTTTTTCTAAAATAAAATAAAAGTAAAGTTAATGTGGATTTGACGTAAAGAAAAAAGATCTGAAGTCATTTCGGGTCTGTGTGAGATACACCCCCTCAGGCTCTGTAATTTGGTTTTGTCTCAGACAGTTACTTCAACTTAAAAAAAAAATGCATCTTTAATGCTCCGATTTAGGTTTTGGCTTTTATGGGAGGTTTAGGGGTTCTGATACCAATATCTGCATTTAATTACCAGCCTAAACTACTAAGATATTCTGATCCATAACGCTGTCACTAATATAAATAAACTTTACTGACACCCTTGGATATACTGGAGCTTTTTTCCCCCACATATCTTCATTTATAATTTTATTTATAACATTGACATATAAATATATCAAAATGATTTTTTCTTCCCCTTTTTTTACATTCTTGTCAGCTGCAGAGCTATTAAATCTGAACTACTGCTGTGAGTGGAAGGGGGTGCAGGACACAACATCTGTTTTATATAAAATGTATGAAATTCGTTTGTACATTATCCAAGTGTGCAAAAATTGTCAGAGAAAAAATTAGGCAAAACATAACCTGCAGCAACACAGGACCATGCCGTATGGATTGGTGGATGGATTGGTACACTCAGGCCAATATTGGATCTAAGATTGACGTCAGTATCAGGTATGATAAAGGCATGGGATTAGAGCAGTCCTATCTCTAACTATAACTGTGACTAAGAACCTCAGAGGGGATGTTAATCACCTCAAATCCAAAGAGCGATACATTTTGACTCAAAATACCTGGAGGGAAAAATATACCACAGCCATTTGAAAATGACAATGTATGGAAAAATTTTAAAGGTTTTGTTCAGCTCTAATCTAGTTATTTTTCAGCAAAATGACCTAAACTACGAAATGTATTATTACTTAGAGGGAAATTGAATGACATTTGTTTTCATCCACCAGCTCTGAATTATTCCTTCACTATAGATTTTATACTATTTTTCAACATGTTGCCTTTAGTAACATTTGAAAAGCTTTTGAATTAATGATCTTTATTCGGGAGCAATCTTAAATCAGAGGAAAATACTTCGACAAGGTTATCTCATCCAGCAAGTCCCTTTTTTATCCTCTTACACATGAACATGAAGATTTATGAATTATCTTGAGCCGGTTATTGCTGTTTTTCAACCCAAGACACAATCTCACCAGAGATGCAAATCAATTCTCCAGGATGTCTTTTTTGAGTTGCGAGCAGCAGGCTCCACACAGTGAGGGATATGTGAGGAGGATGCTGTCGGAGTATATCCAATTTCAGACAGCAAAGCAAATGGCCTTGGAGATCAAGGATTATACAGCTGATTTCTAAGTCGAGCTAATATTGATTCGCTGTGCCCCTGGTGAACTCCAGGTTTTACCTTCACAGTGTAAGCTTTTAAATGTTTCAGTTGTAATGGCCCCCCTTTGTCTAAATATTCCCTAATCTATAAGGCCACAACAACTGACCTCTATAAAATAGGCTTTTGTTTTTCTAGACATTACTGTAAATACAGCAGACAGTAAGGAAGCAGCTCCTTGTTAATTCGCCGCTTCAGCACATTTCCTTTTTGTTCCCATGCATTTCTTATCATACTTATATACAAACTATTTTACTGCATGTACTTAATCAAAGCATTTCAAATTTTTTTTCTATTTCTATGAATCATTGCTAAATAATAAAAGAAATACTTAATATTGCACAGAAATGTTATTAATTGTATATTATTTTCTAAAGGTGTAGTATTTTCATTGTAATCCAACCTTTTTTAGGCCAGTGGACTCATACAGTGGGACCTTCTTAATGCACATTAATTTTTTTGCAACAAGCAGTTTGTATCATTAAAAATAAATAAATAAAATGTATTAGAGTAATCAATCATATATTATGAAATTGACAACAGGCTTTTATGTTAAGATAATGATAAAATAGTAAATAATAAGGAAAGTGTAAAAGTTTCTGTGGGACACTTGGCTGACTGACATGGTTGAAGATGGTTCAGAGTGGTTTAAATTTTTTTACAATAAATTTTTTTTTTGATATTTTAAAAGAAAAGGTCTATCTTCTGACTTAAGAATATACATCATAGTTTGTTCTACATCCTAGAGTGTTCTGCTCAAGCTGAAATTCAATACTAACTCTCTAAAAACTTTGTTCTACAAAATTCTCCAGCCTTACAATTAAAGGTCTCATTCGCTCGTTTTTTCCCCCAATAAATTTTGATTGGCTAAAAGCAATGCGACCCTTATGCTGCCTTAGATCAAATAATTAACTTAACTTGTTTCACTGGCGGTGTTCCAAGACACATTCTAACAGTTTCTCCCTCAGCTCTTCTTTCTTTTGTGAAAAATGCTACGCTGATGTGCTTTGTCCACAAATAACTCAAGCCCGACCGTGTTCTGCCATGCGATTAGCTTCCACCAGCCGAGAAGCGCTCTCCTGTCTCTGGCCCTCATATTCCCCCAGGCAGTTGCAAGCCACGGTGAGCACGGCCAGTATGCTTTTCTACGTAGATAGCTTTCTCTGACTCGTTCGTTTTGTGCTCCGATTTCTTTTTGGGGCTGAAGCAGGCAACGGGGGTGGGACAACAGTATGACGCGCAGCATAGCTGTCCTACTCAGACTGAGGGATCGTATTTCAAAAAGAGCGCGTTTTAAACTCTTTATCAGTGAATGAGACCTTTAAATAGAAATCAGTTCATTGACATTTGCTTTATTCTGTGTTTCAAACTGTTAGACGTCCCAAAACATTTTAATTGTTTAGTGAAATATGAGTCAGTTCACCCATTCACTAAAATGTACCCTTACTCCATACCGATTTGTTACCATTTTTGACATTTATCCTTTCCATAAACTTACCACTTCAGTATTTGACATCAGTTTACTCATCTTGTTCCTTAAGTATTTTGATGAAATACATTAAATATTAAATGTACTCAAATTGCATGTATAAATGCTGTTTACATTAGCGTTAGTTCCCCATTTGGGCCAATTGACTCCACTAATGATCAGAGAATATCAAACTCAATCAATCAAACTTTATTTATAAAGCGCTTTTCATACAAAATTGCATCACAAAGTACTTTACAGAATAAAATGACCCCACATAAAACTACATTCCCATCCCTCCCCCACAGATTTAAAAGCATGGTCACAGATATACCCCCCTGTCCCCCCAACTCCCATGCACACACACAGTTAAAAGCAACAGTGAAAAACGACATTGGGCCAAGTGCAGCTGAACCATGCAAGGAAACGCCATCAGAGGAGCCATCTGCACCGGCAGCGGTACATCACCTGCAGCAACCGAGGCACAGACATAGGTCGCCCAGTGGAGGCAAGGCCAAGACCCCCACCTCCACCCAACCTCCACATGGAGAGCACCCAGGCAGCCACAGCCGACCACCGCTCCCGGGGCAGAGGGCTCCCACAGAGGAATCACTGGAACATGGAATAAGATAACAAATTAAAATATAAAAATAAACAGTAAATTATTGTGAAAAGATTAGAATCATTTAGTGTAAAACACTGATAAAGTTTGATCAGGTAAAACATGCAGAGCAATTAAGCAGATACTAATAAATAATAATCAATTAAAAGCTAGGCTAAAAAGGTGAGTCTTGAATATGATCAAACCAAAATAACTATGAAGGATCCTGATGCAGGTAGAACATATGTATTGGAGGCATATACTGTAAACATGTTTCTCTTTAGTAAACTGTGAGTAGATTGTTGATTGGTTGTAAGTAGGGATAAAAAATGATTCCAAGGCGTGTAAGAATGAACTCATGGTTGCTACACAAATATTTAATGAATAATTTAAGAAACCAACTAAAGATATGAAGAAAACTGCAATTGTATAGAGCAAAGAAGCAAACTGAACAGTAGTTAGAAAAAACATGTCGTTGTGATTAATTTTTTTTACTCTGCTATTCTGATTTTGGTCAGTGAAGGTCAACCTAATTAACCGAGTGTATTATTTGCATGCATGTCACATAAAAATGAAATAAGTTAAATTTTGCATGCAAACAGCCCTTTGCAATTATGATATTGCAAACACTGATAATTACAATGACAACTGTGAATTATTATATTGTGTATGTTATTGTTCATTATACACTGCACTAAAAAGTGTCATGCTGTAACCTCTTCAGATGAATGTGTTTCAGATATTTTGACTGCTTTAATAGTAATGCACACTCAAAGGTTGTGATAGTAATGTCTCCAGTTTCCTTCAGTTTAAGTAATCTGATGATTGCATCCGACAGAAGAAAATCTTGTTTTTAAGATTCTAATCCAGGGCAGTGTAAAGTAGCAAAGGGACCCAGGCTGTTGATCAGCCCTGTCCCATACTGAGAAGTACTGTTGGCATCACTCTGTGACTTCGTTTCTATCTCCAGAGTTTGTTGTCCTGCCATTTAGCCATCTGTTCCTAAACTTCCTGTTATGGTCTACTTTTCTTCCTTTCACACTTTTTTCTGACACCTTCTCTTTTTCTTTTCACACACATTGTAAACCTTACTAAAAAGCCCCCATTTGAGGTTTGGTGCTTGGTTTAAGAAAGGCAGGGGAAAAGAAATACAGATACTCCCCACCCATCTTCTCAGAATAAGAGAAACAAAGACTGGCGCGTCAGACGGGTGTTGGGAATCCTGCTAACTCATCCAGTAGACACAATATGAGGTAAAATCAACAGTGGGAAGTGTTAGATTTATGCTAGCAAGAGGGAAACCATTTCCAAATTCTCTCACTTCGAACAGCCATTATAAACAAGAGCAGATTAGCCAGCTGTCTCCTGCTGGGACGGTGAATGGATGAGAGTGGGAAAGATGAGGGGAGGCTGCTCCTCTCCTGCATTATCTAAATAACAGGCCGGGGAATTCAATAAGTACTGGCCTCATCAGACCTCATCAGCTCCCCCAATTAGGCTGCACATCATGGCGGCTGGTGGGATCATTGCTGCTGGTGACAGATGAGACTCTGCATGGCGGTGTGCTTGCTTTTGCAGAGGTGTTGTTGCTCCACATTCCTGACATTGTTCAGGTAATTCTGTGCTTTCTGCTTTTCTGAAAAGCAATATTCATTTATATCTAATTGCTCATTTAGAGTCCGTTCTGTTTCCCTGGCTCATTTACACTGCACATCTGTCCTTGATGCTCCATTAGCAGAATCCCGACAGTCAACGTCAACTTTAAATAAGGACTTACCTTCAGAGGGTTGCTGCTTTTAAATCTTGCCGAAATCTATGTTGTCAATATCTCTCCCCTCCCTCATTGTCTTTGTATCTCCAGGGGTCAGGATATGTAACGAAAACACACAACCCCCCTGCATTGATTGCAGCCCATTAACTCGTACTGGGAAAAACAAAGCCTTTCATCATGTCTGAGATGTTTAGGCAAGGACTTACACAAACTTGTTCTGCACATGTCAACCTTTCTTCCTGGTTATTGCTCTCAGATTGCCATCTCGAGGGACGAAGAGCATATCTGCTGAAGCTGTTTTGTCTGCATCTTTTTTTCCACGTAAAAAAAGGAATGTGCTTTAAACTGCTGCCATTTTTATGCTGTTTTTTAGGGAGTAGGAGTGGGTGGAAACAGAACATTTTGAGTAAAACAGTATTCCTCAGAGACATGAAATAAGTTACATATTGTCCTTGTTTAACTTTATTGGCCTCTTAACAGCTCACATCTAATTAGTAAGTCAAAACTAATTTTGATATTAATGAACATGGACAAAACATATATTGCCTAAAATATATGGTGGGATTATTTTTCTGTTTTTTAATCATCTGACACTCACCCAAAAAACCAAAACAGTACATTTTAGATATATAGTTACACTTCCTAAAGCATTTGGGGTTTTGCATTTTTACAAAAAACAATGAAATTTTAGGGAAGAGGAGAGATGTTTCTTTATTTTGAATGATTTCTTTTTTTTAATGACAGCAGAAGATTAGTGTCATGACTGCTTGAGAACAAAGCTAAGACCCAGGAAATGAATGATTAGGCTTGGGGATGTCTGATTGGTTTAGTTCTGATTCTGGGGATGCAGAGTAGATTTCAACCAGAAGACCTGAGTGGTCAGGAAGTCTGGTACAACATACCTTTAATGTATTTGGTAGGGGTAATATTGTATTTCCTTGGTAATGGGCTGCTCATTGGAGTAGTTGGTAGCAGTGTTGCGTTACAGGAGGTAGGTCATGAGTTCAAATCCCAGTCTGGAGTTTACATGTTCTCCCGTGCATGCTTGGGTTTTCTCCATGAACTCCATCTTCCTCCCACAGTCCAAAAACATGACTGTTAGGGTAATTGATAACTCTAAATTGGCCTTAAGCATAACTGTGTGCACGCAGGGTTATTTGTCCTGTGTGTCTCTGTGTTGCCCTGTGATTGACTGGTGAATCCAACCTCTCGCCCATTGATCATTGGTGATAGGCACCAGCCCCCCAGCACCCTGCAACTACAAGTGGGTATGGATAAAGAATGGATGGATACTAACAGATTGGCTATGGTTTTTCCATTTGTCTCAAAACTTGGATCTGGGAAAAATAAAATCAAT
Organism: Valencia hispanica; assembly: GCA_963556495.2. Classification (NCBI taxonomy): domain Eukaryota; kingdom Metazoa; phylum Chordata; class Actinopteri; order Cyprinodontiformes; family Valenciidae; genus Valencia; species Valencia hispanica. The sequence goes on along the minus strand of OY747713.1, from coordinate 18,251,879 downwards.
TTCAAGTCTGGGAAGCAATTGAATTTGCTATTATTATGATTAATTAACAGGCTAAAAATCTATTTTCCTGGATTTTGTACTTTCAAAAATTGTAATAACATGTTGTCTAAAGGGGATAATAAATTAGTATTTTTGTGAAAGATTTAAAGAGTTGTAGAGACAAGTCCATCATATTGGATTTTAAGGTTTGAATTGGTTTGGAATCTATGACTTTCCTACACAGAATCCTGATTTCAAGATCCCTTTCTGACAGGGGTGGACTGGGACAAAAATTCAGCCCTGGCATTTTCTGTCCAGATCAGCCCACTACATTATCAGCCGACCCCCCCCCCCCCCCACCCCCCCGATACCCTCATTTCTCATGCTTATGTTTGTTTCTTGTTTCTATGTCAGCACCGTTAAATCACGACAAATTCCTTGTAATGTAAATTACTTGGCAATAAATCTGATTCTGAGTATTTATTCATTATAGTCTCAAGAGAACAAATCAAGTATGAATTCATAAAACATTATGAGACACATGATATACTCAAATCAGAGACGTCTCAGTAGTAGCCAAAAAGTGAAGTGCAGGCAGTGAGAGAACAAGCCCCCAAAAAAGAAAAAAGTTAAAAGAAAAATGTCCAAAAATGGTATGCCTGTTTAAATTAATGACCAATCACAAATACGAAACGAGGGATTCGAGGGTCATTAGTAGGTTACTTCACATTGAACTGAATTATCTAATGCAAATCTTTAATTGTGTTTTTCTTAAAATTAGTTTTTTCCAACATTCAAAACGAATAATCTTGAAATCAGTTATACCTATACCTAGCGATTTGTCAATACGTCGTTCTAAAAAATATATATGTGCTATTTTGTGTAAAAAAACAGGCCGAAAATGAGTTTTTTTGGAGCTACTTACACTGTTTTTTGATTTATGAAGTAATGAAATGAAATAAACCTATTTCCCTCTGTAAAAAGTTTTTGAAGTTTTTTCTAATCATATAACATATATGAATAGAAAATTAAAGAAAAATTCAATCTGTCTCTCACCAGTTCTGAGATACGTTTAAAAATATATGCAAATTAGCAAATATTTAACCAGATTACACCTCATTTGCATATCTAAACAAAATTTATATAAAAACTTATAATTCAAAAGATGTTTGTTTTAATACTAGGATTAAGTTTGTCAAGTTTCATCAAGGTATCTTGAAGCTATCTTTTTTCCCTATTCACCTGTAGTGTCTCCCTTTAAAGTGTAACTGAACCCCCTGAAAATCATAACGCTGCCCCCAGACAACATTAAAAAAAATTCTACAAAGTGGGCGGTGCCAGGAAGAATGGAGGGGTATGACCAAGTTTGGATGATGAGGGGAGGGGGGAACGTGGGGGTGTGTTCAGGAGGACAGTGACAGCTAGCTTAATCTGACACTGAAACATGGACAGTGACCAAAGCGACGTTGGCAGTTTTGCGACTGATCGATCTGATCAACATTCATCTGTTTTGAACGTTAGACTATGTTAGCATTACCACTCAGAGACTGGACTCCTCCTGTCTCCCTCTGCCTCAGCAGCACCGAGCTCGGGCGGCGCCCTGAACCAGCGGATCTCCTCCGTCGTCACCGGAGATAGAGAAGTAGAGGGAGGCTTTATGGAGAACAGCGGCCGTGAGCCGTATCAATTCGAGCCGCTGGCTCGGGGCGCTGAGTCAGCGCTGCCCGAGGCTGGCGCTGCTGCTGAGGGAGAGAGAGACAGGAGGAGACCAGTCTCTGAGTGGTAATGCTAACATAGGCTAACGTTCAAACAGTATGTTAGCTATGCTAACTAAGTGCTAATGTGATAATAATGGTAACCTGAAAAACGCAATCCAACTCCAAACTCGCTACGGGGGGGGGGGGGGTATGTTTGATAGTTTTATACCCAAACCCACAGGGCGTGTCTGTGAGACCATGGCTGCTGTGACATAGTCAATGCCTGTGACGTAGAGATGTACCGCTCTCCACCAATCACAAAATTCAAATGCAGTAGCCACCGTTCAACCCTAAGAGGGCACCACTAAGACGTTTTTAGACCAAAAAGTGTAGAATTAAACAAGTTTACACCAAAATGTAAAAAAATCCCCAGAAACTTAAAGCCTGCATTGGTAAAGGCCCATTTATACAGTTTAGAAGCAAAAAAAAGTTGTTTTGGGGTTTAGTGACTCTTTATGTTTACCGTTGCTATGGCAAACAGAGACCGCTGCTGTTAGTAGCTCTCACAGTTTGGCATATTTAACAAAATCAACCGCAACTACATATAGTCATCCCTTCAACTCTGGGCTAATATGTTGTCACAAGTATTCAGTTATTCAGGTCACATCGCAGTCAATGTAAAACCGTTTTATACTTTATTTTGGGCTTGTCTCAAAATGTAGCAGAGCCAACCCCACGCTAACGTTACTTACCATGCATGTCTCCACTTGCGCGTCTCCTCGCGCAGCAGCACCTGCTGCTGGGGTGGTGACCCAAATAGGTCTGTCAACCTTAAACATTTAGCAGCTTCCACCTCCAGAGATTTCATCTTTTTGAGCCGTACTTCTTCAGCGCCATTTTCAGCTCAGCAGCATCCTGTCCCACCACTCCGGCCCATGTCATTAGGTCCCACCCACCCTGGTTTGTGATGTGATTGACAGCACTGTCATGGCTCTCATAGGCTGTCAGCTCATGTTTGATTGACGATGACAAACATAGACCAATTATATGTGTCGATGCTGGCAACACGCTGCTAGCCCTCTGTAGCCAATTGGCCAGCCCAATTGGAGGGAATTTAGAGATGGAGAAGGAAAAAAAAAACAGCGATCGGCCCACATTGGGTCAACGGCCCACCGGGATGATGCCCGGTATGCCAGATGGCCAGTCCACCCTTGCTTTCTGATAATGCATACATCAAAATGTTATCTTCTGAGTAAAAATCAAAAGCCTTTTTAGCCCACATCCTTTAACTATTCAACCATTTTTTGTGTCGTTTTTATGACATAATAGAAAAAACATAAAGTGAAAGTCTTTAGTCCTTTTACCCCCAATTTACACTGAATGCGTCAGCGGCGCGTTATGGCAGCGGCACAATCTCCGTGGCTAATAGAAACCATTATATTCTATGGTTTGGTTTACACCAGATGTGCCACGGTGCATCTCAGACGCTTCCCAGAAGCTTAAAGATAAGCTTGGGTTCTATTTTTGACCCAACACGCTTCCAAAACGCATCTAGCGCCACAGTTAAAATAGGGCTGAACAGGAAAGCACCCACAGTATCAGTGAAAGGTATCCAGCAAATTTCAAAATGAAAGAAACGTGCAGATTTGAGATTACTTAACTATGTAAACATTACGTTGTTACCAGTTACCAATGGGCTTGTTTGCTCCCTGTATCTTTCAACAGTTTTTTTCAGCATGGATGACAAGGCTTTTTTCCTGGCAGAGGAGAATCACAAAGTTATATATGACATCACACATCCTTTTAAAAGGTCAATGCGCACAGATGGCGCACAGACCTATGCATCTGTGCATACAAGCATGGAGCAGCGACACTGTATTTCTACAATGCCTTGCATTAATGGGAGAGCCTATGATTTAATCAGTCACCCCTTGATACTGTAACCACTTTTGAATGTAAGCAGAAAGCTTGAATCCATACCGGAAGGTGTTTGCAGTGGACTGCGAGTCTTTGTAAAACTTTATAACGCCCCCCTCTGCAAAGAATGCTGCAGCAGCTGCGCAGAAAACAAAACATTACTATATCCTATTGTGGCATAGAGTAATTTAAATACCATTCAGTTTGGATACTGATTATATGGAAATTGTGCTGGGAGCACAAGTGGATGGATATTTGATCTAGATATTCTGCATCAGGTTTTTAAAGTTGTAGTGACAAAACTGCCCATCATAGATATTGCTGGGGACATGTGCCTGCTGTCCCCGCTAAAATTATGAGTAGATGGTGAGTTTAAAGAAACTTGTCACATAAAAATGTTTTTTTTATTTGTACAGCGTTATGTAAGCTATCATTGAACAGTCCTGGGGTAATATCTAATAAAATAAGTTCAGGTTTATTGAAATTACACATGGACTCCCAAAATTTGTTTATTTAATTTATATATTTACGAAAATGTTTTTTGATGGAATTACCCATTTGCACATCTGTGTCCGGTGTTTAAACAATTGTTGTCAATTGTGTTTTTTTTTTTTTTACTTTTTTGGAGATGTACTATGTAAGGACATTAAAAAGCTTTAACAATGCTACGTTGGAGCTTTCCTGTTCCATTTTGTCAGGGGTCTGTGGGGTGGGGGTGGTTGCTTGTCATGGGGAAACCTACATGTGAACATGGAGAACTACTTTTAAGTAATCATCATCTTCAGAATTAGCTCTCAAATATAGTTTTGTAAGCATGACCTGGATGAACTACAGAAAATATTGGAAATCTTTCAGAATTAGCTGTAGTTATGTATATGTGTCTGAGTGGCTTTGAGTGTATGCAATGTATTTTGGTGTGTAATTGTGTCTTTTTGTAAAAGTGCAAAGAGAGCTGCACCTGCAGCTCCTATCAAACTGTGGAAAGCTCCTTTCAGCACATATTTAATTACAGTCTCGTCAGCTCTGCTTGGCTCAGACACGCTGCTCTGAATGCAGCCAACCAAATCTTCTCACACGTAGCTGCCTTCCTCTGCCACAGACTCTGCTGATCCCTAATCAGCCACGATGCCACCCTTCATTGATCCCCAATTGGTTACAGTAAATGGGGACAATATGGAACCCCCTCGCTTCCACCTCCATACCTTTCTCCCTATTAGTCTGGTGCTCTGCTTACATTGATCATAAATCAACATCACTAGTAGAATTGATCGTCAATCACACTCAGTGACATTATCGATGCAGCTGCTCCCTCGGTTACAGTCCTGCCCCCAGCCCTGGGTTTACACTGCAGCTCCAGCTCTGGCATATTGATCCTCCTTTAGATACGGTATTGAGGGCTCTTTATTGATAATTCATTTATTGTGCTGTAATTTCATTTTCTTTTCTGTCCATTACATTGTTACTGGAAGCTCCTATGGTGGAAATTTCATTAACTGACACTTCAGCTTTTGTTTGTTTTAAAATGCTGTTCTGACTAACACACCTTGCTTGTAAATAAAACAAATGTCCAACTCTGTCTTAATATAGTTATCAATTTTTAGAGCTAAATGTTTTAAGAATTTTGCTTTAAACAAGCAAATTAGAAGTTAGGAAGCTTGGATTATCTCAGATTCTCAGACAGGAAAAATTTGTGATGCTTTGATCCAGTTTTTCAGGGGTTTGCAGTCCAATCGCAATCTGAATTTAAATATCTGATATAAATACTGTATATACTGATTTGGATTGCCAAGAAGTGATGGCATGTAGCATCCCATATTTTGTAGAACATTGACAAGAAAAATAGACCTTCATTATTACCTCCAATTATTTTTGCACAATTATTAGTTGTAGGCTGCACAAAATGTATTATTATAGTTTGTGAAGCTCAATCAACATTGATTTTGATCATTTGATTGAAAATGCATTCAAGCCTCAGTTAAATTACTACGTGCTTTTTGCCCTCAAAGCAGACTTATGGTGACTGTCATATCATGTTTGGAGAGAAACATTTGCTTTGGGTCTGGTAGATGGGCCGTTTTGCAGGATTACAAAGCGTCGACCTGTGTGATTCATCTCTATAGATGGGAAGTTTCATGGGTCAATGGAGGCGTTGGCAGTGCTATAATGCTGTGCTAACAGGGACAGAGCAAGCTTCTCTGTCTGCCCACACAGGCAGTGACACAGACAGTGGGAGCACAAGTCAAACTCCCACAGGCAAAGTCCAGCAACAGCCACTCTTCAGTCCCTCTGACACAGCCGGAACTGTTTGCCATGGAAGGATTGGACCGCAGGCTACAACTAGTTTAACACCACAAGGTCAATAAGGCAAGGCAAGGCAAGGCAAGGCAATTTTATTTGTATAGCACACTTTCAACAGCAGGGCATTTCAAGGTGCTTTACATGATTTGGTGATTTAAAAGAAACACATAAAAGAAACACACATTATACATGATACACAATAAAGCAAGAGAAAAATAAAAAAAGCAAGAGAGCATGAACACATTTCATACATATAACATCAAGCATTTACTCAAAGGCAATTCTAAACAGATGGGTTTTTAGTCTCGATTTAAAGCAGTTCAGAGTTTCAGCAGCTCTACACTCGTCAGGAAGTCTGTTCCAGATAAGGGGAGCATAGAAACTGAAAGCTGCTTCTCCATGTTTAGTTCTGAGTCTAGGGATGTTTAGTAGGCTAGAGTTGGAGGACCTGAGTGGTCTTGGTGGTTGGTACCATGACAACAGGTCTTCAACATATTTTGGTGCTAAGCCATGTAATGATTTATAAACTAGTAAAAGTATTTTAAAGTCTATTCTCTGAGCTACAGGGAGCCAGTGTAAGGACTTTAGAACTGGGGTGATGTGCTCTACTTTCCTGGTTCTAGTGAGGACGCGAGCGGCAGCGTTCTGGATCAGCTGCAGCTGTCTGATTGACTTTTTAGGCAGACCTGTCAAGATGCTGTTGCAGTAATCAATCCGACTAAAGATAAACGCATGGATGAGTTTTTCTAGGTCGTGTTGCAAAATCAGTCCTTTAATCCTAGAAATGTTCTTCAGGTGATGGAACGCTGACCTTGTTATTGCCTTTATGTGACCCTGGAGGTTCAGGTCTGAGTCCATTACTACACCTAGGTTACGAACCTGATCAGTAGTTTCTAGCTGTATTAATTGAAGCTGTGTGCTGACTCTTGATCGTTCCTCCTTGGGTCCAAAAATAATCACTTCAGTTTTGTTTCTATTCAGCTGGAGAAAGTTATGGCACATCCATCCATTTATTTGGTCAATGCATTGATTTAGGGTTTGAATGGGTTCAGAGTCACCTGGTGACATTGTAATGTAGAGCTGAGTGTCATCTGCGTAGTTATGGTAGCTAATGTTATTGGTCGCTATAATCTTGCCTAGTGGGAGCATGTAGATATTAAATAAGAGGGGCCCCAGGATGGAGCCCTGGGGCACCCCACATGTGATTTCTGTTCGTTCTGATGAAAAGTTTCCTATTGAAACATAGAAGTCCCTGTTCTTTAGGTAAGACTCGAACCAGCCAAGTACTGTACCAGAGAGTCCGACCCAGCTCTCCAGTCGTTCCAATAAAATATCATGATCAACAGTGTCAAATACTGCACTGAGGTCCAACAGAACCAGCACTGTGGTTCTTCCACAGTCTGTATTTATGCGGATGTCATTAAATACTTTGACGAGGACAGTCTCGGTGCTGTGGTGAGCGCGGAAACCAGACTGAAAAGCATCAAAACGGTTTGTCGTTGTTATGAAGCCATTTAACTGCTGAAACACAGCTTTTTCAATAATCTTACTGATGAATGGGAGATTAGAGATTGGCCTGTAGTTCTGCATTAACGTGTTGTCCAGATTTTTCTTCTTTAGCAGTGGTTTAATAACTGCTGTTTTTAAAGCCTGAGGGAAGACACCTGATAGCAGTGATGAGTTCACTATTTGAACAAGATCAGAACCAATAACAGGAAGAACTTTCTTTAGAAAAGCTGTGGGTAGGATATCAATTCAATTCAATTCAATTCAATTCAGTTTATTTATATAGCGCCAATTCACAACAGATGTCATCTCAAGGCACTTAACAAGAAGTCATTTCAATACAATTATACAAACATTCCAATCAGTTAAAAAGTTTCCTATTTAAGGAATCCCAGCAGATTGCGTCAGTCATTGGCGTGAGGTTGGGCAGATTTCCAACCACAGCAATCCTTCAGCAATCCCTCATACTGAGCAAGCATGTAGCGACAGTGGAGAGGAAAAACTCCCCTTTAACAGGAAGAAACCTCCAACAGATCCAGGCTCAGTAGGAGCGGCCATCTGCCACGACCGTCTGGGGGTTTGAGAAGACAGAGCAGAACACAGAAGGAACAGAAGATCCGATATAAGAGAACTTTCTATGTTACAGAAAGTAAAAAGTTGATAACAGGACACAGTGGATGTTCAGTTACTGAGAGGATCATCCCAGTCGATGACCCCCGTCCAACAGGGCATTGCAGCCAAGCAGGATACCAGACCAGGTGTATCTTCGATGGGGAGAAAAACACTGAGAGAAAACAAAGTTAACAGTCGAAATAACAGAATGTACTGTAATACAACTGGAGAGTCGTAGGAGAAAAGGAAGTAGCAGAGTGAAGAAAATTGGTAAGTCTGTCCTCCAGCAGTCTAAGCCTATAGCAGCATAACTACAGAGATAGCTCAGGATGACCTAAGCCACTCTAACTATAAGCTTTATCAAAAAGGAAAGTTTTAAGCCTGGCCTTAAAAGTAAACAGAGTGTCTGCCTCACGGACTAAAGCTGGGAGCTGGTTCCACAGGAGAGGAGCCTGATAACTAAAAGATCTGCCTCCCATTCTACTTTTAGAGATCCTAGGAACTACAAGTAAACCTGCAGTCTGAGAGCGAAGTGCTCTTTTAGGAACATATGGAACAATTAGATCTCTGATGTATGATGGAGCTTGATTATTAAGGGCTTTGTATGTAAGAAGAAGGATCTTAAATTCTATTCTGGATTTAACAGGGAGCCAATGAAGGGAAGCTAAAACAGGAGAAATGTGATCTCTCTTTTTAATATTCATCAGAACTCTTGCTGCCGCATTTTGGATCAACTGAAGGCTTTTAATGGCATTTTGTGGACTTCCTGATAGTAAAGAATTACAGTAGTCCAGCCTTGAGGTAACAAATGCATGGACTAGTTTCTCAGCATCACTCCTGGACAGGATGTTTCTAATTTTAGCAATATTCCGGAGGTGAAAGAAAGAAATCCTAGAAACCTGTTTAATATGGGATTTAAATGTCAAGTCTTGGTCAAAAATAACGCCGAGGTTCTTTACGTTATTACTGGGGGACAATTTAATGCCATCCAGATGAAGTGATTGACTAATCAGTTTCTGTTTAAGAACTTCTGGTCCAAAGACAGCAACTTCTGTCTTGTCAGAATTTAAAAGCAAAAAGTTTAGGGTCATCCATGCTTTTATGTCTTCCAGACATGCCTGTAATCTACCTAACTGACTGGGTTCATCAGGATTTATGGATAAATATAGTTGTGTATCATCGGCATAGCTGTGGAAATTTATCCCATGCTGTCTAATGATTCTACCAATTGGAAGCATATATAAGGTGAAAAGAATTGGTCCAAGCACAGAACCCTGTGGAACTCCACAAGTAACCCTTGAGAGTGAAGATGATTTATCATTTAGATGAACAAACTGGAATCTATCAGACAAATATGATTTAAACCAGCCTAGTGCTGTTCCTTTGATCCCTGCAACATGTTCAAGCCTTTCTAAGAGAATATTATGATCGACTGTGTCAAAAGCAGCACTGAGATCTAACAAAACCAGAACAGACACCAGTCCATTATCTGAGGCCATGAGAATATCATTAGTAACCTTCACCAGTGCTGTTTCAGTGCTATGATGAGCTCTAAAACCTGACTGAAACTCTTCAAACAGCTCGTTACTGTTTAGATGTTCACAGACTTGATTAGCAACTATTTTCTCAAGGACTTTGGATAAGAAAGGAAGGTTAGATATAGGTCTGTAATTCACTAAGTCATCTTGATCAAGGGAAGGTTTCTTGAGTAAAGGTTTAATTACAGCTATTTTAAATTCCTGTGGTACGTATCCGTTTACTAAGGATAGATTCATCATATCCAAAATGGGGCCAGGAACCAAATGGAACACTTCTTTAAATAATTTGGTTGAGATTGGGTCCAAAATACAAGTTGAAGATTTAGATGAGGCTAATATTTTTGATAATTCTGAAAGCTCGACTGAATCAAAACAGCCTAAGCAATACTGAGGTTCTACAGTTCTTTCCGATACTGACTCATTTACTGAGGAAGAAGTAATCATGTTTGGGAGGGTGCCAATGATTTTATTTTTAATAAAATTTATTTTATTTATGAAGAATCTCATAAAATCATCACTGCTAAGAGCTGGGGGAATAGTTTGCTCAACAGAGCTATGACTCTGTGTAAGTTTGGCAACTGTACTAAAAAGAAACCTAGGATTGTTTTTATTCGCCTCTATTAATGATGAAAAATATGCTGTTCTAGCTTGTCGAAGGGTCTTTTTATAAAGCAGTAGACTGTTATTCCAGGTTAAATAGGAATCCTCTAGATGTCTAAAGCGCCATTTTCTCTCCAACTTCCTAGTATTCTGCTTTAAAGTACGCAACTCTGCGTTAAACCAAGGAGTCAGCCTCCTATGGCTAGCCGCTTTCTTTTTTAATGGGGCTACACTATCTAATGCCAAACGCAATGAGGACGTAACGCTGTGAACCAGACCATCAATTTCTGAAGGGTTAGAGATAGAATTGCTGCCATCCACTGTGTTACTCTGAGACACTGAGGAAAGTAAGAATGGAGCAGATTCTTTAAAAATTGTTACAGCATTGTCTGATAAAGTTCTACTATAATGAAATTTTCTTTCAGATTTAAGATGGTCAGTAAAAGTAAATTCAAAAGTTATCAAGAAGTGGTCAGACAGGACCGGGTTATGTGGGTGGACTGTTATTTCCTCACACTCAATACCGTATGTCAGTACAAGGTCCAAAGTGTGTTTACCTGAGTGGGTCGATCCCTGTACTTTTTGAGTAAAGCCAATTGAGTCTAAAATAGCATTAAAGGCTGCATTTAGGCTATCACTTTCAGTATCCACATGAATATTGAAGTCCCCCACTATAATAACCCTATCAGTATTTAATACTATATCAGATAAAAAATGTGAGATCTGATCCAAGAATTGAGAGTAAGGGCCTGGTGGACGATACAAAACCACAAACAAAAATGGTCTTAATGTTTTGCAACTTGGATGAGGAAAATTAAGGGTTAGATGCTCAAAAGAACTGTAGCTATCAATTGGTCTGGGACTAATTAGTAAATCAGAACGGAAAATGGCTGCAACTCCTCCTCCTCGCCCAGTATTTCTAGGAATGTGAAAATTTAAATGACTGGAAGGAGTTGACTCATTTATACTGACATAATCCTCCTGCTGCAACCAGGTTTCTGTGAGACAAAGGAAATCAATGTGATTATCACAAATCAAGTCATTTACTAACAAAGTCTTTGAGGAGAGAGATCTTATGTTTAATAAACCACATTTAATAGATTTATTTTCAGTCAAAGTTGTATTTATTTTTATGAGATTTCCATAATTTGCTTTTGTTGGCTTAACTTTTAATCCATTTAATTTTGGCCGTGGGCAAGACACTGTTTCTATAGGGTAATGGGGGGGTAACAGTACAGAAGCAGCAGAGAGGTGGGTTAAACTACGACTCTGCTTCCTGGTCTGGACCCTGGGTTGTCAGTGTTTTGGAGGATTAATAAATTCGGCCATATTCCTAGAAAGAAGAGCTGCTCCATCCAAAGTGGGATGGATGCCGTCTCTCCGGATCAGACCAGGTTTTCCCCAAAAAGTTCTCCAGTTATCAATGTAGCCCACATCGTTTGCAGGACACCACCTAGACAACCATTGATGGAATGACAGCATGCGGCTAAACATGTCGTCACTGGTCCGATCAGGCAGGGGACCAGAAAAGATTACCGAGTCTGACATTGTTTTGGCAAACTTACACACCGAAGCAACACTAATTTTAGTGACCTCCGATTGGCGTAACCGGGTGTCATTACCGCCAGCGTGAATAACAATCTTACTGTATTTACGCTTATCTTTAGCCAGCAGTTTCAGGTAGGATTTGATGTTGCCCATTCTGGCCCCTGGCAAACATTTGACTATGGTCAATGGTGTCTCTAATGCCACGTTTCTGACTATGGAGCTGCCAATTACCAGGGCCGGCTTCTCAGCGGGTGTGTCGCTGAGCGGGGAAAATCTGTTAGAAACGCGGACCGGTTGGTGGTGGCCCGGGGGCTGGGTCCTAGAACTATGCTTCCTACGTACCGTCACCCAGCCGCCTAGAGGTCCCGGCTGCGCGGGCTCTACCGGAGGACGGCTAGGGGGTCCTATCCTTGTTGGCTCCACGCTGGCTAATGGGCTTCGGCTATCTGCTGGTTTTTCAACAGCGCGGAGCCGTGCTTCTAATTCTGATACCCTCGCCTCCAAAGCTACAAAAATATTACATTTATTACAGTTACCATTATCACTAAAGGAGGCAGGGAAGTAACTAAACATCTGACAGAGAGAGCAAGAGAGAAGAGAAGAGTTAGAGACAGGAGAAAGAAGAGTAGCCATAGCCGCAATGAAGCTAAGCTAACTGAGCTTCAAGCTTCAAGCTATCAAGACAGCAGGAGGAGGAGCTTAATTGGATAATGATTTTTTCAAGGCTGTTCTGGTTTAATTCGTGGAATTCAGACATTTTCTCTACATTGTTGTTGATTGGGGATGGCACTGGTTGTGGGTTCGATATTGAGGTACAGATTGACCGTCTAATTGTTAGAATCTTTTCAGTGAAAAAGCTGGCAAATTCATTGCAGGCCCTGGTAGAGTTTAGTTCTGGGGCTACTGTCACTACAGGATAAGTTAGTCTTTCCACTGTTGCAAATAGAGTCCGTGCGTTATTAATGTTTCTGTTGATGATTTCAGAAAAGAACGATTCCCTAGCATCTTTTATAGTTAGCTGATATCTATTCAGTCTCTCTTTGTAGATCTCATAGTGAACCTGGAGTCGAGTTTTCCGCCATTTTCTCTCGGCTCGTCGACACTCTCTTTTTTCACTACGTACCAGTGGATTACTTGTCCACGGAGACTTCTTTCTACCTGAGACTACTTTCACTTTAGTTGGAGCAATGGAATCCATGATGTCTGAGATTTTCGCAAGGAAATTATCTACCAACTTATTTACTGAGTTTGAGTTGGGAGATGAGGGGGATGTGGTGGAAGGATAAATACGTTTAAAGGTTTCTACTGAACTGTCCCCTAGAAAACGCTTTTTTATAGTGGTCTTACTGTGGCTGGGTAATTTAGCAGAGATGGTACTTTGAAAGAAAACACAGAAATGGTCAGATAATGCAATATTAATTACAGAGATGTCAGAAATATTTAAACCTTTGCTGATAATTAAGTCCAGAGTGTGTCCTTTATTGTGTGTTGGTTGTTTGACATGCTGGATCAGTCTGAAGTTGTGGAGAGTATCATCTAATGTTTTTGCTTGTCTATCTTGGGGGTTGTCGGTATGGATGTTAAAGTCCCCCACGATGATTATTTGGTCATAGTCGATACATATTACAGAAAGAAGGTCATTGAAGTCATTAAAGAAGTTAAGAGCCAATGAATTGCTTTTTTCTTTGGTAATAAATTAAGTATATAATAGATTCATGTTAAATTCACTGCAGACCTCATTTCATTCCAAAATTAATAACAAGCTGGTGTGTGCTACATGTCTTTGTTTGCCCAGTTTAACTAGCTAAGTTTTGATAGAAACACTTAATGTGTCTTTTTTGATAATAATCTCTTTGATGAGCTTGAAGCTGTTTGAGAACGATATATTAACATACTCCAAGCAGAAAATGTATGCAGTTCATCTGTAATTACCTGTCATACACATTTAGCGAGTTGCACATATGGCTCGGCAGGCTGTTATCATTTTGGTACATTTTAAAACGTTGTACTCAGTTGTGTCTTCTCAGCCAAGAGAGCTGAAGTATCAAAAGCAACAACAGCTAATTAGTGAGATAATTCCTTCGGCATGCAGCAGGTGTGCATGCTTTTTAACACAGCAGCTATGTACACAAAGGATTGGGAATTGAGTTACAGTTATTCCCCATACATGACTTTAATTTTTCTTTGCAGTGTCTTTCATTAATGTTTAAACATTTTCAATAATATAAGGGCAACTTGCAAAACTATAACCCCTGCTTTCCACCAGACACGTAAGCAGCGTGTAATGAAATAGACGCATTTTACTCGCGAATTCAGCAGCAATAGCCCACTGGGTGCCTTTTAGAACCGTATCACTCGCGAAAGCATTCCACCCAGCTGGTCCCAGGAGATCACAGAATCATGGAGGAATTGCAATTGGATAACGTAAAGGGTAGTATGAAGGGGGGAATTGTAATTCTATATTAGTAAGCAGCATAAACTTACCATCTACTCCCAAAACTGCAGATATTTCTGTCCATGCCTTCTCCGTTTTCATGTTGTCCTTGTAAAAATGATCACTGGTATCATATAAATTGGGTGATTCTCCACTTCCAAGATTCTAGTCGTCCATGATAAAAGCCAACAAATTAGACCCACAGACCAACTGACTTTAACCCTGGTGTCACAGGGATGTTTTCTTTAGTTTTTTTCGTAGTTAAGCAAGCAGAAATCTGTCTTTTATTTAGAAAGTTTTTGATTAATTTCACTGCTTCCTTGTTTGAATTCCTGTCTGGCCCTATCTAAATTGCTGAGCTTGACACGTTTTAGAAGTGTAGCATGTAAAAAAATAGACCTGCCATGTAAATTTAGGAGAGGGCCACGACACAACGCTTCTGAGACTCGTCCGATTCGCGCTGCTTCGCGCTGCTTCGCGCCCCATGGAGACAGTCCCATTGACTATAACGGCGGCTATCAGCTGCGTCTTACGCTTTGCAGACGTTACGCTCTGCTTACACATCCGGTGGAAAGTAAGGGTAAGACTTGCATCTAAAAATTACAAATATTTATTATAAGTTTGGAAGGTAGATTTTCAATGTTTTCTTTTGGAAATATGATGAATTTAATCGTTTTACAAACCAAACAGCATAATGAATTACTAGCTTAAATAATACTTTAACACTGACGGAAAATTTGATTCTTGTCACATCTTTAGATTATGTGTGTTTCTCTTGATGCACTCTCACTCTAAAATGTGGATGTGCATTGGAATCAAAAATTGAAATTGTTCTGCTACATCAGGGACAAGTTTCTTTTGCTTCGTCATCTGTCTCTTTTACTTGTTTTCCTTTCTGTATTTACAAATCAGCTACCTGTCATGAATCAAATATTGATGCTCAGTAAGTGTCCTCAAGTGCTCAGATATTTTTTAGTCACAGACTTCATGTTGGGTCGTACAGATGGAGGGTATATATGGCATTTTAGTTGCACCCTTTTTATGTCCAAAATGATGGCAGTCTGGGTTATCTGTAGACCAAATTGTGTATGTTACAGTGTCAAATGCTAATGCTGGAGTATTGTCTTCCCATGAAACCTCCCATGTACCTCCAGTGATGCATCCTCTAAGACTCAGGCCCTCCTTAATGGGCCCCTCCACCCACCCTTGAAGAGGTGCTTCTTTTTTTCTTTTCCTGTCACTCACTCCGCTCACTCCCCATCTAATTATTGTCATCACCTGTCTCCAATCTCAGTCACCACCTGATCCCAATCCTCCTTCATGTATTTAAGTCCTTCACCTCTTCTCACTCCCCATTCGGTTTATACTGTTTCTTACCTTGTTCGTGTCTCAGTCTGGTGTCCTCGCGTCTCGTCATTCTCTGCCTCAACATTATTCTAGTAAATCATTATAATCGCTCACCTGCATCTGCGTTTGGGTTCATGCTGCATCCTGGGACACACGCCCTGACACCAAGAACATAACTCAATGAAATGGAATGAAAATGAAAGATATTTAAATTTGAAGTTTCAGTTCAACTCACTTCCCTTCATTAGTTGTTGAATTAATTTGTGGCTTTCCCTGTTATGCACCCTTTAAGGTATGTACCTATTTAGGATCTTTTTGGAAGCCTCTTTTTGCAAACACTGTTCTCAGTCTCTAATCATTCAATTTCGAACTAACCACAGAGCAGCCATTTGTACTTAATTGCCGTCTTGGGCAGCTGTATAAAGCAGCCTGTGATATTGAGAGCCACTGCAGCTACAGAGATGTTGGCGATGTGTAGCTGCATCTGTGGCTTTATCATTAGAAACATCTGTGGCTAACCACTTTAGTATCACGATGTCATGTTTTGACGTTAAGGAGGACCCAAAATGCAGCAAGTATAAACAAAATGATTTAATGAAAACAAGGACAAGGAACTTACATAACTCAGGAGGATCAAAAAGGCAGCAAACGGGAAAAAAAACAGGAACCAGACGGGCAACCAGGAAGGCAGGAACCAGAGAGGGAAGAATGGCAACGGACCAGCGAGTAGTGACTGAGAGAGGACCGAATTTATACTGAGGAGGAAATGAGGAAGTGACTGAGAAGACCAATGATCAATTAGTGGGAGCAGATGCAGGTGGGAGATAGAGAGCAGGTGGAAGTAATCAACTGGGAGACAGAAGACTCTTAAGAAACTAAAGATAAATCTGGAAGGGAATCTAATGAAACACCGGAAAACAAAAGGAGGAATAAAATATAACCACTGGGACTAATGAAGGATAAGTATGAACTTGGGGAAAAGAGATTAACACAAACAACTGCAACCAAACACAAGACCACCAGAGGGAGACAAAGAACAACTAAAACATAATCGAACTAAATAGGGAAAATTAACAAAACACAAGCACCCTGGAACCATGACAGGACCCCCCCCTCAAGGGCGGATACCAGACGCCCCCTAAGAGTCCAAAACAAAAAACACCCCCAACCAGGGTGGGCGGAGGGGGCCTCGGAAGGAGGGTAAGAGTCCAAAACAAAAACAAGAGACTAAAGTCCTGAGGCCAGCGACGAAGGAGCAGGAACCTGGGAGGCCGGCGACGAAAGAGCAGGAACCTGGGAGGCCGGCGACAAAAGAGCAGGAACCTGGGAGGCCGGCGACGAAAGAGCAGGAACCTGGGAGGCCGGCGACGAGGAACCAGGAGACGAGGAGGCCGGCGACGAGGAACCAGGAGACGAGGAGGCCGGCGACGAGGAACCAGGAGACGAGGAGGCCGGCTGCGGAGCAGGACCTTGTGGCTTGGGGGCCGGCTGCGGAGCAGGACCTTGTGGCTTGGGGGCCGGCTGCGGAGCAGGACCTTGTGGCTTGGGGGCCGTCGGCGACGTGCTGACCCCAAGGCTGTGTCCCTCGGGAACCTCTCGGGGGAGTCAAGAGCCCGAGGCGTATCCTTCTGGACACCCTCGGCGGAGTAAAGAGCCCGAGGCGTGTCCTTCAGGACACCCTCGGCGGAGTCAAGAGCCCGAGGCGTGTCCTTCAGGACACCCTCGGCGGAGTCAAGAGCCCGAGGCGTGTCTCCCTGGACACGCTCGGCGGAGTCTGGGGCCCGAGGCGTGTCTCCCGGACACGCTCGGCGGAAACAGGAACCCGAGGCGTGTCCTCCCAGACACCCCCGGCGGAAACAGGAACCCGAGGCGTGTCCTCCCAGACACCCCCGGCGGAAACAGGAACCCGAGGCGTGTCCCTCCGGACACCCCCGGCGGAAACAGGAACCCGAGGCGTGTCCTTCCGGACACCCCCGGCGGAAACAGGAACCCGAGGCGTGTCCTCCCGGACACCCCCGGCGGAAACAGGAACCCGAGGCGTGTCCTCAAAGACACCCTCGTCGGAGTCAGGAGTCAGAGGCGTGTCTTCCAGGACACCCCCTGCGGAGACAGGAACCAGAGAGGGAAGAATGGCAACGGACCAGCGAGTAGTGACTGAGAGAGGACCGAATTTATACTGAGGAGGAAATGAGGAAGTGACTGAGAAGACCAATGATCAATTAGTGGGAGCAGATGCAGGTGGGAGGTAGAGAGCAGGTGGAAGTAATCAACTGGGAGACAGAAGACTCTTAAGAAACTAAAGATAAATCTGGAAGGGAATCTAATGAAACACCGGAAAACAAAAGAAGGAATAAAATATAACCACTGGGACTAATGAAGGATAAGTATGAACTTGGGGAAAAGAGATTAACACAAACAACTGCAACCAAACACAAGACCACCAGAGGGAGACAAAGAACAACTAAAACATAAAAGAACTAAATAGGGAAAATTAACAAACACAAACACCCTGGAACCATGACACACGACTGTCAGCAGGACCCAGCAACATTCAAACCCAGCTATTTGGAGTGAATGTGGGAAAGATTGTCTGGTTGTGTAAATGTTATTTTAATGTATGGATGCTGGATTGTGAACCATTTGGAGTTGGCATATACAGTGTACAAGAAATTCCACTTACTCACATTCCCTTTTGCCTGCTCTGATGTTTTTAGTTATTTGTCTAATCCCCATGGCAATGTTAGTGTCTGAAACGCTGGAATTAGCTGATTTAGCTGAAAACGAAGATCTCATTTAAGAGCCGGTATCCCACGGGTTGCCTGGCAGTTGGAAACTCGCCGTGTGCTTGACACTAGACTGCAGTTACAGTATTTAAATTTTGTTTAAGAGCGCATTAACTCACGAGTCAGCAATTGAATGTGCAATTATATCCCTGCTAAAATAATTACACTTCTTTTTTAAGCAGGCAGTTCTTTGTCTGTCAGTAAGATTAAGTCATTGATTTTTCCCTTATTATGTCTGTATGAAGGCATATTGAAATCTTCAAGTTCCCAGAAGAAAACCTCTCACCAATTTAGGTTATCTGCAGATGTTTTGGACTAGCTGAAAGCCAGGCACATGAAGGCTCAACTCAGATGAGCTCAAGTCATCCATCATTTTTGATTGTTCAAATGAGATAGATAGATAGATAGATAGATAGATAGATAGATAGATAGATAGATAGATAGATAGATAGATAGATAGATAGATAGATAGATAGATAGATAGATAGATAGATAGATAGTGAAAAGAGAAATGCAATAAAGGAAGAGTGAAAGATGGATTAGCATGTCAGACACTCCCTACATAACATTACTCTTGTTAAGTGTGCAATAGCTCATCGATCAGACTTCTGCCACCCTCATCCTGGGCTCTTTCCTGCATTTTCCATCCAGTAATCCATAATATAATCTCAGGCATGAGCCATCCAGCCTCTTGCATGAGCCCTCTGTGAAAACGTCTGGCCAAGAGATGATCAATAGCCATTGAGCATGTGTAACAAATGCAAGCAAAGGCTTGTTGACATCCTTCTCCCTTTGGTCGTCACGCTCATGTAGATGAGCTTGACAGTATGGATTGGAAAACAGAGAAAAACTCAACTTTACCTGTCATTTATACCCCCTGTGACTCTCTTGCCATTCTCCCTTCCTGACCATTTCTGTCAAAGTCCCTTCCTGTCTTTGTCCATCTATGACACCGTATCCGTCTTTCCATCTATCACACTCTCCCTATCTGTGTCTCTCCCAGCTAGTGCCGGCTCCATTTATTGGGCCGTGTCATTGAACCATGTGTGCCGTCCCTGTCAGCAAAACGGCTGGCAGACTGTCTTCATTTTCATGCTGAAGGATGTGAAGCCAGTGTAGCAGTTGTGAGAGCTATCGACTGGGATCCGTCAAAGCCCTCCCTGTAGGAAAAGCTGCTGCCTCCTTCCTTTCTCGTTGGCAGCCACACTGAGCTTGTTTGTTTAACTTGGAAAATGTCGACATACATTCAGCACTGCCGTAGTTTTGATTCCATGATCCTCTCCTGACATATCTTTACTATTATCCCCTGTTTTTCCTTGTATTTATGTGCATGTACCACACTGTCCACTGCACTTTGTTTTAGTCTTTCTCTCTCAGTCTCCATCTCACTCTTATTCTCTCTGTTACCCCCAAGATAAATTCTCCTCAGTCTGGGCAAACAGGTCAATCCGGCTGATGGGAATCGGACAG
The DNA here is from genome assembly GCA_963556495.2 of Valencia hispanica. Taxonomy (NCBI): domain Eukaryota; kingdom Metazoa; phylum Chordata; class Actinopteri; order Cyprinodontiformes; family Valenciidae; genus Valencia; species Valencia hispanica. The sequence continues at coordinate 18,232,150 of OY747713.1, read as the reverse complement.
TTGTTGATCCAATTAGAGATCCCCTCAAGCAGCGTCAGAGCGCAGCAGAATTCCAATAAAGTAATGTCTCCTTTCCTGCTTTTTCATGATCTCCCTAAATATGTCCTTGCACCAAAACACAGGAAGATATCCGAGGACTTTTCAGAGACACTTAACTCATCACACATTTAACTAGACACCCGTAGTACTCTATAACTAAGTTGATTGAGACTGAAAGCATCTTTTGACTGTACCTTCTTAGACTGACATATATTTTGGCGAAAGCAGCTAACCAATTTTCTCTATATGCCCTTTTTAGCTCTGGACGCTTAAGGAGTGGAGTAAGCCCAGCCCAGTTTGACACCAAATGCTTGTAAGAGGCCTCCTTTGTAACTGTCATGAGGTTGAAAAGCTGGCTGCGCAAAAACCTTTTATTCAGCTGCACTGCAAATCTGGGGCATTCCTGCATTGATTTCACCATTCAGGCCAAACAGATGTACAGTCCTATTCAGAGCGTGCAAGTGAATTTACGGCGCCTCAAGTGATGCTTTATAATACATGCTGATTTGCATTCATGGATCAAGATGGTATTCAGCTTGCCTTTGTGAAATTATCCAGAGCATATTCTCTCTTTATATGCCAGAGTCAAAGAGAAAAGTACTGATTTTGACCAGATGCAGGCCAACAGGAACCAACAATAACAGCAATGCTTACTGCTGCACCCTGTGCTAACAAGGGAAGCTTAGAGAAATTGAATTTAAGTTCTCATTGTAATGACACTTTCTTTGGCAGAAATACATCCATGTATACTTTATGGTTCATTTTACTGTGTGGTAATGATCTATGCTAAGCAGAAAGCCTATCTCTGCAAAACCATATGCACAAGTCTACACTCACTTCACTGTCTTGCAAACTTGTTCATTTTTGTTATTGATACAACCACAAGCTACGACGTATTTTGTAGAGATATCATCTGATATTTGATTTATTTGTAGCTGACCTTTCTGAACCTCTACGTTTTAGAAACTCCTTTTACTGCAGTTCGAGCTCCAAGTATTTTGGGGCAGGTCTCATGCAGCTGTGCATATCAAAAACCTAAACATTTTACAAAATAGGTCAAACTCAGTCAGATTGGATGAATAGCATTTGCTAACATGATTTCTTAAGTGTTGCCACATATTCTCAGTTGGCTTTAGCTCTGCACTTGTACTGGGACATTCTAGCACATGAATATGTTTTGACCTAAACCATACCATTGTAGTTCAGTCTGTATGTTTAGGGCAGTGGTCCTGCGGGAAGGTGTACCTCTGCCCCGCTTTTAAATCTTTTGCATTCGTTTACAGGTTTTCTTTCAGGATTGCCCTATATTAAGGTCCATCCATCTTCCTTTCAATGAGGAAAAGCTGCGAAAGGTACTGCAGATAGTGTGTTCAGGGTGCTGTGCAATATTAGTTTTTACTGTTGGAAATAAGGTATTAAAAGAATTGTTTAGGTGATTAGTACACAAATTAGCAACATACCTGGACATAACTATGATAGCGCTAAAAAGCTTTTAATACAATACTTTATATCTGTGGAATGTGCATCAGCCGAATTAATAGGCTATATTTGCCCCCTTGGCTGGAATAACACCAGAACCGGTTTGAGATTAAATTGTGACAATAGTCTACAAGGGAATAAAGGTCAGATTTTTTAAGTGCATGACAAATAGTTGTCCTGTTGTCAACATTTTACACTTGAGTTATGGCTTCTTGCAATTCTTCATAGAGGCGTGGGTCTCTAAGCTGCTTGTCTAATTATTGCTGTCTTATCCTGCCCTGTCAGTTTGGGTGGACAGCAATTTCTTGGTAGCTTTGCAGTTGTGCCATATCCTTTCCAACTTGAAATAATGAGTTGAACATTGTGAAGCATTCAAAGCCTGGAATATTGTTTTTCATTTTTTTCCTGACAAATCTTGTGTCTTCCTTGGTCTTCACAAAGCAGCTGTATTAAGGCTGAGCAATATAAATTACACAGAGTTACACTATTTGCTTAGTTGGTCCCTGACAGTAATTGGTTGCACAAGATTTTATTTATGGGTATCAGAGCATCAGAGGTGAATACCAATACACAGTGCCCTATTGAAATTTTTATTTTGTATATAAAAAATATATAAACATTTATAGAAGGTATACTTTTTTCTACTTAATATTTATTCATTGGGGGGTGCAGCTGGTAGAGCGGCCCACCTCACAGCTAGAAGGTCCTGGGTTCAATTACCGCCAGGGACGCTGTGGGTGCTGAGGGTGTGTTTGTTCCCCCGCATCATCGGCACCCACACCCTGGGTGGGGTTGGCGAAAGGGCATTTCTGTGTGGAGTTTGCATGTTCTCCCCGTGTTTCCTTGAGCAGCTAATGTGAGCTACTCCCACAAAAACATGCACTAGTCCTGGGGCTGTATACTGCCTCCTCCTGGCTGGCCGGGGCACCTGAAGGGTTGGGGAGGATCTGGCTGGAATAACATGATCCTTCCACGTGCTACGTCCAGCCGGGGAAACCCCGTCCCATCAGGTGAAAAGAAGGACCTGCTCACTGCCCAAGCATGCTTGGGTTTCAGTGCGAGAGCCTCCCGGGGATGGCAGAGGGAGAACAGAACCCCAGGACTGGAACTAGGTAGGAGCAATGGGGGATAAATAATGGGAAAAAACCGTGGGATAATAAAAATCTTTAAAATATATATATATTATATATATATGTTATATCATATATTTTATTATATTATATATATATATATATATATATATATATATATATATATATATATATATATATATATATATATATTTATTTATTTATTTATTTATTTATTTATTTATTTATTTATTCATTGGTCTGTTACATAAAATCACCATAAAATACATAAACGTTTGTGCATTTATTGCATTTATTTTAAAGTGAACAAAACTTCTTTCTCTGCAGTCAAATGATGCAGTTCTATTATTAGTCCAGAAACCTTCAGCATCTGCAAGCAAAGATTAAAATGGCAAAAAGTGTAACAAACGTAAAAAAGGTCGGGGGGTGTAAGTACTTTTACAAGGCACAATAAACCTTTTCTCTTTTTTGTGCACATGAATAGTGGTTAGTCTTGTAGTGTGTTCACCATGGCCCAGATGCCGCTGTGCTTGTTTGTGCTCACTCCTCATTAGTTTATTTGTAGGTTCCTTAGGCAACCCTCATGAAAAACAATTAGGACTTCTCATTGAGGACCTTGTTAGCAGCAGTTGTTGACCTCCAACCAAAAGTACTTCACATCTTTCTCCAATGATTTCAGATCATTAAATGGAATCAAAATGGGTCCATAACAGTTTTTTAAGTGGCCCCCTGTTGCACCTCTATTTTTTCCATTTATAAGGCGAAATCTGTTCCACTTGATGGTTTTGTGCTAAACCTAAAAGGCACAACATCAGCAACATAGTGACCTGGTTTAGTCTTAGCTCTGCCAGTGATGACTTTCTGTTTTCTGTGTGGTGGTAGCTTTTGTGTTTCTCTTACTGTGTGAGTGTGTGTAATAGTGCAGAGAGAGGAGAAAAAACAGTGTATGTGTGTGTGTGTGTCAGGGCAATAGAGGGGTGAGTGTGTTCACAGAGTGGGTGGGGCGGTGTGAAGCTGTTGATCTTGGGCTTCAGTCTTAAACAAATTGGCCATTCCGCAGTGGGAACTGGGAATGTAGTCACACAGGGAAGGTCAGCCTGCTCTGTGTCAGATTCTCTAAATTTCTCCAATAGCTAATTATCTCCCAGAGTGCCAGAGGAGAGGTTTGGAGGAGCTTTTGTTGTTTTTTTCTGAAGCCCCTCCACACTCTCCCTTTGTTGCTACATTCTCCCAAGCTGACTCTAAAAAGTTTAATCCCTCAGTAAAACCCAAAGTCACATAAACTCGCGCACTTAGTATTTCATCGCTAATCAGGAGGTCTTTCTTCATGTTTGACTTAATGGTATAGTCCACAACTGCATTAACACATAAGTTAGGGTATTGCTTTAATTAGTATCTTGGAAACTATAATGAAGCGGGAAAAATAATTAGGCTATCTGTAGCCTTCAGCAGCAGGTACAGTTCTGACATGTTGATGCTTAAATCTTGCACTTAACTGTAAAAGTTACCTGCCACTTCACTTTACCTTCGTTTGCATTTATTAAGTGAACAAAACTTCTTTCTCTGCAGTCACATGATGGAGTTCTATTATTAGTCCAGAAACCTTCCGCATCTGCAAGCAAAGATTAAAATGCCAACTATTTTTTTTCACTGGCTTTGATTGATGAAAGGTCCAGTTGCATTACCTCCTGCAAGAATCCCCATCTTTTCCCTGTGTCGTCACAGTGCAGCCGCATTATGAGCTGCCAGACCTATAATGTGAATGCGATGACAGGAGGGTATTCAGGTTGCTCCTATAGGTCACCAGGTGCTGGGCAGCAGTGGGTTAGAGTCTGGAGAAGCTTGTTTTCGGTTATGTTCTTGCCTGGTATGTTGGGATATCAAAAACACTTTTACCTTGTGTTCAAATGGAAAGAAATAAAGAACATTTTGTGAAACATCAAGTTATGTTACACAAAGTATTGTTTATGATGTATCCTGCTATATAAGCTCCGCAGCCAGATCATCAGGGACACTCTGCTAGAACCAGAATACATCTGCTTTTGCATTGGTAACTGACATAATTGTTTACGCCATGAATGCCACAAGTTGTCAGTAAAATTCCTCAGAGATTTTGTTTCAGATCGACACGTGTCATGCAGTTGATGGACATTTGTTGGCTGTACATCTATAATATGGTTGTTCCATTCCAGGTTTTGTGTTGAATTGAAGTCTGATGACTGTGAATGCCATTTGGAGTAAACTGAATGATTGTCATGTTCAAGAAACCAGTTTAAGATTATTTGAGCTATGTGTTATGGTGCATGATCCTGCTGGAGGTTGCCATTTGAAGATGGGTACACTGTGGACATGAAGAGATTGACATAGACAGCAACAATACTCAAGTACAGGCTTTGCCATTTAAACAATGCTCAATCGGTACTTAGGGGCTAAAATTGTGCAAATAAAAGCATACTGTATAATTACACAATCATCAAGCTAGATAGTTGACACAAGGCAGGTGGATACATGTTTTCATGTTAGCATAAAATTATCCTACCATCTTAATGCTCAAGCAAAGCATTTCCAATCAGCAATGGTCTAATTTCAGTGAGGTTGTGTGAATTATAGCCTCAGTTTCCAGTTCATGGCTGACAGGAATGGGAGCTCTTTCTTTCAGCAGTAAAATAAATGTGCAAAAGTATTAGTTGCATCGGAAGGCGATACTGGAGCACAAGTTACTGTAAGTTGCATGTCTTTAATTGGCATTACAACAAAATGAGGAAGTGCAATAGTGTGACGAAGGAAAATCCTGACCTTTAGGATAATAGTTTGATCACTGTCTCTACGTTACAATTGACTCCTCAGTGGGATACTGTATAATGTTGTATCTGTACAATTGGAAGTATAAAGAAATGCCAGGTTTTTTTGGCTAAAAATCTTTTTTTTTTTTCAGGAAGAAAAACCAGTTCAAACCAATGTTGTAGGTTGATTCCCCTTAAAAAAACTTTTACAGTCACTTTTGAATGTTTTAAATTTTGAAAGCTTGCAATAATATATATTGGGTGAAAAATCTTGATGTATTTATTTATTGCAACATTTGATTGATATTTCTTCAGGGATAATTTCAAATAAATTGTGACATCTGCACATTAATGATGATCATCTAACTGTTCTCAATGTAGCAATATGGTTACAAAAAGTTTTCCTTCAGAATTCTGTTTTTTTGTACTATTGGAATGGTAGTATATTGCATTTATATCACCTTAACAGCAAATGCTTTGTGACTTAGGAGTTTTTCCCTTCTTCGCAGTTTTTGCTTTTGGATCGCCCTGATCTCTTTCTCTCTTTTTTTATTTTGCTTTAGCTTTTCACCCTCAGTAATTATACACTTCTATTGCCTTTATACAGCAGTCTTGTGTCCTTTCTCTCATCTCCACTCTCAGCCTCTTAAGGGATTCTGATCTTGCTGACATAGACTGAAAAAGGGGGACAGACTCTGTCAAGACCCTCTGGTCCCGAGCCAAGAAAGGTTCTAGTTTCTCATGCTTCCCCATCCCCTACCCAACTTTTTTCTTTCCCAGAGAATGTCTTTCTTCAGATTTTTTTTCATGCTATCTCATCTACCTGAATCTAATTTTGCCTTTGTAAGTGCTCACCTGCAGCACAAGCGTGAGAAAGTGCCCTTTGAGAAGGTACATTATAGCAGGATAGGTCATCATTTTCATTGACCTTTCACTGGTAATTATATGCACAAAAGGCTGTTGATAGAAAGACAACTATAATATATTTTTTTTAGTTTTGACTCAATTAACACAAGCTTTGTCAGAATGTCCTGCTGCTGGTGAAAGACAGTTGCTATCTTGGAAGGAATTTCCCATGACAATCCCTTTTTCATACAACGTTTAAACTGCAGAGACTGCCCCTACTGTTAGCAAAAAGAACAGCTGAATGAATATCTTTGCTCGGCTTTAGTCAATCAATACAGTGCAGTGATGTCCTGAAACTGTTGATTTGAGTGGAAAAAGACGTACAATTTCAAAGAAAAGGGGAGACGGCTGTGATGGTAAAACATGCAGGGATTATGTATCAAGAACAAGAACGCCTTCTAGAAAAAAGCTTTGGCTGACGGAGCCGTCTTGCATTACCATCTAAGAGGTATTTACAAGCGCGATTACTGTGATTATTATTTCAACAATACCCTGCAATGCTCTTTCATGGGCTGCCAGCCGGAGCGAGGACAGACAGGGAGGGCCTGCCAACATTGTCAACCCGGGAATTTGTCTAGCCGCTCCACAGGGCGGCAGGGAAGAAGAAGGGAATGAGCCAGAGAAAGAAATGCCGTGGTAGAAGTAGAAAAAAGATGATGCGGTTCAAAAGGGCATCTGCCTTTCTGCAGGGTCACAAGATGCTGTCCTTCTAACATGTCTCTGACCTTCAATTTTCTTTCTTTGCAGCCCCCACGGAGCCTTTGCTGTGCAAATTTGCAGACGGAGGACAGAAGAAACGTCAAAGCCAGAGCAAGTATCCTCAGAATGGGAGGCCGTGGCACAGAGAAGGGGAGGTACGATTTTGGGACAGTACAAACAGATGGACTGCCATTCAAAATATTTGTTCTTGCACACTGAAAGGAAATCCTATATGCCGAGTGACCCTAAGCTTTTCAAACATCCGTAGAGTTGAGTATGAATATGGAAAGAAACTGAATCTTCCAGTCTGTAATGTTTTCCTTTAGCTGTTTGGAAATGGCTAGGATACTGTTAAGTACTTCAAAGGTGTGAACCAGGAGCTCATAGATCAAAAGAGCTTCATAATTTGGTCATTAATGTCATCATGACTCGTGTGCAAGGGCTTTAAAGCTGCAGGAAGAAACAACAAAAAAGGCTTGCGATAATTAAATTTTTCAAAGGATGCCAATGTATTCTCTTTGTATTTTACTGTACTTTTAGACAGTTTATTACCAAATTAAAGAAAATGGCTTGCCCAAATTCACAGATTAAGACAAACCAAACAGTTACTGGAAGAAAATACATTAACATGCTGTAACAACATGAGCTATTTCCTGGGAAGCTGACAAAACAACACCCCCATGCTCTGCTCTATTACTAGAGACTTAATATTTTTCAAGTGTTATCAGTATTATTAGTGTTTTATATGAATTATGGATTAATGTTTCCCCACATTTTCCTGCCATTTATGGAGCAGTAGCAGTACCTTGAACAGTTTCACATTTTGTCAGGTTACAAGGACAAATATCAATGCTTGTATTGGTTGGTAGTTGGTACATTTGTAAACAGACCCCTTACCACCTCTTAATAGAATGCATTGCAACCAACTGCCCCAAGAAGTGACCTAATTGGTAAGTGCTAGTAGTCCGTCAGAAGACATCTTGTTAGTAAATAGAGGTATTTAGTATAAACCCAGCTATTTTGTGAAGGCCTCAGAAGTTTATTGGAGAAAACTAGAGAGCAAAAAGCATCATGCAGGGGAATGAACACAGCAGACAGGTCAAGAATAAAGTTGTGTAAAGATTTAAAGCAGGGATGTGTTATAAAATAATATCCTAAGCTTTGAACATCTCACAGAGCATTGCTCTAAAAAAATAGAAAGAGTATTGCACAATTGCAAACATACCAAGACATGGCCATCCATTTAAACTGAGCAAAGACAGCATTAATCGGAGAAGCAGCCAAGAGGCTAAAGGTAACTCTGGAGGAGCTACAGTGATCCATAGCTTAGGATGGAGAATATACTGATGGGACAGGAAAACTTTGTCATGCACTCCACCAACCTTGCGTTTCTGCAAGAGTAAAAAGACAAGAGTTATAATTGCAGTTTGACTCAAGCCATGTAAAGGACACAGCAAACATTTGGATGAAGATGTTTAGGCAGTTAAACAGAAAACCTAACTCTCAAAGTCCAAAATTATATCAAAGCTTAGAAACTGTGACACATGTTCACATGTTCACATGGTGCTTTCCCTACAATTCCCAGACTGCACTTCAGCTATTTTGCAAAGAATGTCCAAGAATTTCAGTCTCTAGATGTGCAAAGGTGGTAGAAACATACAATCAAACAAACACATGCAGCTGTAATTGCAGAGAAAAGTGGTTTTTCAAAGTAGTGAATCTGGGGCCGCTGAATACAAATGCATGCTGCACTTTCCATATTTTTATATTTTAAATATTATTTTTTTAACAATTTAAAATTACATACTACTTTAGATTGGTCTATCATATGAAATTCTTATAAAGTACAGTGAAATGTGTGGTTGTAACCTGACAAAATCCAAAAAAGCTGAATGTGTATGAATAATTTTACAAGAATTTGAAGTCAAGTCACTCTTTGCCTTTAAATCTGACAGTCTTCATTTGATATTAAGGTAAGATTTACTGCTATAAATACAGGCCTTCTAAAAACCCAAAGAGGGCTGTCTGCAACATCTACTGTTTTCTCAAAGACTATCTATATTTCGTGTCCACTCTAAGATATAAAGCTAGTATGTGAAGAAATAAATATGTCAGATACCAGTCGAAATGACTCTGGATGTACATGGGATGTCATGAAAATTGCAACTCTAGCCACATGCCTCATTGAACACATATTCCCACCATACATCAGAATGCCAGAAAACCCAAAACTAGATTCAGTGTGATAACATGCAGATACAAGGTTACAGCTAACAACTATCTATACAGGAAAGGACTAGCAGAGGACACAGGATAGGGCGCATTTGTATTGGAATATATAGATGAGGAAGAATGTGGGCATACGCCTAAACACAGGCACACACTTTTTGTAAGGCTGACAGTTATGCTGAAACGGCAAGGTAGGAAGACCAGGAGAGATAAAATGTGTGTCCTCCAGAAAACACAGTCTCTGTGTGTGCGTTTGTTGTTGGTTGTTGGACGATAAATTAGACTTTGTGTGTCTCCCAGTGCTTCCTTACATGATTAACCACACTAACACACATCCAGTCATTATGGACTGTTTTTTTAGGGTGGAACAGTCTTACACAAAAAACTTTAATGAGTTTTAAACATAATATTTGTGTGCTCAAACTTCAATTTATCATGGGATTTTGCTTAGAAAGTTACACCTAAACTAAAAAATTTTTGTAGCTATCAACAACCTTCTGGTATAAGTTTTTCTTAATATTTGGGTACTCATCTTGGTTAAAAACAAATTGATAGAGTTAATGATGGTTCCTCTTCCTTGCATGACAACTGGAACTTTATTTAGTTTGAAATCATGACCTTTGCTCCTGCAATTATATTTCTTGTTTGGCAATATACAGTAATCTTTCTCAAGAATGCATGTTGTCTGTCCTTGTGGGCAGTTGCAGCCTGATTTTGGAGCGGAATGCTTCTTTCTTGATCAGCATCATCTTGGTCAACGGCAATATTAAAAGTAATCCTGATTTATTTTTATCTTTTTCAATTAATGGGAGGCCAGAAATGTGGTGATTCCAAGGATCATTTTTGGACAATCTAACCAATTTCCTTTTATTTGAGGTTAACTGTTTATGTCTGTTTCCAGAGCTCAACAAAGGGCTGATACATCTGATTAACATGTCCCTCACTATAGCTATTTAAACTTATTGTCTTGCTATCTGAAGTAGTTTAAAACTTACTTCAAAGTACTTATGTAGCTTGTGAAAATCTACTGTTTTCCACACAAAGTTCTTGGACTCTTCATTTGTTCCAAATATGGATCAACCCAATGTGACATTAAATAAATCACTTTTAAGTTTAGAAAAATAACCTACCAGACCAATGCAACTAGAGCAAGTAATTTTTTTAAAAGCTCAATTCTATAAAATGCAAGATTGAAAGTTTTTCCCAGAGTTGTATCTGCCAAAAATAATTTTTAATTGTGACATTCCAAGTTATCAATAGAGGGCTGCACAGTTGACTTTAAAAAATAAAAGGTTTTTAGCACGTTGTTGGCAGAATAAGACAATATTGTACAAATAATTGGGAATGTGTTTTGCTGGAACTCTACAAGGTTCCTGTAAACATTTAGCACACACTTCTGTTTATTTAGATGAAACGCTTTTCAACATAAAAAGAGGCTCTGCTTTAAGTTACCTTTCTGTAAGACGCACAAACTGATTAAGATAGAGCTTGTCCGGGATGTTGCACTCTGACGCAATTTACTGTAGCTTTAAGAAGCTTCATCTAAAGAGAAAAATTTGTGCACCTAGATTTTATAAACATACAGAGACTAGAGGGGAAACAAGAACGAGTGGGGAGAAATAACAGAGACCCAGAGTTTGTGCATAGATCTGAGTTCAGCCAAAGGCTGAGCTGAACAAAAAACACCCAGCCACATTACTGTAAACCAGCTAGCTTGAAGCTTAATTCAAATGTACACTGAAGACCCATTTAAACCTCAAGTTAAAAATCTCAGGGCAGGGATTTGTATCTTAGTTTAAAGTATTTTCATGTTCTCTCTTCCTGGTAGCTATCTGTTTTCCCCCTTTGGTGACTTCCACTCACATTGTTTCACATTACTTTGTGTATTACAAAATCCAGTGCCGAAATTCAAGATCAAGTGTGGGGAGCTAAATATGTTGCCGAAAGCCTACATTTTAATGTTTTATGATTTTTTTCAGATTATTTTAGAAGGATGTGAACAGTGCTTTGGGAAAGTATTATTGCCCCTTTAGCTTTTTCCTATTTTGTTACATTAAAAACACAAATTTAAAAGTTTTCTTTTAACTGGGGATTTTATGTGATAGACCAACACAGCAGTTCATAACGGCATACCGAAACGAAAAAGACTACATGGTTTTATGAAGTTTTCAGAAACAAAATGAAGAAGAAAATCTGTTAGAGGCTACAGAAGTAGGGATTGGGGCAGAGTTTTATCTTTCAACTGAAATATGACCATAAACATGTAGCCTGACCTACAGTGAAATAGTTTAAAGTATGTGTTAGAATGGCCTAGTCATTGTCCAGATAAAAGTACAATTAGGAATTTGTGTCTAGACTTAAAATAAACCCTATTCACAGACTCTTACTGAGCTTGACCATTTTGAGAAGAAGAATATACAAAACGTTTAATCTCTACATGTGCAAAGCTGGTAGACACATAACTCAAAAATCTCACAGCTATACTTGCATCAAAAGGAGGTCCTACAATTCAGTTTTGTATCATTTACCTCCTACTTCACAGATATGGGCTACTTTGTGTTGGTCTAAAAACATAAAACTCATAAATTATGTTTAGGTTTGTGGTTGTAAAGTGACAAAACGTGAAAACAATGTCCTTGAAAACTAATTTTCAAGCTTTTGTTTTTACACACATAAATGTCCACTTACCTTATTTAACACAAAAGGCTAATAATAGACATGCCCACTCAACATGGCGCAGAACTTTCCTAAATGTGTTAATGAATCTCACAGGGAGAAGGCTCTTCTGGTGGGTCAGTTGACCTTCAAATGTGGGAAGATGTGCATGCACCCTGTTCCAAGTATGAGGCCAGACCTGTTCCAAATGTAGTCAGGTCGAACTACATCCTCAACACTTCTCTAATAAATTTGCATCTTAATTCCAAGCTTCAACCGGATCAGCAACAATGGAGTTCTTGCTTATGCTGTGTGATGCATATATTTGGTATTTTTGTATTATTTCAGGCAGAGATATTTGGTTTAACAAGCTTTAGTTATACCCTCATTTTGTTAATGATGCATTCTCTCTGGCGTCATCTCATGACCTCTTTAATTTAGAAATAATAATCTCAAAAAAGCTTTGATATTTAAACTTCTTAGTTTATTGATTCATCTCCTTTTTTTGTAAATTGCTCTTTTTTTATTCATATGCACTATATGTGTGTTAGTAAAGCCAGATAAGTAGAGATGTACAAATTAATTAAAGGAGATCAGATTTGCACCATTTTTCTTTCCTCTTTCAAGTCATGCATAATGTCACTTATAGTATATTGTGTTTTAAAACATTCAATTCAATTCAATTCAAAAATACTTTATTGATCCCAGAGGGAAATTAAGTAACATAAAACATAATAACGTTAGTTGTTTTACAGACTCAGATTAAGATTTTTGAAGAGTCCAATCATTTTTTCCCGCTAACTGAAAAATGTAGGCTGTAAAATATTTACTTTTGTGACAAGCATTGATTACACAGTAAATTGTGGTGATGTTGTAACATGTATTTGGTATGTTTGCTTCTTTTTTGGTGTACTCTTGCTGAAATTAGCTGGATTTCTCAAAGAATATGGTTTCCTATAGCTCAAAATGGTAGAGACTAGTCAGTAGTCAGAGATTCAACTGTGTGTATGTTAGTCCTGTCAACTTTTCAATTCCTGCCATTCTGAAAAAAAAAAAAACTTTCTGCATACATATGTAGGGAGATTTTGCCAAAATGTCCTCCCCTTTAGTTGGTTGCATCAGACCAGGCTTGGCCTGCAGCCATGAACACCTATGCACGAAGAGATACAACTGTAGCTGACCCTCTGTGAAATGACCGCAAGGCCGACTCAAAGGATGTTATGTGACAATTTCCCAGCATCGAGACCCGGTGCTAAGATTCTGGAATGTGCTGCCAGCACTTGACACCTGGTTGGAGAAAGGACGAAAAGCATTTGCCACACCAGTGGGGTTGTTTATAATAATGACCACAGTGAATTCAAGGACGATGAATGTGTTGAACTGGAATATTTTTCCTTCCGTACTTCTGTCCTCTAAACCCAACTTTGAGAGTTGGCTAGATAATCAAAAAATGCAAGGAGACTTTCCCACACAGAGTTAAGGAACAACTTTAATAGGTCTTAGAGCTCGAGTTGGTGGATTGATAAGTTGCCAAAACTGTGTTTAACATTTAGCTACATATTAAATCTCTTATATGTTTTATATTAGTATTTATTTTTTATGAATTATGGAGATTTTGACATCTGCATGGGCAGATTGGGTTTGCACATGCCTCGTCACTTTTCAAGTCACGTCACCTCCAGATACGAGCTTGTTGAATTAAAAGCATTTGAATAGAACAATGAATAGTATGGCATGCACCATATATGGTCAGTGATCAGTTGAAAGATGGGTATCACATATCAGTCTGTTTATCAGTACCAAAGACATTTCTCACCTTCTGCATGCAGATGAAGGAGTGAAACAATCCACATCATCCATTAGTCGCTTACTCCACGTCTGCCTCAATAACGTTTGCGGCTCTTTTAATTTCTCTTAAGTCTTCCTCTCATTTTGCCTTTAAGTGCTTTCTGCACACATTTAGTCTTTTTTTTACTTTCACTTTCTCTCCCTGTGTCTTCCTCCTTGTGTTTGAAGTCTTCCCAGACCCCACAGCAACATATGGAGAGAGAAAGAGCAAGTGACTCACGGAGACCGAGACAGAGAAACAGAGAGGGAGCACATTGCATGATCAGTCAGGAGTTGCAAGGGGTTGAGTGCTGCAGGGTGGCTGGTGGCAAGGATTGAGAAATATGACAGATTTTCTTGTAAACTACCCAATGTGGGAGCCTAGAAAGTGCTGTCTCTTGCTGTCTCATGCTGACAAACATATTAGTCACAGCTATTTTTTTCAATACATACTCAAGCGCTGTAGGTGTTCGAACCCATCCCTTCCCCCACTTTTTACTCATTTGCCGTCTCTCACCAACGCACACACTTATTTTTTTTTAAACTTTTCAAAGTCACATTTCTTAAGCAGCTGCTCTTGGGGAATGCATGTAGATAAAAAAAAAACATCCGGCTTTTCACTCTGTGTGAAAGCCTAACAGATGTCTGCCTGTGTGTGCGCGCATGTGTGTGTGTGACCACCAGGCAGTAGAAGAACAGAAAGCAAATTGGTTTCTGAACGGAAAATACAAGCTAACATGATGCCACTGTGTTTATTAGGACACAGATATTTTATAAGTTACCAACTTATCTATATCCTTAAAAAAATCTAACTCTCTTGGGAGTAGAAGGAATATTAAAAAACTGTTTAATTTGCTTTTTTTTATTTAGCTTCTTCTCTAAAAGTCACGTCGGTGGCTGTGCTTTGTTTGAGAATTTCATTTTATGCAGTTTTGGATGCATTTCAGATACACAGACAGCATGACTGCCTCTTTTCCTCTTTTCAAAAGTACCAGCCTGCATCAGTTATCAGTTTGTAGCACCGCAGAGACCCTGGTCAGGAGCTTCTTTGCTGTGGAAGTCATCAACACATGGAAGGAAGCACAACACCAAGGGGAGATATCAGCCTCACCAAACAGCTGGTCATGTCTGCTGCTGCTATTAGCGCACATGTAAAGACATGCTCACGACATGCTCATGAACAAAACATGTCCGCAGTCTATTGATTTCAAACAGAACTTTGCAAAAGTGTCGTTTGGGGTATGTCTCTACCACCTATGCGTATTTTGGTGAGGAAATGTTTACCCATCCGTCTTTGCACAATGTCTCAAGTCCAGTTGAGCTGAATGACGAGCATCTGAGAACAACAGCTTTCCTGTCTTGCTAATGGTTTATTAATCATTCTTAATCGAACGTAGGTCTGGACTTTAGAGGTCTGCTTTGATCTAAACCATTCTTTTGAACTAAGGGTTTTAGTGCTGCTGGAAGTAGAACCTACCGACTATAAGGGTGTGAATAAAAATGCACTCCACAGTTTTTCAGATTTTATTTATAAAATTCTGAAGTGCAAAATCTTTTGCGCTTTACAATTGTGTTAAAATGTGGATAAATTGCATTAAAGTTCGAGGTTTGAAAAATGGGAAAATGTTCAGTGGATATGAATAAGACATGCACTGTATGATTCAAAGGATGGCAGACATTCACTTGCACATTAAAATTGATCCTTCAAAATTTTGAACACTAAAAATATTTTAAACAACAAATTTTCTAACCTCTACAGCTATACCATTTTTTTCTGATACATGTTTTAAACAGTTATGCAAACATATTTTACAAATATAACAAAATGCCTATCTAAGTACACTTCATTACACATATCTCGACATATCCTTGATTACATATCATCCGATCTACTGTAGGTTTAGTGTTTTTGCTCATTTTCAAGGGTTTGGTCCCAGGCTCACTGATCCCTCAGCTCCTCTGAGCCACTATTCCCTTAACTGTGTGGAGGTAGGGCTGGGAAGAACAAGGGCAAAAAGAGGTACAGGAAGAAGAAGGGGGATTATGAGGAGGGGGAGAGTGGGGGATGAAAGGAGGAGAAAACAAGATGTTGAAGAAAGAGAAGTCGAGAGCACATTGCGAGGGAGAAGAGGGCCAAAAAAAGTGTGCATGTGTGTATGTATTCTGATGAAATCTGCCATCCTCAGCAGCCTCCTATTAAAAGAAATCGGATTAGCTCTCCTCCGGGAGGGAACCTTCAGGAATGCAGATGAAGGATTGCGGCACAGGTTCCTCTCCTGGACTCCGGAATGCCCTCCATCCAGCCCCCCCCCCCCCCCCCACACACACACACACACCTTCGAACTCTCACTTTTCCCTCTAAAAGGCATGCCTTCATTTCCTCCTATTCATAAAAGCATAATTGTGTGTGATGAAATAGAAAAACAGTGTCTTAATTCAGTTTGTCCTATTGACTGAGTGAAGTCCCACCTCAACTTTAGCACTTGTCAGTTTTCTCCAATTTAAAATGAGCTGATTTAAGTTTAATTTATTTTCAACACAAAGAAGTAGAAATTAAATATAATAAATGTGCACCTACAAATGAATATGTAATATTGGAAACTATTGACAGCTTTTGCCGAAGGACAATCTATACATATCTAAAAGGTTAATATCTAACAGCTAAGCATACCACTTGAAAACAGCATAACACCTGTAACACTTGAAAAGCAACACTCCTGAGGCTCTCAGATTGTTACGCATTATGTGGCTTACATAAAGGGTGTATATTATTATTTTTACAGTTTGGCCAATTGTGTTTGAGCTTGTAACTCATGAAAGTTCAATTCATTTGCCTTTTTGAAGTCAAGAAATGTGAAAACTTTAAGTTTAAAAGATGAGGATAAATGAGCATATAGCTGTCAAAAGCTGCAGAACAGTAACATTATATGCTGAATGAGATTAATATTTATAAAGTTATATTATTTTTAAGATGAATAACAGACACTTGCAGACTGTAATTTTGCCACAGTGGTGAGTGACAAAAACTGTAAATGACGTCTCCAACACACACACAAAAAAAAAAGTTGCTGCTGCAGCTAATTACTGTGGGCAAATGTGCAGATTGCTGTCCCTGTTTCACTTTAATAACAGTCTATGGATGCCATCAGATGTTTTGGACTGACAGACGTAAAAAAAAAGTAAAATCAATGTATAACAACGGGTTGTTTTACTTGAGGAACGTTATGCTCACTTTTGATTCTTAACAATGGATGTAACCAAGAACATGTTATGTACACATCTTTGCAAACCCAGAAGTGTGTAGGTAAAAAAACAGCACTTGTCACGTGCTTGCTGTTCTCCTCTCCCCATACAGTTGCGTTGCAACGCTTTAGATGACGCTACGACGCAGCAACAACTATGCCCCACATCAGTAGAAAATCAAACGGTATATATACAAACGGTATATATATATATAACGGTATATATAACAGGCATTTCATCCATAATTGTAGCCCATTTTTGTTCAAGAGAGTTCTCTGCGATGGCTCTTTTGTGTCAGAAAAGGATGTTTTAATGTAATCTATCTGCGTTCAAAACACAGACTATGAATTAGTTATGTTTCATACTGTAAAGGTTTATAGGTTTTCTGGACATTTAAATGTATTTGTTGATTAATGCATGTAGAGGAAATCAAAGTCAGAAATCCCATCACTTCTGCAGTAACTGCTAATAAACTAGAGGCTAATTGCCTAAAAACCTCAGAAATTAAACAAATACAAGATAAATTTCAGAATTTTTACTGACTTTCTTCCTGCTTTTCTCTCTTTCAGACTGGCATGGCGTTAACGTACGACCCTGCTGCAATGCAGAATGGGTAAGAAGCCTATCTTTGGCAACATCTAATGCACTCACCTCTTGGCTCATAGAAACCGAGTCAATACCACTGTCATACATAAAGATTAATGTAGTGTCTGCACTTTGTTACGGTTTGATTAGGGAAATCCATACAGACTCCAGGTATCGGTTTTCACTGGTGGGGTTGGATGAGAAATGTGGGGCAGAGAGGGGAAGTTGTGTGAGCTTTCCTGTGTGTGTTAACTTGTTTGTGTCTTCGTGTGTGCTTTTTCTCTTTATGTCATGAATTAATGGTAATCAGGAAATAAATGACCCAAGCGACATGTTTTATTTTTCCCTGTTCCTCTGAGACAAGATGGAGGATGCTGAGCCCACCACCCTTCTATCTACCCCTGACCTCAGTCATTCCCACTTCCTAAACCGCTTATCCCCCAGCGACCACAAGTCAATCTCAACCAGCAGCCTACATAAACAGCCTGCCACACTTTATACAGCCTGCAATGTAAACGCTGCCTGATGCAGCTCTGCAGGCTTGCAATCCCACGGATATATTTTGTGGGAAAGTTTACATTTTCAGACAATCTAGATGACAATCAGAATGCAGAAAAAGTAAAGTAGCAGAGTAGTCAGCTTGAGCATATCATCCAGCAGAAATTTAAAATTTAAGTAGATTTGCTTTCACAGACAGATGCAGTAGATATTTAAATAGCTCATAATCCACAATATTCACATTTAATGAATATACTGTTTCAATCAATCAATCAATCAATCAATCAATTAATCAATCAATCAAACTGTATTTAAAAAGTGTTTTTCATACTGGAGTTGCCACTCAAAGTGCTTTACAGATTAAAATAATCCCATAAAAACCATATTACCATCCCTCTCCCACAGATTTAAAAGCATGATCACAGTTATTGCTTCACAATATAGATTTATTTCAACATGAGTGGACGTTTCCAACATTGTTCTTTACAACCCATCCTTTTCAACAATATCAGAATTTATATTCTGTTCAAAAAAGTGTTTACAGATATCTGAACCCTTGTAAATTAAATAAAAGAATGAATGACATTTAAAAACTTTAAAGTAAAGGAGGAAAGTAAAATAAAAAGTGTTTCACTTACTAATAACACTATCTCTTTTTTCCTCTGCAAAGAAACAGTTCTATCACAAGTTAGAGTTCACAAATATGGGGATATGAGTTTGAGAACAAGTCTTCAACATTTTTTATTACATCAGAATGTATTTTTTCTGCAGTATAAATATTAAGAAGTATCTAAATAATATGAATGAAGAATGAAAAACAAATTGCACTAAAGTCTGCAAATTTATTATTCAATCTATAACATAGCTTTCTTCTAATTATGCCATTATCTTGTTATTTTCTCTGTATAACAGAAGTTTCGAAGAAACATGTCCAACCCTCGTTTGGGCAAATTGAGTGGTTATATTGGAAATAATGCGTGCTTGTTCACTACAGCCCACCTGTTCTTTCCATATTGACTGGAGCAATCCTCTTATCAGTACTGGCTCCTGGCTCTGCTTCTGACACTATATCACATTTTAAAAATGGTTATAATTCTCTGCACAAATATCCCCTGTTCACAAGGCCTTCTGAATCAATTCAACTCAGTTTCAGTAATGTAGTACTGAATCATCTAGCATCTCAGGACACTTTTCATATATAGCAGGTCTACACCATATTCTTCATTATATTAATTCTAATAACATTTACTCAATTAGAATTACTCCCTGCCCACTCCTGACTTTTGGGCTCATGGCTGATGCTTGGTGCTGGATCTTGCTTCTAGTTAGGGGCTACAAGACAGTTTCCCATGTGGCATTGCATCATAGTATTAGTTCAGTTATGTAACGCTATGATATACCACACAATTTATAGAATAGATAATTAATTCAAAGATCAACATCTTGCCTTACCTGTTTTTTTGTCCTCATTTGACGTTTAAAACTGTGAGCTTGTTTTAGTAAAGGATTTGCCAATGTTTGGACATTTAGCTGCATCTGTTTCCAGAGCCCTTATCTTTCTACTTTCCTTCTTTTAAACACACCTGACCGAATGCACAAACATGTTAGGTAGGGTAGGGGAGCGTATGCAGACAGAGCGAGAGAGAGAAAAAATGAGAGCTTCAAGTGGAGGCAGAGGTGACCGAGCGATAGCAGCGGATCAACCAAATGTATGGCATGCCGTTTGTGTAAACAAAAAAAGAGAGAGGGAGAACCAGCCCTTGTGGCCCAAACATCAGACCGGCCCACCGGGAATTGTCCCGGTCCTCTCAATTAGCCACTTTGGGCCTGCCTTCAGTTGATTATCTGCTATATGGCAAGTTTTCAGCAACTAGCTTCTTGGGAATCACCTTGATGTGCTAAAATACAATGTTTCTCTGATTGAAAAAAAAAAAAAAAATTTTGGCATTCAACTTACCAAAACGGAACAAATTTTGTCTTTGAGCAAGCCTGTGGTTAACTGAGCATGGGCAGTTTCAAAATTGTCACAGTATTTAAACTTTGATTTAAAGGACTTTAAAGTGTGTGAATGCTATGTTGAAACTTTTTGGAGCATTAGAATCAAAGGACAATAAAGTCAGTATTTTGGAACGGTCATTAAAAACCTCTAATCCCAGTCCTATAGTAAACTTGTGGGCAAATCTGAAAACAAAAGTGTTTGCCGGCTGCTTTGCCGTTTGATAACAAAACAGCATTGTAGAAAAAATCTGTTGTTGTTTGATAGAAGCATTTGTTTTTGCAAATTATGAATTTCGAAGTTTTACAATGTAAGTTGTTCACCACATAACATTTGTAAATGCAAATAGAAATGTGTGTGTGAGGCATGTTTTGCAGCACCAGAACTTGGATAATCAACGAGTTGTCTATTTAATCATCTGGAAAGTGGTATTCTAGGGTCAGATGTAAGGCCATCTGTCTGACAGCTGATATTTGTCCAGAACTGGGTCATGCAACAGAGCAATGTTCCCAAACGCTGCAGAAAATCAAACAAATGACAGGAAAAGAAAAACATCTAAGTATTCCAGTGGCTTAAAGTCCAGACGGCAATTTGATTAAAAGGCTGTGCTGAAGTCACGATAGCAGTTCATAAGCAAATGTCTTCCAAGGCCAATGTAATAAAGCAAAACTATAAATAAAAGTGTTCTTTAACTTTCGCAACAATATGAGACAGATAAGAGACACGGTTGCTACATCTTACTCCTGCTTTCCACCGGACACCTAAGCGGTGCATAACGTATTAGATTTGTTTTACTCGCAAATTCAGCAGCGCGTTCCTTCCCACCGGGTGCGTTTTAGACGAGTATCACTCGCGAAAGCTTTCCACCCAGTGGAGATCACAGGAGATTTGCAATTGTATAACTTAAAGGATAGTATGCAGGGGAAAATGTATTTCTATGTTAATAAGTATCATAAACTCACCATCAACTCCACATCCACTTAGGAGAGGCCCACGGCTTCTGAGATGCATCCGATTCGCGCTGCTTCACGCCCACTGGAAACGGTCCCATTGATTTTAATGGCGGCTATCAGCTACGTATTACGCTTCACAGATGTTACGCGTCCAATGGAAAGCAGGGGTTACCTGTACTTAATGTGATTTAAAAGTTGTTGGGAGTGTCAAACATTTTAGTTTTTTTATGATAAAAAAAATCAAAGCCTGCAAAGACCTAACATAATCTTTGAAATGAGAAAAATTATTAAATGCATTTCAAATTACTTCTTGGTAACTTTTGATTTAACTATTTGGCTGAATCTTGCACATTTTATTTGGGTGTCAAGTTGTAAAAAATTATTAGAAATCCATCTGAAAATAATGTATGTAATTCTGCACAGTGCTTTTTACTTTGTGGCCTTCAGGAAACTACACAAAACACCAAAATGAAATCTGCTGAGTGACGAATGTATTTTGCTCAGGCACAAAACACTGCTCCGCATATATCACTGTTATAATGGTGAACCTTTGTTGCTATAAATCCAATATAAAAGTCTGTTTGTTCATTTTACTCCTCCACAACTGATACCATAGCTTTTCAGAGTAAATTCTATAATCCCCTATTGCCCCTTCTTCTTGCCATAAACCTATATTTATAATTGATTGGACATCCCATTTGCTTGTGAAGTTTAGAAGGACGGGAAAGGAGTTCAGCTTTATAGTTTTAAGAAAATAAGAATATTTCAGGAACACAGTTAAAGATACTAATTTTATATTTTATATTTGAAATAATTTCATCAGAAAATGTTAGGTCTCCGCATGTTGAGCGAAAATAAAAAGTATAATAAAATCCGGGGGACGGGCACGAAACGCAATGATGCAACATTGTTTTTGCCTGAGAGTAGGCCAGGTGATCCCAGTTTTAGTTTCATCTCGTTCCGACCTCTGGCATCTACAAAAACTGTTTACTTCATAAAATCTATACTTTTGCACTGAGTTCAAAAGTAAAAGTTATCCTTCTGTAATAGCGCAGTTTGTTTATGAGCGATGTTTTAATTCGGGACTAGTTTGTTTTCCCCATAGTGAGAAAGGAGTGATACGGCTGCTACGTACCCCTTTTAGACCAAGACATGGATTTAACATGAAATCCATGTCTGGTTCATGTTTCATGGAAGTTAAATATGTAACACATTTTACATAGGCCTACATGCTTTTACTCGGTTTTGTAAAAGTTTTAAAGAAGTTTTCATCATGACCTTAGCTATGTCCATATCCGCATACGTCATCACGTCGGTTAAACTCTGCCAACGCATTGATTTAAAACGGGTACGCAGCAGCCGTATCACTCCTTTCTCACTACGGCGAAAACAAACTAGTCCCGAATTAAAACATCGATCATTAAAAAACTGCGCTATTACAGAAGGAGAACTTTTACTTTTGAACTAAGTGTGAATGTATTTATTTTATGAAGTAAACAGTTTGTAGATGCCAGAGGTCGGAATGAGATTCATTTCTAAAGACTTTTTTGGGGTTCACCTTATGGCCTAGAGAGCGGCAAAAGCTGCATTACAGAAGTGCAAACCTGCCCAAACGAGCGACTGGTCACCGGGATGTCCAGGATTTTTTTAAAGAAAAAATTTACAGGTGAGCTTGTAATCTCAATAATTAACCTAGCCTGCTTTTTGTTATCTAAAGACCAGCCGACTCGCCACAGGTGAACACACAGATCCCAGGATGCTACCCTCCAAACTAGCTAAGATGAACGGGTGACCCCCACATCTCTCACGTTAATTAGCGTGCTAAAATACATGACTTGTCATTCAGTCAAGACACGCATGCGGCTTGCTGAATCTGCACTAGATGTCGAATCTTTTTACAGATCCAGCCATAACCGGCCTAGGAAAAATGATCACCTTGTCAGAGCTCATCTGACAGTGCTGACATTTAGCCATAATCAGGACAAATGTGAACAAGAGCAAGAAAAACTGTAGAAAAAAACATGATTAGGAAAGTCTTTGGAAACTGCTATGAGCATGTGGATTAAGTGAGGGTTGTAATCAACAAAATAGAAATGACTCATTTTGTGTGGTCTTTCATGTTAAATTAATCCAATACTTTGTTTTATATAGGCCTAGTTTGCACGAAAAAACTTCTTCTGCACTGCAATTATTTGCTAAGGCTTCTTTGCAAGGTGCTGGTATCGGCTTTGCTTCACAGATATATAAAGCCTCCATTTCACCCGATCTCGTTTAATTCTAATGCAGGCTATTCAGTAGTAGTCCCCTAACATTCCGGCCAATTCGGCGATACAAAATAGTCTATAAAAACCACCTTTTTTAAATTTAAATTCAGATTTTTTTAATAAGCGGGGGGGGAAAAAGACCATCCCCACTGAATTTTTTTTACAACTCGACTACTGGGTAACGCTATGACGGTTTCCACGGTGCGTATTAATGCATATTAAGGTATATTTGGTGTTTGAACTATTACAATAGGCAGTTTTAAGTATGTTTAGAGGGGGTCTCATGTGTTTCCGGATTTTAGCTATTGGTGGACGGCTATAGTCCCTAACCTCCGCAAAAAACAGGAGTCCACTGTAATGCATTTCTGCACAAACACCTCACTGCAACTTTTAAACACAGCTGTGGAGGGCTGATGATATTGGCTTATTTTGTCACAGATTCTGGGGACTTTGCAGCCATTGAGGTGACAATAAGATCCTCTGCATACCAAAGTATACTGGAGTCAAATATCACTTCATCTGTCTGACCACTGAAGTTTCCTGAAACAGGGTCTTCAACAAGAAAATGTTCCAAAACACAGCAGTACAACTTCAATAGAATGGCACAAAAACAATTAATGAGGGGGATGCAATGTCCTAGTCAAAACCAAGACCTCAACCTGATGGGACCTTAAAAGAGCTGTGCAGAAACATGTGTCCTAAACTCAATGCACTTAAGAAATGCTGGGAAAAAGGGGGCTATATGTGGTTCTTATGTATGCGTTAGCTTAGATTCAAATAATTTTAAAAGCATATGATTTTCTATGTCATTATATTCAAAAACCAAGAATTGGAAGAGGGTGCACTGTCTTTTTACCATGATCGTAGGTCTGACAACATAGATATAGTAATACATAAATACACATGTCATTGTTAGGTGGCTCCAAATTTGCTTAACCTTGGAATAATTTCAATAATTATTTCAATAATTTCATTCATCATTGAGGATTATTTGAATTAAAGTATTTTCTGTAGTCTTTAGTTTGAACCTTGTAAATCTTAACACTGTATTTCTGTATTAATAAAGCATCTCATGTTTAAATTATGTAATTAGTTGAGATTTTACTTGATTTTGAACTTACTCACTTTTG
The DNA here is from genome assembly GCA_963556495.2 of Valencia hispanica. Classification (NCBI taxonomy): domain Eukaryota; kingdom Metazoa; phylum Chordata; class Actinopteri; order Cyprinodontiformes; family Valenciidae; genus Valencia; species Valencia hispanica. Next base: position 18,207,773 of record OY747713.1, on the reverse strand, counting down.
GCTCCTTTTGTCTTCTCTCCTCAGTTTTTACTCCTCGCCTTACAGCATCGCCACCAACCGCATGATCGCACAGACCTCCATCACGCCCTTCATCGCTGCTTCCCCTGTTTCCACATATCAGGTAGGTCATAATGTGCCACTTCATGGGTGGAATGTTGCATGCATGCGTTATATAGAAGTTTTCTTTGTGTACGGGGATGTTAGAAAGGAAATGAGCTGCAAAACAGCATGAGGTCCTCTCATCTTCTTTGGTTATCTCTCCACCTTCCCAGCTGTGCTTGATAACATCTGTTTTGTGGATGAGAATCACAACAGGCGTAAGAAAACAAGCAACATAAAAATGGGTAACAAGAAAAGGCTGAGCGGAGAACAAAATAACTTGCACATCAACAGTATAGTGATATTTAGCTATTTAGATTATATAGATTATTTTAATGGAAATCTGTTTATACACTGTAAAAATCAAATCATTATATTTTCATTAAGTGATCTCGTTCACATAAATAGATTTACCTGATTTCTGTGTATCATAATTTGAGATTTATTTAGAATTACAACTATTACAAAAATAATCGAGAGATAAACATCAATATAATCAATAATTATATTCACTGTTAATCAAATTCAGATCTACTCACAAATTTATACTAATAAGAAACATACAAAAAAAGTAAAAAACCCAACGAAATTACACTAATTCTGCTCTAAAACTACAGATTAATGGGAAGCTTTATGACTACTGATTAAAATCTAAGAATTACCCAGACCCAGAATTTCTCTAAGAAGTCTAAACAAAGAAGCTTTACGGCCTAATTTTGATTGTAGTTTATACCTTAGTCTGAGAAAAAAAGGGGAAATGACGAAGACTTGATTCTTCAACTTTCTGCACCAGAACAGACACAATAGAAAAAATACCCCCTTAATTGTTCTTGAAATTTAGCTTTTTCACCTTTCATAGAACTGGCCTCTGCATGTATGTTTTTCAATCCCTTGTGACTTGGCTTGACCTTTTAGGAAACTTCAAATTAATCATCTCACTTCTGGTCCAGGTCATAGGAAAGCTCTTCCTTTTGGCTTATGAACTGGTTGGATAGGACCAAAAATGTACTTTAGGAAAGTGACAAAGAGAGGTTGAGCAAACTCTAGTGTTTTGTTAAAATTCTTGGTAGTTTTACTTAATAAAGAAACATAGTACATGATACTAACGAAAAACAATTAACACAACCAGTGGCAGCATGTTTTTCTGGGGGAGAACTTACCACAGTTCAGTCAATCAGAGGCAGAGTTTATGTAACTTGAGAAATACATAATGTTAGCTATACATTAGATTATTTCCCAATGTAGATTCAGTTAAACCTCTTTGAAATTCCAAAAATGTCAACAATCTATCACTGAAGCCACAATAGGCTTCAGATAAATTTGCCCCTTCTGCTATTTCATAATTAAACATTGCTATTTCATCCCTTCCTACTTCCATTTCGTACCTATAAATAGTTTATTTTTCATGAAAATAAGGATAGAAATTGTCATGAAGATGCTCAGCTTTCATTAGTAATTTATTAAATTTTTTTGTTATTACTGGAAATATATTTCATCTCATTAATTTTGGTTCTCAAATGATCTTGAATAAACACCTGCAGGTAAATTCCAACTATTGAGGAATATAAAACCACCTTACAGCAGACTCTTAAGTGAGTGGTGTCCAAAGTCAGTCCTCAAGTGCCAGTATCCTGCATGTTTTAGTTCTTTCCATGGTTTGACACCACCGAATCAAGTCATGATTAATTAGCTGGCCTATGTAGAACTTTGACATGTTGAGGAGATACTTGGTCCATTTAAATCAGCTGTATTGGAGCAGAGACACATTTAAAACTTGCAGAACACCAGGCCTTGAGGACTGGAACTAGACAAAGATGCTCTAAGTAGATGGTTGGTTGAGAAGGCAGGTAGGAAACATTCCCCTTGCAGATACAAACTAAGATGTGGTCGGTACTAAATATAACATGGTAGATGACTATGACTAACTCTAATGAAGGGCAACATGACCAGTGCCCCGCATGACTGCAGGTTTTTTTCACAGTACCGTTCCAAATGTGGACCCATTCTCTTGAAGTGTTCACATTTAAAGTTTAATGCAGTCAGCAGTCAATAACAATAATCATGAATTTATTTTAAATTCTCTCAACTTCTAAATGACCAAAATCAGGTCATTCATATTAGAAAGGCTTTCCCATTTATTGACAGGCACTCAAACAAAACATTTTGAGCATAGCAACTGATAATGTTATATTCTTGCATCTTGAGACTTTGAGAGGCCTGTTGCATGGATGCAAACTTTGCTTTGAATAGATCTAAAGTCTTAAAAGGACATTTGGAAGGCACCTGTGCTTGTTGGTGAAAGGTGAAAACTATCGATTTTCTTCCCATTTAGTTTTTCGGCTTGTCTATGTTGTCTTTGGTGCTTTTTTCATGTTATTTTATTTTCTCCACCTTCACCACGATCCCTTCCTCTTTCAGAGTAGATTTTCCACATTCCTCATGGCTGTGATGTTTGGAGTAATGCAACAGAACAGAACAGGAACATGAAAATTGGCTCTGTGATATGTTGGGAGCATCAACCGTTTCCCATCGCTGCACATTTCATGCTAACCCTTTGCTGAATCTAAACATCAAGAGGCCCCGTCACCATGCCCTTTTGTTCCGACATTATCATTTAACATCAGCTCTGTTCGGTATGCAAGGACAGGCAGATGAGAACACAGAACAAGAGGAAGGAGATAAAGGAGAGGTGGGAACATTTTAGAGGAAGATAACTTGGGAGAGGAGGAATGGGGGGGTTCAGGTGGCTGTGATGGCAGTACTTAGGTGGGTGGGCAGAGGAGAGGTATTCTTGAAGGTTGCTGTACCCGTCTTTGATGCATCCTGATTAAAACTCCGGTCCAGTACCTGCGGTGTAGCGGGAGAGAAAGAGGGGAAAAGTGGGCCATGGCACGTCTCTAATCCGCTCTCGGAAGGCTTCCCAAATTGATTTATCAAAAACAATGGCCAGGCTTTTGAGGAATATTAATCCTCACAGTTTCAATATCGGCCAGCTCTGCCACCGCTTCGTGTAATATTGCCCTTCAGCCAGGCACGGCAGGAAGGTGAGTCCTTCATCTTCCGCTAAAGTACAAAGAGATACAGCAAGAAGAAAGGGGAGAAGACAAGGCATGCAGTTATACACAGCATGGCAAACAAAAGGAAATAATTTCATTTTATGATGAAAAGTATTACCTTTTGTAATAAAAATATCTAGGTGCATAGATGTTATGGCATTTGTAATTCCGTCTTTTATGTTTCTGTTGAGGTCATTCTCATTTTCAGCAGCATTTATCAACTCAGCAAATGGCTCATACAGCTCCAACAGCTAGGCTCTGGTGTTCTTGTAAATCTGCCTTCTGTGGGCTTCAGTGATGATTGGCTTTGTATGTTGGAGAAATACGCTTTGATGATACACATGACAGGAGCCGGTCCAGACCAGATCACTACCAAGATTTCAGCTGTTGTGCTGCCAGTCAGCCGTGGCCTGGTTTCCATCACTGGCTCTGCAGAACGCCTCACTGGCTGACTAAATATGTGGCTGGCTGTTTGAGAAGGGAGCTGGCTCTCTCACTAACTAGCTAACTGGCAGGCTGTTTGGCTTTACGTGTGACTGGTTGGCTGGGCCGCCAACTGGCTAACCACACTACTGAACACCCGGCTTTTTGGTTTATTGGCCCTTTTAAATTGTAAAACAAGCTGTGAAGTTCAGCCAGGGGTAGGAAGTTCTCTTAGGTGGAACACATTTTGCCATTCACATCCATTGAACCCAGGGTGGCTGTGTGATGTTACCCCACTAACTGCTGCAACATAGACTCCAAACCACTTTGTTGGAGCTTGGTTTTGTGCAAAGCTGTTTATGAAATTAAACCCAGTTATTGAACTTTCATAACCAAGGCACTTATCACTATTTTACAGCTTTAACTTTTCAAATATCTTTTGAATGTTAGGTTTTGTAAAAAACAAAAAACAAAAAAAACCTTATTAGATTAAAGGACAAGTAGTTTAATGCAAATCCAAAAGTTTCCAACGAGAGATTAAGCACAAATGAAGCACCAAACTAAGGGATCAGTGTGTAACACAATGAATGAATGATGAAAGCAGAGATAGCAAAGTCAGCAGCTCCAATGTCACTCGATAAATTAAACAATTTACAGTTGAAACCAGAAGGTTGCATACACTGAATAACAGCACAAATACACCTTTTTTTTTCTCACGATCTAAAGTTGAATCAGACCAAACTTCTCTTTGTTTAGGTCAGTTAGGATGACCAAGAATATTTTTGCTTGCTTAATGGATTAAAAATATTAATGAATTTACTCATTGCCTGTGGGGTGAGGCAGTGTTGTACTGTGCCTCACCTCTGGTGGAGCTGTGTCACACACAGTGAATGAAGCAGGTAGTTGGCGCATGCTCATTTCTGTCTGTCTTTATGTCACCAGTATACATGTTTGATTACACATGCACTACACATGATAACGTTCTACAGCCTGTGTAATATATTTAACAAATGTGTGTGACATATATCTTTCTGATTGGTCTTAAATGAACAGTCAAAATGCGCAGGGTGAGGCAGAAAATACCATACCTCATTGACAGGGGGCAGTGCTGAGCCCAATATGCACAATGGGAAACAGGGCTCTTCTACGCATTGAAAAGACTGTAAACACTCGGGGGGGGGGGAAGCAATCTGAATAGAAGCAATAAAGGACAATGCTCCTCCTTATGGAACATCTCCAGTGAAGCAGCCAGATTTTTAAACATGTAGGCAAACAAAGATGTTTTTACATGAGTATGATGGAAATATTTGTGGTGGAGGATAGGTGCATGCACTACATATACAAACAAAGGTAGGATCATACACGACTTTCAAAAAAAAAAAGATCAGCCAAAATTTAATAAATTTTACAGAATATTAAATATTATATTTTTTGTTGCCATCATATTGTTAAATATGCGATGACTGTGGCTCAGTAGGTAGAATAGTTGTCAATTGAAGGATCGTAGGTTCAATTCCAGCCTTCACCTGTCAGATGTCGATGTGTCCCTGAGCAAGGCACTTAACCCCAAGTTCCCTACCAAGCTCTATATAGTTGTGTGTGTGTTTGTGATTGCCAATGGGTGACCGTGTCTCCAGTGTAAAGCGCTTGGAGAAGTCAATGTGACTGGAAAAGCACTATTTAAGTTAATTCCTTTTACTATTTAAATAGCATGGAATTGATTACAGTATTATTAAAAGTTGTTAAAGAAACAAAATGTTCCAATTTATTAAAAAACTGAAAAGAAGCTCTTATTTTGGGTTTAATATGTCTGATCCCAGAGGAGTCAGTGCCTCATCAGTCACGAACCTCATCACACATCATGTGGCGGTTCAAAGGGAGGTCATAATACTGAATACTGCTCCTTCTGAGTTTCATTTTGCTCAGAGATGGAGAAAAAAAGCAGCTGTGGCTGATTGTCATGGATAATCAAGCAGGAGTCTGGATTCAACTATGTATGTTCACACAGCAGACCTTTCCTTCATAAAAGATCTTCGGGAAACATAAGAGTGGTCACTGTATCGTTTCATATGTTGGCAATTAGTGGCCAACTATTAATTTGGAATATTCCCATCAGAAATTCCTGTAGAATTTCTGGGAAACCGTCTTTTATCTGTTTAAAACAATATGCGGTGTTACATACGATACATCATATCACCATCAACCCAATATATAGTAATTGTGTTTCTGTCGAGGTGCATGGTTCAAAAGTCTGTTTTTGTATCAGAAAAGGGTTTTTAAATTCCTTCTTTTAAAAATAAAAGTATTGGAACTCATCAGAAAATATCTCCATTCTATACTATATTCTAATTTTACTCCAAGGCAAGGGATTTAAAGGTTAAATGAGTTGCCAGTTCTAAAACAAAATCTAATAGTATACTTGCAAATGACTTAAAAATGTAAACAAAAGTAGAAAAACCTCATGAAGGTTTGTTGTTCATATTCTTTCGTAAGATTGAAACAGAAAGGCTTTCTTATATTATGCTTATGCTTCTGTGCTTTAAAAAATATGATAAGGAAAACTAAGAACAGATCTTAAAAATAAGAGCATCTGGAGCGGCAATAATTGTTGATTTTTGCTAAGTGGCTTAGGGATAAGAGTGTTTTATTTTTATTTTATTTTTTATGTTCTATAGTTCCATTTTATTAGCTCAGTGGTGTGTTCTTCTTGCTAATTGCTTCTTTGTTTCCTGAAGCTCTAAATCAACTTCAGAAGGGCCATCTCTCACATGTTATGACTACCATTTTAATTAACAAACAGAGATTTTAACCACATCTCTCATTATTTCCTTGTTCTCTTTGATCTTGTACAGCCAAAACCAAAGCCCTAAGTCTTATAAGTATTAGTCTCAAGTCTGCAGTCCTTTTATCTGTTAAACTAACAAAGAAGCTCTTCCTCTGCCAGGGCCTGCACTCTGTCTCAGTTTTAAAGAAAGTGGTTCAGATCAGAACAAAAGGTTTAATGGATTCCTCTTTTAGTTTTAATGAAATTTTGGTCCTGTAGTTTTTTTTCTTTAATCTTTTGTATAGACAAACAAATGGGACAGAAACCTTGTCATGGTGGTAAGGCAGTTTCTTACTTTGAAAATGCCTAAAGGGGATATATTATGCAAATGCAACTTTCTTCATCCTTTTGTGCCATTTGGGTCCTTGCTGCCTCTATAAATACTCCAGACATTAATAAAAACCACCGATGTTTTGCACATTTTTGCTTTCAGTCATCTTGTGCTTCTACAAGCCATTTGAAAAACTGCTTAATTGTGATGTCACAATAAGCTGAATTTGCATATAACTGCACTTGTCAAACCCCGCCCAACAATTCCATTACCAGGCCATTCTCATGTGCGGCAAATCCGCAGCCTACTAACAAGATGGGTGAGTGTGGTATGTAGCCACTAATTTGCATAAAAGTAACAGAGCCCTCTAAACAGTTCATTTTGAAAGGAACTGAAATGATCAAGAATTGAACTAGTGAGATCGCTTTATGTAAGAGTGATTTTGTGCAAAGAACTTTATTAACATGTTTTGTACAGACCATAGACCTAATATAACTTGTTTAAAAAGAGGCTTAATCTGTTCCCTTTAAGAGAAATGATCAATGATAATCAGAGAACAAACACTGCCATGTGTAAACAAGCCGACTTGGCTGCATTTTTTTGAATATCAGCCTTGTTTAGGTGTGGATCCAAATCACGCATTTGTGTTGACTTAGAGGATTGATTGCTCTTATAGCAGATTATTCCATGTTTGTCTTTGTTTAATCCAATCGTTTTACCGAGATCTACGACCGGTCTGTGTGTTTGTCGCTACAAGCTGTCCAACTCTTTTGCATATAAAAAAAAGTTATGTTTATTCATCATCTATTCCTCCAGTTTCATGGCTGTCACTATCATTGCTTCATCAACTCTCATATTCTTTTTCTAAATGAGTTTGTCTCTGAGTATTCCTCTGGTAATTGCTTGGCAAGTTTATCCTCTGTCTTCTCATCAATAATAGTAATAATCTTGCTATTGAAAAGTAATATTCTGTTGCTGTTTTCTTATTTTAAGTCTGTTCTTGGAAGACCTTTTACCTTTCTTGAAACAGCATTGAATTGGAGAATATTATATTTAAAAGATATTCTCCATTATGCACAAGTCAAACTTTTGGCAGTTATATCGAAGCAGGAGGGAGACATTCAGCCTCCAAACTTTTAAGTTCTTTCAGTAAGTTTTAGGCATAACTCAGTCTGTGTGAATCTGAGTCATTTTGGTGCGTTAAAACCAGTGCAGTGATCTTAAAAACAGGAAAATGTTTTGAACATAATGCAAATACTCTAACAGCTTTTACTTGTTTATGTTGGATTTTATTTAGATCCAAGAGTCGTAAAAATGTACACTGTCAAGATCATTGTACATTTTATCTGTTTTTCCTCAGGTCCAGAGTACGTCATGGATGCCTCATCAACAATATGTTATGCAACCAACAGTAAGTATACTCTAACATTCTCCATACTGAAGCTGCTCTCTATATCTCATTACAGACCAGCTTCTCATAAACATCTGAATTATCTGTATGCTTCATGTTTTCTTTTTCAGAAGAGCCAAATAATACAATAAGAAATGCATTTATAAAAATATTAAATGAAAAACATGCCTTCCTATACACCTATCGCCCACTTTATCAGGTAGCCCTTGCTAGTTTAAGGTTGACTCTTGTTTTTTTGCCTTGTCTTAATTATTTGTGGCATTGATCAGCAAGATGTCAGAATTATTCTTCAGAGATGTTGGTCTAAAGAACTGAGATCCTGGTGACTGTGGAATACAGTGAACAGTCATGTTCAAGAATCCAGTTTGAAATTATCTTAGTTTTGTGACAGGAAGGATTATCTTGCTGCAAATAAGCATCAGAAGATGGGTTCACTGTGGTTATAAATAGATGGACATAGTCAACTGTTAATATAGGATAGGATGGATCCATGCTTTCATATTCTTTAGATCAAATCCCTACTCTGCTTTCTGAATGAAGTAGCTAAAATTGAGACTTTTTTGCCCAGGCAGTGTTTTTCTAATCTGTTATTGTTAAATATTTGTGCACCTTTGTGATTCGTAGTTTTGCTGTTGTTTGACCACGGAAGCAGCACCTATTTTTGTGTCAAGCTGCAGTGATTTTTACCTTTGTAATAATTAGCTTTTTTTTAAATCTGCAAGCTCCTATTTGCCAGCAAATATTCCCTTGAGGAGATGTATTTATTAGATCCAAGCACAAAACAGTTTGTTGGTTCTTAATTGTGCTTAATAGTCTATAACTAAATATAAATAATTAATATATTTTAATAAGATTTAGTTGGCTAGATTTAGTGTTTGCCTCAGTGAGGTTATCACATTGCACCTAATTACTAATTATATTGCTGTGGTTATACTGTATAAACCAGTGGAATATCTAATGGACTAATGGTTTTCGCTTAATCTTTGAAGCTCTTGATTTGCTTGTCCTTCTCTGTTCCAAGCATCATGAGGAATGGATCATGACTGAAAGAACAAGATCCCAGATACAAGCAGCTGAAATGTGCTTTCTTTACAGTGCAGAAGGTCTTTGCATTAGAGATAAAGTGGGGATCTCTGTCATCTGCGGAGAACTTGGAGTCAAAACTTTATTTTTCTGCAACTAAAGGAGTCAGTTGAAGTGGTTCAGATATCTTAATATGTGTCTTGGGCACCTGACTTTCAAGGTTTTCTGGTTGCACCATAGTCATTAGAAGTATTGTATATTATCTGTGGAGAGAGATGTCAGTGATTACTTTCAGAACCTTTTACTGTACCTCTAAGATGGACAAGCAAATTGGATGGATTTCTAAACATGATCCTTTTCCACTAGGTCAGCTCAGCCCAGGCCGTGTATTGTCAGATCAGCCTGGTTATGTTTCCATTGCCATCTCAGGAACATGGCGGTGGGCGAGGACATGGGTGGGCTCAGCATAGCAAAAGTTCAAGCAATAATCAGTCATCTCTCACCGTTTTCCGAGATTACAGATCCAATGCTGGAGCCGGTATCTAACCCACTCTCTCTGCTGTTGCTCGCCGGTCTTTGACTATAAATGCCGTCCATTTCTACAAAGCACTTCCAGTCCTTGCGGTCTGCCCCTCACCAGCCGTTGTGGTCCTTCATGGTCCCGATATTCGCACTCCTTGGAAGCCATGTGTCACCTTTCTCTGAGACTTCACTTCACACACTAGGCCAATCAGTGGCTACCACTACGCAGGTAGGAGTGAGAATAATATCACTTTACCGGACCAATCAGTCCATAGGTGGGTGTGTTGGGCATCGGTAGTCGAAATGCGCTAAATAGGGGTGGACCCCACTCGGTCTGGACTGAGGTGACCCAAGTGAAAAAGGGCATTAGAAAGATGGATGCAGATAAAAAAATCATAAAAAGCTTAAATATTATTCCAATTAAGTGTATGAATAATGTATGATACTCTATGTACATTAAATGGGGTTCTTCTACTCATATGGAGCATCTGACACTCATAAAATAGAGGACATGTTAACCCCTGGTTAAAACAAAGCAGCTATGAGTGACCTCCTTCTGGTATATATTAGTTATTGGAGACATCTAACCATATTTTTAAGATTATAGATAGATCTTTAAAATCACGAGTTGTTAATGTGGTACAAATTAATGCATTGTTAGACACTGGCTGCAGGCGAAAAGCTTGTTAACACCTGGTTTAATGTAGTGCAATTAAGAATGCACCCTAGTAATTTTTCTTTTTCATGCAGTAAAAATGTTCAATTTTTTAAATATAATTTAACAATTTTGTTAAAGTTAACTAAAAAGAAACAAATCCACACTGTTTAATTAAAAACTGTTCTAATTTAATAGGTTGAACACATATCTTGTGAGCCAAATATTAATATGTGCAATTTCTCAACTAAATCTTATTTGTATTCAGAGAAAGTCGCAAGTCAGCCCAGTTTACCAGAACAGGAAATTTTCCATGCAGTGTTGATGCAACAAGGCTTTAAGTTTAAGTCCCATTATTTCTTAGTTCCTGCAGGAAAAGCTTGGCTTAACAAATGATTTCTGTCTAGATTAATTAGTCTGATGTTCAGCAGCATTGTTAGACCCTATTTTTAGTACTTGTGAGTACCAGCAACATAAACTAGTTAACGCTGGAGCCCACCGCTGATGGTGCAGTACTCCCTCACTGGAGGGGAGCTCAACCAGCCGTGCGGCTCCCTGCTAAGGCCATACCACTCGGTCCTAGCCACCTCAGTTCCCCTCCCACTGTGGGACAGTGAACATGTAATCTGGTCACAGCAGGCCACCAGCCAGACACATACACACTCATCACAGCCCGAGGTAGCTTTCCTCCGAGCTTTTCAGTTTGCCTTTCATGCATACAACTTTCAGCTTGAGTTCTGTAGCTGACTTGACCTTTTTTTTCCTGCTCCCTCTTACCCTCTCAGTAAAATGTGCTCTTTCTTTAGGTTTCTTGTTTTCTGCTCTTGTAATGTTTGTGAACTAACAGGTGTTTGGGGTTTACGATGATTTCTCATGTTATAAATCTGATGTCCCGAGTGGTGAAATTTGCACATGACTGACAAGTGGTAGAAATCTCAAATACTTCAGAGAGTTTCAAGTTGGTGAGAGGGGTCTGTAGAATTTTTAAACAAAGATTCACTGATCAGAGTTTTTTTGACCAGTTTTGTGATCATTAATTTTGACGTTATCTGATCCGCTACGAAAAATAAATTATGATTCTGATTTCTCAACTCTGATTTAAAAACTATAAATGAACACAAAATGTTTTTTGTAGATTTTCTCGATAAATTGAACATTTATCAATCTTTACAGTTATACTAAAATAAACAAGGATTTTCTGACAAACAGTAAAACGTTAGAGTAACCGTACCACTAAAAATGTATAAATACAGTAACTTTTTGCATATATGGAGCCATATTGTATACACAAATAAAAGCAATTACAGCTAAAATAAATTTCATCCACACAAGAAATAATGTAACTTTTAAAGTTATTTTGTGCACAGCTGAAAATGAAGAATGTTTTTTTTTATGGATTCAATCGATGTAAATAACAACAGATTAGATCATAAAAATATGTGTTATTTATTGTAAGTATACAGGGGCCTTAGGAAGCTTTTCCGTGATTGGTGCCTAGTAATTTATATTAGAAATAGAGGTGACATCACACTGTGTGAGAAAGAGGAAGCAGTCGATCTTACTCAGCTCTGCAGTTAAAGAGAATTTTAATGCTGTTTAAAACAAAGACAACATTTTTACAAAGTTCAAATTTTAATCTTTATTTAGCATCTTATGTTATCAATTAGCATTGTTAGTGCAGTTAGGCTTACAAACTCTAAGCATCAGTCTCCCGTTTCTGCTCCCTGTGAAGTATGTGAGAGTGTTAAGATTTGCAAAAGATTATCAACTTTTCCAAATTTGGGGGATGTTCTGTGACAAATGGAATCAGACTCTACAAAAGGATAAAGGAGAATAACTTTGCTGTGTCATGTTTTCCTAAAATCTAACTCTAAGGGTAACTGCATGAAGGAAAAGCCTACATGTCGCTGTGAAAAACATAATTTTCTCTCATAAAAATCTTCTGTTCAGTTAACTTGCTGATACTGAAAATGGCTGAATCTTTTTCACTTCCATACTGAAAAGTTTTGTTGTCAATGTGACTTACTACCAACCAGATATGGTGCTTTTAATGTTTAGAAAAAATGCATTTAGTTTTTGGCTTTGACCAGCCGATCACAGATGTGTTCTTTATCAAAGTGTCTTAAAGCTTTCAGATGGTCTTTCAAAGTTTTTTTTGCTTTTGATGGCTTTTTCACGTATTTACTGCCTCTTAGTTTTAACTGAATATAACAGAGTATTGTGCACTAAAAAATAAAGTAAAGACCTGAAAGAGGACCTGAGAGACACATATACGCCCATTTTTTTTAGATAGGAATCACATAGTGTAGCCCCAGCAAAAATGCTATTTTAATATCTGACGAACATTTAGCTTTTATATACTGCCTAAAAGTCTGATTAAGTGATGTTTTTTTGCTTGTGTGTCGACACAATATAGGTTTTTGACTAATGGTGTAGATTTAGGTGACTTTACAAACTAAATATCAATTTAATCTGAAAGTCTATTGAGATATTTGTCAAGGCCACTTAAAAAAATTACAAGGAGCTCTTGCCTGTCAGAAGTGAAACATACAGAGATGAGGGATGACTGTTGCACAGTACTGTATATTCGTATAATTGGTCATGTTTGCCATCACATGCTTGTGTGCTTTGTTTGTGTTTTGTTTTACCATATGTAAGCTCCATATTGGTTATTCCCGTCGAGCCTGTACAATGCCTGCTGGTCATCCATCTTCCGGCCTCTCTGTCACAGGGCCTCTCAGAGTGCTTGGCACCGGCCATTAACCAGCTGCCACATTGTGATCTGCTCTACATCCCATCAATCGCTCATGCCAGCAGTAGCCATGTGGCCATATCTTTTCCTGTGGCCCCATCTCTGTTGTCTTCCAGTGGCTCTTTCTGTAACCAGACGGCTGCTCGGAACTAACCCCAGCTGTCCCAGCCGTCAGTGGATCACGGCGTCCAATCTGTCCCCCTTTATGACTCCCGCTGGTATCGACTACCAGTTACATACACAGCAGACCACCCTTTACACACACAGTGTGCCAGCAGTGCAGTGAATCACAGCAAATTAGCCAAGCATCCCAGCTTTAAATGGTTGAGGGGGGGCACTCAAAACATTAAAAACCAATTGATTGTGTGGCAGTTTGGCAGCTCCTGTCGTGTGTCGCTTGTTAAACCAATGGAGCGTTGTGCTGTGGTGCTCCTCGTGTACAGGCAATATGGAGGCACTTGAGCATGGAAGTGAAAGGGGTCACAGGTAGCAAATTAAATTAATTTAAAATAAATTACATTAAAACAAAAATAAAATAAACTGATGTACATGCCAATAAATAAATAAAAAAATCAAATCACAATACATCGAAAGAATTTCAATATAAAATAGTATTGACAAATATAACAAACATTTGAAAATACAATAAAAACTACAATTATGTAACGGAAGGTATCATTTAAATGCATAATAAACATGCATGTTTTTTATGTTACATAATTGTGTTTTTGTTGTGATGTTGATTCCAAGCTGCAGTCTGGTTAATTTTGAACATTAGTGCGGAACTTCTCAAATAGACATTTCTAAAAGCAACTTATCTACAAAGTGTGGCTATAATGTTAATTTGTTGTCAAATACCAATAATGTTTTAATTGAAGCAGAGGTAAGTAGAGCATCTCTGCACTAAAAGAAGCTAGTCTGAACATCACGATAACCCACTCCATCATACATGCAGAACCACCACAGTCCACCACACACAGAATACAGAGCTGTGCATGGTGGCAAATAAAACAGTTAATTTTAATGTCATCGCCATCAGTCATTTCACATATGTTATGCTGACTAAAGAACAAAATCATAAACAGAAAAGCAAGGCGCGTATTCCTTTTTTAACAACTTGTACAAGGTTTTATGAGCTTGTTTCTCCAAATGACTAAACAGCAGACTACAAACAACTGACTGTTTTATAAAACCATGTTCCTGCAGGCAACAGAAAGTTGAACTGAAACCAAATATTTGTAGAGACAATCCATTCATCACAGAAGAAGAGAGATTTCTCTCCAACTGTAATAAATCTGAGGAGCTGACCATATTCTGGCTTTGTTTCAAGCCCATCTGCAATACAACTTTACATCATATAAAAAGGACAGGTAGGCCATAAATAAATCACATCTTCTGGTAGATGATTTAGATTTAACAAACAGAGGTTGCTGATCTGCTCTAAATGGAAAGATCTGCACAGACCAGAATCTGCTGTAAATGGAACTGTTATATACTTAAAACAAACTCAGTTCTCTTTTATGTATGTGTGGTTTCACTTGCAGATTCTACCAAGTACATACTTGGTAGAATCTGCAAGTGTATACTCAAAAATAGCATGTTAGACACTAATATGCTGAATTAAATAGACGGTGTGCTGTATTCTAACAAATCAAGCTGCTTACACTGATGACTTCATGGGAAGCCAGATTTAGTGGGCAGTACTGAGCTGTTTGGGATTATCAACAAGTACATTGCCTTGCAAAAATTCCAAATTTTGTCACATTGCAACCAAAAGTCTGAATGTATTTTATTTGGGATTTTGTGCAATGGACCAACACAAGCTAGTAATTAGTATAGTAGTAATGATTATGAGGCTGAAGGAAAAACAACACTTGAATTACAAATAGTTTTACTACCACTTTAAAATCTGTTACGTAAAATCAGTACGTTGGTTCCTTCTCTTGCTGTATAACCAAAGTGGGGGTGGGCTTAAGGTCCTGCCCTGATGGCTGGACATTCTGCTGCAGGAGTTTCTGATAGAGAGCAATATTCGTCCACATCTTGTGGAGACAAATTAGGCACATATCCTCAAACTACCACCACATTTAACTGTTTTACTGTACTATACCATATGATTTTTTTTCCTTTTTACTATCCAACAAATCTGAGTGATATTGAGCCCTTTTGCAAAGATTTGGAAGACATTTCAGTTTGCAGATGGGCAAAGCTGGTAGAGACATACCCCAACAGAACAGCAGCTGTAATTGTAGCAAAAGGTAAAGTGTTCACTGAGAGGGGCTAATGGCATATGCCCACCACCTTTTCTGGTGTTTTTTAAGATGAAAACCATATATTCTTTTTTTCAGTTTGCAAGTCTTTTACATAAAGTCCTTATTAAATACATTAAAGTTTGTAGTTGTAATGAGACAAAATATTCAAAGGTTTGCCGGTAAATAGCTCTTCAGGCACTATCTTTACATAGCACGGATAAACTTAACAATATCGAATAGTTTAATAAATGATTTATGCTCAATTACTGAGCAATATGAAGAGGATGTGGAACTCATTCCTCTTTCTTTTCCCCTGTTTATCATTTTTCTTTCTCTCCATCGGAAATGTGCTTCGCTCTTAAGTTAGAAGGGAAATATCTTCTTTTTTCTTCTTTCTACTTTGGTCAGCAGACCTTGGAGAAAAGAGAAGAACTAAAAGCTCCAAATGATGAATTCATACACACAGCTTGCACACACACACAACTGTCTAAAAACACATATTGTCTGAGTGCAGAAACTCATTCCACATAATGGTAAATCTCACTTACTAACAGCTCATCAATCACACACACAGACTCTCAAATTCACTTCACACTGCCTCTGAGAGCCGGGGTAAGTGCAGCGCCAGCCATGCACAGCAGTGCTGTCTTTTCCTCGTGACTTAGCCATCCTCCTCTTTTTCTTCTCCTCACTCAAAGCTGTATGTGTGTCAAGTGTGCATTTGCCAGTATGCACTGGCCCTTACATAGGTGAATTATCGAATTCCTCCCTGTTTCACCCATGCCAATCCTTTTCTGGCAGAGACAGAGATTTGAATAGACATTTACTGAGCCCCTACTTTCTGCCTACATCAGTTAGGAGTGAATCAGTGCACTGTGTGATACCCATATCCTCTTGTGACATTAAAAACGCTCTGCAGATTCAGAGGGGGGAACATAACATTGGCCTTATGAATTTATCTGCTGAGGCAGAATTTGAGACAGGGCTACATTCGTCCTTGGGTTGCTCTCTCTGTCTTATCTCTCTTGTCTTTCAATCTTTCAATGTCTATTTCCTATTGTCATTTGCTCTGTACTCCTTTATAAACAACTCTCATTTTTTCCTTTTTTTTCTCTTTTTCTAACCATCTGTATATTTCTACCCTCAAACACTTTCAGAGGATGATTACTGCTACTGTGGCAGTGTCACTTAAAATATATATTATATGCATCTAAGAAGCATATTGCTGCACACTTTCACTGTGTGGGAGAAAGATTGAGCAACTTTATTTTTTTACTTGTAATCTTTTGACAACTTTTGCAATTGCAGCAAAATACAATATAAGACACAAAGCTGATTATGCTGGCAATTTTACTTTCCTTTTTGCAGCGTGAGTAATTTCTTGGGGAGAATCCTTATGTATGAAATGATTAATTTGTTTCATATTAGGTGCTTGGAAAACTCTTGATAAATGATCTCAGTCTGATTGCAGAGAATAGATCTCCCATGAAGACATGACAAATGCACTTACATGCTTCATTAAGCACCTTCATCCGTTAACATACACATTTGTCCACATTTAAACACACTACAAATCAATCAAAAACTATCCTTTACCATTGTTTTTTATCACAACCATTAACACATTGCATAGTCAGAAATGGGGGTAAATAAAAAAGTTGAGAAAATACATGTCTGGTCTTTTCTTTAGGCCCTGTGCAAAATGAAGATTTTCTTCTCCAGTTGCATTTCTTGTCTAGTTTGTCTGGAGGGAAAAAGAGAAAGTAGGTAAAGAAAACATAGCTGTGGTTCATATGTGTATAGAGTGGATATGTAGATTATAAAAAAGGGCAATTCATTAAAATAAATCAAGAAGTGGAAAGGTTCCTCTAGCAAACGTTTTATTAGCAGAATACTTCCTTTATAATGAAGTATTTAAGTATTTAGTCATTTGTTTAATCTTCCATAACTTTAATCATAAATTATCTGTAGTTTTTAAATGTGTCTAAGAAAGTCCAGTGAGTGCCAGGACCGTCTAGTAAAGTGGATTCAATTCAGGATTTGTGTTGCCACTTGTGCGGGGCTACCTGAAAAACAGCAGCTGGCATTTTTTGCATGTACAGTGAGAGATTTTGGAAGGGCAGCACCAACGTTTCTTCTCTCCATGAAAAAGATCAAAGACTGCAGGAAGCACCAGGATTGGATTTCTTGCAGAATTTCCATCTTTTCTTGATAATCTCCTTGGAGAGTTTGACATTATACAGGAACTACCAGGATTGGACAGCAGAAAAAAAATGGTCAAAGTTATGTTCTCTGATAAAGGCCACTCGGACATAAACATATCTGGAAAAAGGATTGTTCTGAGAAAAAAAAAGTGAAAGTTATCACGAAGCCTGTGTTACGCTGATGGAAGAGCATCTTGAAACTAGTTTGGGCAATCATTTTAGGCAAGTTTTACCTAAAATAACTGGCATGAATAAAGAATGTGATAAAAACATCCCCAAAGATGAGCTTTGCTCAACAATCCAGGAGCAATTCAGTGAAAAGTCTTCATTCAGAAAGATGAAGCAGCATGTCACATGGCTATTGTGATAACTTAGTTATTTAGGATCAAAACAGGAAAACTTCAGGTCTGTGGCCTGGAGTCTACCTAGATCTCTAGAAAGTATGGCTTTACTTAAACGTTACATTTAGTTTGTGAAAAACAAAATTTATCATGTCACAAACATTTTGACAACAATTGTTAGAGTAAATCTTATTGTCACAGTTCCAAAATTAGAACTCCTTCACCTGTAAAGGCTTTAAGCAATAATCTGTCAAATGGTCTGCCCTCATAGCTGTTGAGTTTAACAATATCATACACTCACCTACCACTACTGTATATGGGTACAGTTTGCTAGTTTGCTGTTATTGGCCAATTTTGGTGAGTCTGTGGAAATTGTAGGGCATGTTTTCTTTTGTAATCTGACAAGAGTGGCATCTAGTGTGGTCAGAGATTGTAATCCGAATACCGGGATTGGAACAAATGCTTATTTGCACAACCATTGCCTTTCTGTTACCTCAAACCATTCTGCCCACGACCTCTGACATCAACAATGCATTTTCATCAACTGTAGCTCACTTTTTTTGACCATGCTCTGTGAACCTGAGAGATGGTTACGGGTAAAAATCCACATAGATCAGAAGTTTCTGAAATACCCAGACCAGCACATCTGGCACCAACAACCATGCCACGTTCAAAGCCACTTCTGTCCACTTTCTTCCTCACTCTGATACTCAGTTTGAACTTTACCATGTTGTCCTCATGTCAAAAACATGGAAGCAGCTCAATGCATTTAGGCATCCAGACACTATCAGTGTTGACAAGCAATTGGACAGATTCTGCCTCACAAAGTGGCCAGTGATTCTGTCTTTCATCTCAAAGCTACTCATGTGTTTGTTATTAGCCTCTTTTTAGATGTATTTGCAGTCTCCGAAAGACACTCATTCAGTTGCTATCAGCTTGGAAAGTATCCTAAATGTATGTGTCATCTTTTTTTTTTTTTCTGTGGACTCGGCTAGATAAAATCACCAGTAGGCCTCCATGGCTCATTATATTGCAAGTTATTCCTTGTACACAGACGGTGCTGGTAATAGCAGGGTAACCCTGGAAATCTCTTAGCCCCAAGGGGAAAATTCATGCTACAGATTAGAGTGAAAGGCACGAGCAGTTGGCTCTGTTTGCTGGGATTACCCCAACAGACAGCTGCCTTGAGGCTTTTAGTAAAAGGGAAGGAAGTCGAGGGGTGCTGCTGTAAGCTTTAATGCAACAGTACAAGATAAATAAGGTTGCATTGCACACTCATTCATATTCAGCTATTACATCTGGGCTCCTATCACATTTCATTTGAAAAACTGAAGTGTGTCTTTTTGTGCTTGTGTTTTTTTGTTTTGATTTTTTTGGATTGCTTTTATTACCTGCTGCTTTGAATCTTTAGGTGGGGCATTCTGCAGATTTGGGGATCTGTACAATCCTTCAGTCTTTAAAGTATACTATCAATCATCAGCAGATGCTTTTTTCTACACCAAGAGTGATTGACTGAGTAGACTTTCTCTGTGTAAGATTGAGAAACAGCTCTGTCGTGCTAAGTTTTTAGCAGAATTTCTTATACCCTGCAGTGTTCTAACATAAAGCACACTGCCTTGCACACATCAGCAGCAGTATCCCAACCGCAGAACCTCACACAGAGAAACCAACTGTCTGTCGCTGTGTGGAATTTGTTGAGTCGGGTTTCCTTCATGTGAGCCATTCACAAGAGATGCTTTGTTATAGCAAAACACTAGGGAGGACAGCCTTGGTCATTATTTGATTTTCTTGAGACTTGATGTGCCAACCTTTTGCTTTTTTTCTGCCCTCCCAACTTTGATGTTCTGTCTGATCACTCATTCACCCTTAAAGTTCCCACATTTCAAGGCTCCCTTCTTACCAAGCTGGAAATGATGATCATTTCATAGTTTAAGCAGTATGATATCAGATTCAGACTTACAAGATTTGATTATATAGCCTCAAGGTATTATCAGTCAGTGTGAGAGCATTACCTGAGAGCTAAACAGCTAAAGAAAACACGACATTTAATATTAGAATATTAGAATATTACATCAGATCATTAAAACATTTTAATACAGAAATGTGGCCTTGAATACCTGCTTAAAGGTTATTTTCAAAAGGTTCTTTTAATCTGACAAACGAGCCTCATTGGAACACATATTCTAGTTAATTGATTATGACTGTGTATACATACATCCATACCGATAAACAGTATTTCATCTAATTTCTTTATCCATCCATCCATCCATCCATCCATCCATCCATCCATCCATCCATCCATCCATCAATGGATTAAATGATCTGGCTAACCATCAGTGCCATTTGATGGAGAGTAGATGATGGACTGTTGATAAATAGGTAGTTTCCATGCTTCCAAACGAATTATTGCTCATACAGTCAAAAAAGTTATTGAATTTAGATTTTTTTTATACTGACCATGAAAGTAATCAGATTCCCACCTAAGTGTTCTTTTAAACAAAACAGTTTTTAGTTATTTTTATACAAAACCAAAATCAGTTTTATTGATAGGGTAAGCTCCTTCGGTTTGATTTTAGTTCCCTGAGCAGACTTTTCAGCTAACCTTATCTGGATTCTGAGTAACACCAGCCCTGAAAGTAAATCACTTTAACAGCCCATTGAGTGTGCTGGACATCCTTCAGCCCTAATGGATCCAGCAGTAAAAACATTCACTATTTGTTTGACATTTATGTGTGTGTCCCACCTGTTAAACAGTTTTTATATCTAATCAGCAAATTTACAGAGCAAGTAATGAATATTAGCCAATAGCGATCAGGATTTCACCATTCTGAGCTTTTTACTCAGAAGGAACGCCCATTAAAGCATTTCTTTTACAGGATTTCTTATTTACTGTACATTTCCTCTGGTCATTGAGTCTTCATCAATGTATTTTACAGCCCGGAAGGGGATATTTTCTCATCTCTCGTCTTGAAAAGGATCAATGCCACCACGAAATCATGTGCATACACTGAGGAGCTCTGTAAACATCACCTCATACATTTGTAACAGATCGTGGGTCAGCAGCATCCGTTATCTTCCTGTCCTCATATACGCACACAGGACAAATCTGAAACATATATTGTCTATTTGTGTCAATCTCCTTTTCATTTTCTTTCCTCTCAAGCTTGTCAATGAAGCAACACACACATAGTAAAAACCAACACTCTCACAGTCTTACAAACACAGAAAATCGAAATCACAAATCGGCTTAACTCTCCCTGACATGTCTGTGAATTAAGCCTTTCCGTTGCTCCCCCTTTCCCATTATAAAGGTATTGTCAAAGGCTGAAACAGTAACAGGTAGCCCACAGCTCCTGCTGCTTCCTTTTCATCCTCTCTATTCTATTTCCTTCTCTCACCGTTGTCTCCTTTTTCACTTTCTCCAACTGTCCCCCCAACCTTTCTGTCTTTTTCATTCCTCCATTTGCCTGTTGTCTGATTGTCTTTAGCATGACCTCCATCAGCTTTTTCCTTAATAACTTTCCCCTGTCCTTATGCGGTCTCCCTTATTCCACCCTTTCTTTTACTTGTATTCAAAACCAGTGGTGGAATGGCTACAGATATTTTCCATATGATACAATTTTTTTTCTTGTATTTTACGATATTAAATTTTAATTTTTATAGATTTTATTAACTTCAAATGTTCAGATTTAAACACAATTCACATGAGTGATTTCCGAAAGCTGACAGATTGATATGAAGTAATAAATACCCAGAAAAACACGTCACATCAAGCATGGAACTGGTAATATAAAAGCTCAGCCAGTCTTTCTATGAATTCACTTCATTGGTTTGACAGATCATTTAATTTAAATTGCTTTATTTTTCTTTGTTGTTGTGACTTTAACAAAAGTGACTGCTGCTCTACACGTATTGGCTCCTACGTCAGGATAGATACTGAGTTGCCTCCAGTTCCTTTTATTTACAGTTGCCATTTTTAAAAGCTTTATTAAAAAATAGCCACTCTTGGGAACTTCCTCCAGACCAATAAAAACAAGTCCAGAGTTATACTGTGTACAGGTTTTTATTTGGCTCTCCTTTCTTCATACTTTGCTTTCATTGAGTCAGACTTTTGTAAGAACCATTTAAGGTGGTCTTATTCAACAGTTCTTTAGTGAATTTTGTTTGATTGCTTTGTTTACTATCACTGCCAGCATCACTGTGCTGGAGGCTTAATTTCTAGGGAAGATTTAAAGCATTCGTCAGGATTTTTTAAACCGGTATGTTAAAGCAGTCTTGACATACTGTTCTTTAGTTTTTTTAAGGTCTTTCATAAATTTTCTTTGTTGTATGGCTGCTTTTTTAACCCTAATCACTGACCATTTTAAGAGGAATGTATTGTTGTTGGTTTAAACATTTGACCTTTTAATGATTCTGTCAAAATAGGCTCATATTCCAAAGTAAATAAAAGTGTTTAAATAGAAATATTTCACTTGTGGAATACAATTAATCATCAACTAAATTATGACAGACTACAAATTTAAGGGAATTGCATGCAAAATTGTTAGTCTGTTAAATAAAATATGAAGATATGATGGCCTAAATAAAGTTTTAGATATTTTAAAGCAGGAAAATCTATTTGAGTAAGTTAGATCATGTTGGGTTTCTTTTTAACTTAGGCATATCACCAGTTAATGCTAGTTTAGTCACAAGAAAGCTGCCTGGTGCATATTGTGACTTTTGCCAAATGTCAACTGGGACACGCTCCAGCCCCCTGCAGGATAAAGAGGCTGTGGATAATGGATGAAAGGAAGTTAGTTCTCTACCCCCCCCCCACCCCCCCCCCTCCCCCCCAGCATAGTTTTTCAACAGTTACTAGCATTTGCACCGTTGGAGTACATAGAAAACTTATCTTGCCTCCTACAGTAGAACAATATGTGTTGTGGAACCAGTGCTGTGAGTAATTATTGGTGAAATATCTAATGCGGTTTGTTGTTTTTAGTCAGAACAAAACTGTTTGTTTTGTTTAAAACATATTTATTGTAGTTTCTGTGTGATTACTCACCATAATGTGGTTCTTTACAAGAGTCATATTGATAGGTGTTCAGAATGAAAACCTTCATCTTGTTGCTTTGCTTCTTATTGCAAAAATGGTTGATCTGCATTGTTTCTTCTCTTAGATGTTGTGGTGCTGGTGGCCTTCATTACTAGTGTTTCAGACAGGAAAAGATACAAAGAGACAAGGAGGAAGGCATGCTGAGGTTGAATTTCAAAGTTTAAGCAGCTGCATCGAGGACAAATAGACTTTCTGTTTGGAGTTCTAGGTTCTGAAACTAATTAAAATGAACCTCAAGTGTAAAAATAAAGCACTACAAATTCCATTCAGTCAGTATTTAGTAAACAAAAGCTAGCAAAATTGGACAAACTGTGTGTGGAGAAATTATGCACATCCTTTGTCACTCCATAGGGTTAAAGAGGGAAGGTATCTGCCAGGTGGTTCTTATCCAATAACTCTAATAAACTGCTCTTTAGCAAGTGTGACCTCCTCTGTAAAAGTAGGGATTTTGACAGTTCACTGAACTGATGCATACAGGTGTGTGTTAACAGAATGGCGAGAAGGAAAGACATAAGCAATGACCCTAGAGAAGCAATAGTTTCTCTAGAGTTACAGTTATAAGCTCATTATATTAACATCATGAAGTCATTCATTCTATTGTGAGTAAGTTTATTGACATTAAAAACAGTTGCCAGTCTTTTCAGGAGAGAATGATCCTAGCAAATTCACCACAAGGTCAGACCATGCAATAACCAACAGCTCAAACTCAGACTCTACATTCCTGTCTTACCCTATCTGTTGTTAAAATGCATGACAGCAGAATCAGAAAAAGACTGGACATATGTGGTTTGTTCATGAGGCTTGCAAAGGACGTCTGTCCTTCAGACAGATGAGACAAAGGTAGAGGTTTTTGGCCATAATGCAAAAATTACATATCAATACAAACACTTCATGCCAACTGTTTATCATGGTGGTGGATCGGTGATGATTTGAGCTTGCTTTGAAGCGAAAGGACCTGAAGTACTCCACATATGTTCTGGGGTGAAAAGTGAGGCGATCTTTTGAACAACAAAAGCTTGTTCTAAATTGGGTCAGCAACGGGAAAACAATCCCAAATACAACAGCAAATAAATTGTGTAGACAATGGTGTGGAAATACTTTTGCTATTAACTGCGACATTTCATTATTTTTAATCTTGTGTTTGAAGCATGGAATAAAAAAAAATCAAATTAGAGCTGGCCCCAATAATAAAGTTTTAATGCTCTTTCACAGCCAATAATTTCTAACTTATGTTTCAAGAGTGAGGAAAAGAATGCACACTGTTCTGATCTCAGCTTTCCCCCCAGTGCTTTGGTATTTTGCAGTTGTAACTCCAAGAGATATTACAGAAGGTTTGTGAACAGAGAGGGAGGGAGACTGAGGAAGAGGAGGAGTAGGAAGGGAAGAGTCAGCTGGCTGTGTTGTGAATGCAGGGTGTAGACAAGCAGAGCGATTCTGACAGGCTGTGTCTGCACAGTTTGTTCTCCAATAGGCCCACACAGATTCACCAGTGGGGTGCACACATGCACACTCTCACAAACCCGCACTATCGAGCTGAACACTCACGCACTCACAGACGCTGTCAGTCAAGCTACGCACAGTGTGCTGCTGACTTATCAGCACTCACACACACATGGTTACATTTTTAGTACAGACACACACATAGACACAGTAGGAAGAGAGGTGAGTGGAACAGTGGAAAGGACTGGTTTTGAATGGTCTCCTCCCAAAGCTTCCGTTCTGGAGAAATGGAGCTATCATGACAGGGGATGAAAGAGCAACAATGGTTTCATCACTTTCTCTCATGTTTCACTGCACCATAAAAAAAGAAGCTTCCGGCAGTCTCATCCGCCCATTAGGAAAAACATGATTATACCAAGAAAAGGATGATGAAGAGTGAGCATATGAGAGACAGTGAGGACAACCAGAGAGGGAGGGCAAATAATCAGTGCTGGTACGTCTGTCACAGATATGGATGATTCTGAAGGTACTGAAGGTGGCAACATTGATCTCAAAATCTACCCATTTTCTGTTGCTCCTCATCGATACTGTCATCGATCCTGTCTGTCTTTATTTAGTCTTTTCTGCCTGATACCTCTGCTGAGAAACCTTTTCTGTCATCTTCTTTTAAAGTTACATAGCTGTCCTTTTAAACAACTCAAATTGTTCCTGCCCACAGCCATCATGATCTACAACAACCCCATAAAAAATTAATTGTATGAGCTGCAACAACCCTTAATTTTCCTCTTGGATCAATAAAGGATTTTTGAATTGAATTGAATTTGTAAAATAATAAACCTAAATGTTGTGGATCATTCAAAGCTTTTATTTAATAAAATGGACATGTAATTTGTGTTTGATCCAGAGCTGATATCAAGTAAGACAAAGTGTTTCAATACATTCTGTTGTTGTTTTTTCTTTATGACAGACTTTATTACCCCTTGACACTGAATACAATCAAGTTAACTTCCTGTACTGTTTTAGAGGATTCGGGATACCTGAAATTTAGACAGAATGCCAAGAAAGCTGTGTAAATTAGGAAATGTGCAATGCTTCGATCTTTTCGCCAACAAAGCAAAACATCTGCTGCAAGAATAAAATTTACAGTATGTGTCAAGAGCACAACAGCATCATCTAAATTGCATATCTGTAATCAAGCAAAGATATAAAAGTAGCTTATACAAGTCTTTAAATGCTTTAAAAGAAAGCTAAGTCTTAACTCTGAACAAAAAACAAGTTTTAGCTACATTAACACTTAATGCAAGGCTTGAAGGTAAAATAATCCTAACTAAAGATTGACAGATATTTGTATTTAGACACAAACCCAATTACCATGAAGAATGGTGACAGATAGAAGGTTAAAAGACTCAAAGGACAACATGGGTGTCGCTCTTTTTGTATTCAAAGCTAATTATGAATTGCACAAAGTCCCCTGGACTGTAGTTAAATGCTGTTGGAACTGATAAAGTAGATGATGCAATGTGGATCCAACAGAATACATCATAGTATAATCAGCATAAAAATGGAAGTCAACATTTACTCTCATCTGATCAAAAGTAATGATAGAAGAAATGAATGAGTGGGTCAAAAGCTGATCCATGGGGAACTATTAGCTGAGAAAAGCTATTGGAGATGCCTTGAGTTTTCATAAATTGATTTCTGTTAATTTTTTTCTACAACCTGTTCTAATAGTTGTATACTGCTGAGTTTTGCTTTGATCAAACGCAATCCACATGTTACAGAGTTAAGTGAAAATAGGTGCTCCGTGTTCTTTGTCGTTAGAGCTTGAATTAAATTCCTATTTTTTAAGGCTGCTGTAGTTGTAGTTGTACTGTATTCTTTTTTTCAAAAACCACTTTGAATAATAAGATATCATTAATGTTCAGATACTCCTATAGTTACTTATTTATAAGAGTTTCAAGTATTTCAATGAGAACAGACAATTTCAATTCGGGGCTATATTTGTTTAGGTTTGCAGAATGATCCCTAACTAATGCAGGCTTCAAGATATTTGAAATCTTGCTTATTTCCAGAGAGAGGTTATAAAAATTAGGTAGTGCAAAAAAATTTTTTTTTAATCAGCTGCCTCTTTTAAAATTTGTTGCTCAGAGTTATCTGGAGCAGATGCATTTCTGATATGCAAATGTTTCAGCAGGTCAAGTTGAAGAGGAAATTACTCAGTCCTTCTAATTTTCTTATCATCTTTTCTCTTCCTTCTCCAGGGTGCAGTGATCACGCCAGCCATGGACCACACTATGTCCATGCAGCCTGCCAGCATGATGGGCCCTCTAACCCAACAGATGAACCATCTGTCCCTGGGCACTACAGGAAGTGTGAGTACCCCTTATTAAGCCACCATTAATCACAAAAAATCTCTCACAAAAGAACTTCAGTGCTCCCAAGAAAACCCTGATGCACTCTGATACACAAGAGCAACTTCAGTCATTGTTGTGTGATCACAGCAGTAACATTTATGAGCAGCAAGGGTTCTTTAGTGGACTTTGTTGTTGGGTTTAAGTTAAAAAAGAGCAGCTGCACCCACTTTGCCCTCTACTGCATACTCCCAAAAACAGTTTTGGTCATTTCACTTAATTAAGTCTTGTACAATTCCATTACTTCAGGCGCATTTTGCATATTGTGTAGCATTGGCTTAAAAAACGGTGTTAAGCCAAAAAAGATTTCTGTCTTGAGGCCTTTCAAAATGGAGGAGCAGCGGCTCTACACTGAGTTCTCTCCAAATGACAAAGTTCCTTGCCTTATTTGTAAGGTTGAACCCAGCTACACTATGGAGGACGTTCATTTCATCGTCCAGAATATATCTTTTTCTTTTTTGTGCAAGCGCAACCTCAGCTGATTCCAATCAATTTAAAGGAGTAATAGTTTTTCTTCAAGCCTCCCCCAGTTGATGGAGCTCTTTTACGCATCTCTAACACTGAATTACCCACTTTATGAATTGTGCTCATTTCAGCCAGTTTGTATCCAGGATCTGCTTCTTTCAGTCATGACCTTTACCTCATGACTGAAGGGAAGAAACTTGTAAACTGAGTTTCAACTCTTCACTCCTAGAGATCAGAGCAGAACCCACGTCGCTTCAGAAGAGATCCAAACCAATCAATCTAGCTCATCCTTCCATCACTCATCCACAGGACTCTAAGATACTTGAACTCCACAATTTGAGTTAGGCACTGACCCCCAACCTAGCGAGACCAGTCTTAGAGGAGCTGACCCCCTCAGTAACACGAGGGTAAAGATCTGATTAAAAGCAACACTGGTCCTCCTGAATTTGAGGTTCCACAAGGGCAGCATTGCTCCAATTGATTTGCAAAAGAACTCAAATACTTTGCAATGTCCCCAACCTCAAATACATAAGAGGGTAAGAGGTACATATGGGAGGTCCTGCTCAGTGAACTATATGACAAAGCGTAAAGTAATTGATTTTATATATTTGGAAAATAGATTAAGTCTGTCCCATATTGACTATAATCTTCTATGTGGAGACCAAAATAAATGTTAAGATCTTCAAGACCCTCAAAAACATATAATTCTCAGTAACTCCTAAAATATGACCTCAGATAAGCATTTGACATATTACACCATGCCCCCATTTAAAAAAAAATAAATGCTGGAATAGGCAGTTGGTGTAAAGCTAACTAGACTCTTCCTGCTTTATTAGCAATTACTACAGCAGTAGCTGCCCGGAGCAGCTAATCAAATGCATTTTATTATTTGATCATCAACAAGTGTGACCACTGCTGCAAAACTGCACTCCTGGGATTAAAGTTAGGGTTAGGGTTTGGAGCCATTTTATCTTATCTAAAACATTTTTAATTTAGTTCAGAAACCGAAAAGTCAGTGAAGAGGTGGTTTCAGACGTTTCCTCTCAGAAAAGTCGAATGGTCTTAGTTTGTCGCCACATGTTCTTAGCCTTAAATCTGTCATATTGATTAGTTTTAAACTGCTTGCATTCCCCACGAGATATTGAGAGCGTATTTCCTCCCTAATCTTCGACATTAAACAGATTTCCTGTGGGGCTTACTCCTCTGCTCTCCATCTTTTTCACTTTCACCCTCTGATTTCAGTTTCTTTCTCACACTTTCTAAATATCACATCAAACATATCTCTCCATCAGTAGCACTTAGTGTGCTCATTCACTTGCTGCACATTTGCCGTCCCCACATCATGAAAAACCACCCGCCCTCCAGCCCCACATCTCAGGATCAAGTCGACTTAGAGGTGTCACACCGCTCTGAAGCTTGACTGTCTGCCCTAACCCTGCTGCCTGGGGGCAGACAAGCAGACAGCTTTGCTCCGGTGCTACGTTTGATCTCTCTGTGGGAGTTTGATTGAAACAGTGCTGTATTGTACAGTTACCCATGTGTTTCCAGGTGAGCTGTCAGCGACTGTGACGCCATGTTGGCTCTGTCAGAAATGACCCCCTCTTCCTAATCTGCCCCAGCTGTGCTAACAGGCAGGATTAGAGACGGGCTAATCTATGATGATGGCTTCTGATTTCTGATAGGTTCTGTTATAGAA
Source organism: Valencia hispanica (assembly GCA_963556495.2). Taxonomy (NCBI): domain Eukaryota; kingdom Metazoa; phylum Chordata; class Actinopteri; order Cyprinodontiformes; family Valenciidae; genus Valencia; species Valencia hispanica. The sequence goes on along the minus strand of OY747713.1, from coordinate 18,178,833 downwards.
GAAAGTGAGTTAAGGTATGTTTCCTCCCTTTTCCATGTCTGGTTTACTTACCCCCTTTCTGCCTGCTTAGCTTTCCCGAGGCGATGTACTCTGGAGCAGAATTCCTCTGCGGCTGAGCGGCTCACACAGCATGCCCAACTCGATCCTCACTGGGGATTGAGACGTGTTTCCTGTAAACTTGATGTTTAAGACATGTTAAAGCTCTTTCATTCAGCCTAATTGTTAAAGTCTGTTAGAGGGACTTAGAACCCAGGATGTGCAACTATCCATGTAGTAAACTGGAGTTGACAGCACATATTCTTCAAGCAAATTCCTCAGATGTACATGCACATGTGGTGGTGGGCTTGTTTTGATGGCCCCTACGGGTCACGTGACTTCATCCTGGCCACAGCGGAGCACCTGCAGTGAGTAATGTCTCCAGAGTCAACAACTTATCCAGACTGGCTTTGGCAGCGGAAGCCACACCTCAGAATAATCTTGGCTGTTCCTGGGCTCGCTGCGGCTGTTTTTTTTCCTTCTCCTCTTCAAAAAAAGGGCCGAATGTTCTCTGTCCGCCCAGGCTGTGACACTCTTATGGTGACTGTAGATTTCCGAGAACACCGTGGTGTTTTGCAGTGTGGTTCTGGAGGAAAATTGTGCTTCATAACGAGGAATTACCAGCTCCTAACGGTCACTGCTTTGGAATTTTAGCTGTTCTCAGGAAAAAGTTGGGTGTCTATTTGGCACAAACAACTTGATTACAGAATACTGAAGAACCACAGGTTTTCTGTTTATGTATGGCCCACGTAAACATGCCATCCATGCTGCTCACTGATTTATGACAACATGTTTGGTGGATATTGCTCCGTTACTGATTTATTTACAGTCTTTGAAGTCTCAGCACTTAGCAGGAGTCTATCTGTCATGCCAGTATGCGCCTGTTAGCTGCTGTGCATGTGTGGAAGTGCATATGTTCCCTTTGTCATTTTGTCATTGGTGTCTACGTGAGTTTGCATGCTTGTCAGTGTCTTGTACATGTGTTTGTGAACTACTTGATGTTTGACATGACAAGAGGTGACCTTCTCTCTGTGCTCTTCATCCTACTCCTGTCATGGCGTGTACATTTTGAGTCTATATTGTCATAGTGACAATGGTGATTGACAACCTCTGTCCTTGAAAAATGTTGAAAGAAGATTCTTATTTTATATCAGCTGTTGTCTTTGGTCCCTTAAATCTTAAGGACATTTTATTTATTTTTTTATTAACCCTTTCCCACACTGGCAATGTAACATGTCTGCTCTGTGTTTACATTCAAACAGACAAAATGGTTCCAGTCCAGCCAATCTCTACTAGTCAGACAGGTAGCCTCGTTTAGTTCCAAAGTATTTTTGAGTTGAAGGTCGCTTCAGGGTCCTGAAGCTGCAAAACAGGCTCAAAGGGTCATGCCTCCAATGACCTGACGTTTTGCCGATAGACTGTGTTTGGCTTTCTCCAAACATGGCGATGTGCATTACAATCAACCATCTGATATTTGGTCTCATCCGTCCATTGTTTCAGAAGTTTTGTGCCTCATTCAGATACAGCTCTCTAAGCCTAAGCCATGCTGCCATGTTCTTTTATAATTGTACAGTCAATAACTTTACAATTTGGCATGCTAACTAAGAATTGAGGAGTTTGAGGTGGAGCTCCTGGGTGCAGTTTGCCTGAGCATTGCACAGTCTGACTTGGGGTAAATTTGCTGGGATGTCCACTCTTAGGAAGATTGGCAGCTTTCTTTATGGTTTTCCAATTAACAATCGTTCCCTCTACAGAGAGATAGACTTCAAGTTATTTAGATCTTACAGGCAGGCAGTGTGGATGAATGTTACTCTTATTCAGAAGTTCAACTTCTACTCAGAGATGAGGAAGCAGGAACACAGACACTTAAAAGCTCTCAGCTGTGCCTCTTTTCAGTTTTCTTCAGCTCAAACCTTTATTGCTCCATTGGTAGTTAAAATTTAAAAGAAATACTTTAACTTTTTTGAGTTAGTTCCCTTGTCTTTGCTTACAAAGATTAACATTTCTCGTAAAGCTACTAGCTACTAACTGACTATGCCAGCAATAATCAGTATTAGCGCTTAAAGAAGCCCAGGGATGACAATATAGGGTACTTTTGAAAAGGAATGTTTTCGATTTCTCTCTAAAAAGTCCCACTGTGTTAAACAAAAACAGCGTAGATCATTAGTAATTAGAGCCTATGGCCCACACTCCACTACCTTCAATGGCCTGAGAGATTGTTAAATACTTTTAAAGTGTTTGGATCCATCGAAATTTCCCAGATTTTGTAAAGTTACAGCTGTAAACCTTTAAGTTACTTTATTCAAATGTATGTAACTAACACCATGTAGTGCATCATTATGAAGTAGGTTTGTTTCTTTAAAACATAATCTGAAAAGAGTGCCGTTACTTTCATCCCAACAGAGTAAACTCTTTAAAGAATCACCTTTTGTTCCACTTACTCAGTGTTTTAGGGATTTTTCTACTAGCTATGCACATATAGATAATGAAATGTTTGCCCTTTCTTCTTTGCAAAACAAATCCAGCTCATTCAGATTGTATAGAGAACATCTGTGAACAGCCATTCTTACTGCATCTATGTTGGATTTAGATCGAGACTTTGACTGGGCGATTTGATGCAGGATTTTTAAGACCTAAACCATTTCATTCTAGCTTTGACTGTATGTTTAGGCTTGTTGTCTTAATTGTTTGATAGTTACTACCAGATTTAACACATTTCCCCTATTTAGCTCCCATCCATCTTACAGTTAACCATGTCCTCTGTGTTTGCTGAAGAAAGGCATTCCCACAGCATGATGCTGCCACAACCAAGGATCACTGTGAGAAGGGTGTGTTCAGTGTGATGTGCAGAGTTCTACCTTTCCACCATGCACAGCACATTGCATGTTGGCCTAAAAAGGCCAAGATGCAACGTACCCCCCTTACTGCAAATTAGTCATAATGTGATTTCCTTTTTAGTTCTGATGTTTTCAGACCTTTGTACATGTTAGACTAAAGTTATGAAGTAATTCCTAATTGTATTAACAAGGGATGGAGAATTTCTTTGGACATTTAGCCAGGCTGCTGTACCAAAGCTGCAATTTGATTGGAATGTCTTGTTGCTGTAGAGAGCTAAATGCTCAATTCACACTCCCTCGTTCCTCCTTGTTGCCACCAAACATAAATTGTCATCTAAGTCATTTTGGTGCAAAGTCCCAAACCACTGTGGTAACAGTGTAATTCAGTCTATCCTATGGATTTTCTTCATGGCATTGCTGCATTGCGGTCTGAATTTATACGGGAGTCATGAGTGTGTGTCATAGAGAGTGATGGCAGCGGGGAGGCTTAAGGAGTCTACTCACACCAGCCTCGTTAGGGAGCTATTCAAGCCTACCGTTCATCAAAAATACACACACACCATCTGCTTCGGGCCTGCATGTGTTCGTGCATGAGCATAGATGTAAATGTGTGTGAAGAAACAACATTTATCGCCAATTAGGGAGGCTTTATGTTACCCAAACTTGTCCCCTGACTGGACAAGGAAGGACTAACAGAGCTGAAATTGGACAAAAAATTAATCTCCCTGACTTGCCACACAGGCGGCTGTAGAAATATGGCTTACTCAACCTGCCACATTAAATAGGTTAACTAACGGTCATGATAGAGGAAAAATCTTATCTTATTAAATTTTCCTGCCGAATAAAATCTAAATTCCTTTCCCAGTCCTGCTAAGAAATATCACATTTCAAACGGACATTTTCCCCATGACATGGAGATTGTGATAATGGCTAATTATCTCTTACTTTCCTTCATTTGCTTTCATGCAACCCTCGCAGGTGAGTTGACTGAATAAGTTAATGGGGAGGAGAGGCGAAGACCTCATGTCCCAAGAAGAAATTGGTATGCATAGTTTTGATTCAACGGGGAGAAGGTCACTTCAACAATCTGATAGGCCCCCTTTGAGAAAGAGAGCGTGACAGGAAGGTGAATAGGAAGAAGGAAGGGGAGGATGTGATGTGTCAGGAGGTCTGGATACACTGCCTCACCCCGTCCTGAGTGTGACAGCCCCGGAGGTGTGATAACCTTAAATTCACGTTCAAAGACCTGTGCGGTCACGCTCACTGATGAACACAGACTAACATCCATCCCTGGGCATCCTCCCGGCTCCGTGTAGCAATGGTGGGGGAGTTAATCACCCGTGTCCGTGGCCTTTAGCTGCTCTCATTAGCGGTGAGCGGTGGAGCCGTACCCGATCCATTAGCAACGCTGCCGGTAATGACACTACCAGCATCGGCGGGCCTGCAGCCAAAAAGGGCCTCACAACGCGCTATAACCCCCTCCATTACCGCCTCCTGCTGCACATTGCCACCATGCAACGAGGACGGAGAGGCAGGGGGGAAAAATAAAAGAGAATGAAAACAGATCGGACCTCCCTTTTCCCTCAGTCCGGAAGGCAGCAGGAAGAAAAGGGGAAGCTCCCCGGCGGTTTTTATCTCGCATCACATCCGTTGAGGCGGTACCACAACATTATCATTCCAAGCCCCTTTGTCTTTGTCAGTCTTTCTTTCACGCGAAAAGAGGCATGGGGGTTGTGATGAATGTGTCGCACATGCAGCGGCACAGGAGAACACATGCACACACTGATACGCACAGTTGCATTGACTAGAACTGATGGAGGCGTATTATATTTAAAACTAGGCTCATGTTACAGCCTTTACCTGGATGCAGGAAAAGCCTCATCCTCATCCGCTCTCCACGTGAAAGCCCTCCTGCCTGTCATGGAACCAAACATGTGTCATACCTCTAAAATGCCCACCATGCAGCGAGCCTGTTAAAACCCAAGGCAGGTGTGACTAAAGGAATATAGGCCACAGGCAACAGACCTCCTGCTCTCCTTCACACACGGTTAATTCCCTTTAGACTCTTATTTGTATTTTATTTTTTTTATCTCTTCAGCAGTTACCCAGTGTATTTGCTCTGCCTTTTGAAGTTGCGGTGGGACAGCAGGACATCTTCCCCTCCTCCTTTTCCTCTCTTTCCGTTACACACACTTGTCTGATCTGCTGTGCTCTCCTCATATTGGACTCGTATTCTTTTAGCGCCCTCTGAAGGATTCACAGAACATTGCAGTGTGGGCTTTCCTAATAGTTGTGGGAATAATTACGTTGAATGAGTGTTCCGGGAAAGTATTACGATCTGTGTTTGATGTCAGGAATGTATTTTAGCTCTAATATAACTCTGGGATTTGTGTCTTAGGAGTTTCCTTCTAAAAAGATTCTGTTTAACTAAATGCAAGTTTATTTTTGTTTTTTGTGTTTTAGTACATGACTGCTGCAGCTGCCGCCGCTGCGCCTATGCAAGGGACCTACATTCCCCAGTACACTCCTGTGCCTCCAACAGCCGTCCCTGTCGAAGTAAGACCCACACACATGCTTAACAAGATTAAAAACAATCAAGAATAACATTGCATCACCTTGCAAAAGTGTTACACCTTACATTTTTTACATTTCTTCACATCACAACAAACTTTAATCTGTTAATAAAATTGTATTTAACACATAATTGTGAAGTTAATGAAATAAGAAGATACTTTTTTTTACATATTAAAATCTGAGACATAATTTCATTTAGCCCCCTTTACTCGGACTCCCTTAAAAAAACTCACCTAATAAGTAAGTATAGTCCATGTGTGTAAATTTTATCTCAGTATAAATAGAGAAGTTCTATGAAGGCCTTAGAGGTTTAATGGATAACATTAGTGAACAAAAAGCATCATGGAGACCAGGAATAGCAGATAACAGGTCAGGTAAATGGTTTTTACAGGATTATGTTATAAAACAATATCCCAAGCTTTGATTTTCTCAGAAGGCACCATCCAGTCGATTATCAATAACTGGAGAGAGTATGGCACACTTGCAAACAAACCAAAACATGTTTCGCTAAACTGCCGGAGAAGTAGAACATTAAACACAGAAAAAGTCAAGAGGCTCATGGTAACTCTGGAGCAGCTGCAAAGACCCAAAGCTCAGGTGGGAAAAGGATCTGTATAAATCTGGCTTTTATAAAAGGGCATCAAGAAGAAAGAAAGACTGCATGTAGAGAACACAACATGGGGAGGAAGTTATTCTGGTCAGATCAGAACAAAACAAATCTTTTTAAGCCTGTATACAAAATGTGTGTGGCAGGAAACTGATACAGCAACCTGAACAGACCCTCCCTACTGTGAAACATGGGTGTGACAGCACTATGCTGCGGGATTACTCATCTTCAGCAGAGTAAAGAAAACTTGTCAGAGTCTATGTAAAGATCGGTGAAATGTGGCAAGACATGAAAGCTGATAGACACGTACTCCAGAAAACAAGCAGTTGTAATTACAGAGAATAGTACAGTAGTTATCCAAAGTACTGACATGGAGGGGGCTGAATATATTTACACACCACACTTTTCATATTGTGATTTAAAACCTTGAAAACCACGTATTATTTTTCTTCCTATCGCAAATATGCACTATGTGTTTGTCTCTCATATAAATTCCAAATGAAATACATTTACATTTTGGGGTGTGGTGGAAAAAAATGTGAGAACATAAAGTAAAATAGTCATCAATTGAAATATGCTGAAATATGATTATACTTCTTATAAACAAATAGTCTTTCACTTCTAGAAAATAACAAATACAAAATCTGCAAGCAAAGCAGGATGAGTCAGAAGTTTTATGGTATTTGGGAAAGGCATTTGAAGTGCATCACAGACTTCCTCTCTTTCTCGGTGGCTGTCGGAGCTCTTGGCAGGTTCAGGCAGTCCGCTCTGAGAAATGATGAACGTGTAGAGCTGGAAGGCAGCCGGGCAGTGGGGGAGAGCAGGCGAGCTGTCTGGCGGCTGACAGTGCGGTCATATTCAGATGGACTATCAGTCGTGTATCAAATGACAGGCACTGAAGTGAGACACAGCTCCAGTGGAGCTGTCTCTCTCTCCTCACGCAGCCGCTTCGAACCCGTAGGTACCTGAAACATCCGTCAGCCACAGAGGCCTGGTTAGCCCCTGCCAGCCACCGGACAATGACAGTTTCCCCTGACACATCCATTAGTCGCCCCACTCTTCTTCTATTTTCTCCCCTTTTAGACTCTCCCTTCCTTAGAAAGTTGCTTCCTTGGCTTTGAAGGAGTGCTATAGAGAGGAGAGATGTAGTTGTAGCACAGCCCTCGGCACCCTCTTCCCATTTCATCCTCACCACAGTCCTCTCAGTCCCAGCATCGGCAGCGCGGTGTAGATCACGGTAGCGGCCGGTGTCTGCAGGGCTGATGTATGGACAGGACATCTTATCCTTGAGAGCTTGTTAAAGGTGATTGAGATGACTCAGTGATGGTGGCAATCAGTAACACTCGACACATACAAAAGGCTAAAAGGGTTGTTGTGATGGATTTAGAGCAGACAGCCATCTGTAAATAAGTTTTTCACCCCAAACACAAACTGTTCCAACTCACGAATGTCTGTTAAACCAAATCACAAAAAAATTCACTTTTACAAGAGTTATATTGTGTTATTTATTTCACAAGCTCCATTTGGCAAATAACTTTAATAGAGCTACATAGCACTGCTTGTACATTACCAGAAGCTAAAGGTTACTTTATAAAATCTCTCAGGTACTTACCAGAACCTTCACGGAGCTTACAAGGTACTTTGCAGAACTTGCAGAATACTTTATCTGAAACTTTTCCCAGAACTCACCAGGTACTTTTCTGAAATTTACTTAGTACTTTCCTTGAGATTTTCCCAGGACCTACAAGGTACATTTCCTGGAAAATACTAATTACTTGCCAAAAATCCACTAAGTACTAACCTTGAAAGGTTCCCAGTAACTTGCCACCTGGACTAGTTAGAGAACCTGGAACTGAAAAGTAAGTAGTACATTCTGCAAAGGTTTGTGAGAAAGTGCCAGGTACATTCCAGAAAGAATCTTAGTTTGTGGTAAGGTTTGGCAAAGCACCCTGTCAAAAACAACTCATAATGCATCCAAGACCCAAAGACTACCCACTAGGTTTCATGAGAATTCTAAGTAAGTCCCAGAAAGTATCATGTAAGATCTGTAAAACATCTAGTAAGTTCTAACTATGTACCTGGTGGGTTCTGAAAAAGTACCTGGTGAGTTTACGGCAAGTATCTTGTACGGTTCTGGCGGGTCAGTAGAATTAACACCGGGTGCAGTTCAGCATATACTGTAGATGTAATAGGACTGGTTTAGGGAATCTACATCGGCTCCCCCCCCCATCCAGATACTGCCAGTGGCATAATCTTCAATGAGCGCCAGTGCATCAATTCTGCAGATTTTTGCAGGACTGTCACTGCAGTATTTATTTTACTTCACACAATTAATGCACCAATTAGTGCAGTATATTGCACTAATTGCTGTATGCTCTGAAGACGTACATATAAACATAATGCGTAAGCAAGGTCCTTAGTGTGCTTAAAATTGTTTTTTTTTTTAGCTACTTTTTTTTTTAATATAAACTCCAAACTTCGCATAAGAAGTGACTTACGCAGTTTTCAGAACCCTTTTTGTGTGTAGCAAACCTTATAAATGAGTCTCCTGGTGAGTTCTGAAACGGGTTTTGCGGAAAGCAGCAGGTCCATTTTTACACAGTTCTGGAAAGTACAATCTGTATGATGTATTTCTGCTATGATTTTCATCCCTTTTTTGTTGTTTGTTATTCTGTTTGCCTTATACTGTCCCACAGTGGTGTTATTCTAAACAATTGCATTTTCTCTGCCTATGTGTGTCTCTTCCAGGGAGTGGTGACAGATGCCTCACCCCAGACGGTGGCTCCTTCATCACAGGAGGTGGCTGCCCAGCAGCAACAGATCCAGGTGGACAATGCCGATCATGTTCCTGCTTATTCATACCAGTCCAAGTGAGTAAGGAGGAGAGATTGTTTTTGTTTTGTTTTTGCTTTGAATCCAACGTCACTTGTTAGGTCATTATCCTTTAAACAAAATTAAGCATCAGTGACAGACATTTTACATAGCTAACATTAATGTGTTATTATAGACTGAGCTTGACTTATACTGGACCGCTCTTGCCAGAATTGGACAAAACATGGGTATAAAATCGAATTATTTTTTAGCTTTTTTTTTTTTTTTTAGCTTTGGGGGGATTTCTTTTAAAATCCAGGCTCAAAATTCTACATTGAACCCCATCTATATACATACAGCCCCACTAATATTTGGATTAATGTCGCTTTTTAAATGGATTGTTTTTAGGCCAAATTCAGCTTTTAAGCATATTTCCTACATTTCCAGTAGTGTTTAGGTAAGGGTTATTCCAGAAGGTTATCATGCTGTATCTATTCCAAAACCATTTTAATGTATGCTTGGGGTGAACTTCATGTTAGACCCAGGTGTGTGCTAGATTTAACCAGCTGTTGGACCCGAATTGAGGCTGAAAAATTTGGAAGTAGTCCTTTTTTTTTCGTTATTTCATTCATTTGTGTAAAACATAAGCACAACTGAAAGATTTCTTAAGTGTAAAGTATCCCATCGACTCTGCAATTAATGACATTATTTAAATAGTAACATTACTTAAAGGGGGGGTGGCACATTGTTCTTATGCAGAAAGAGCAATTCTGAGGTCCAGTACATCAATAATTTTACCTGAAATAGATCTGTAAGTTCAATAAATGATTTATACTACCTATTTGAAATTTTGCACTCACAGCATGTCCGCACTGAACGCCTTGAAATTAGCTGCATGTCTCTTTAAGAGTCTTGGACATGCCCCCTTCGACACGCTGCCGTCAACGTCATCACAACATTCTCCAGTCGCATGGGGACGAAGCATTACAGTACAGTAGCATCGGTGCGCTGGACTTTTGGAAGACAGGCATATCTTTCGGTTTACTATGGCCACGAAGGACATGGTACAAGCATATGCATTTGATCCCGTCTCTGACCCTGAAAGTGAAATATTGGATGAACCGGAGCGCGTTCAGCGGCTCGTTCAAGAGCTACTACTTTCCACAGGTGCTACCTGATTGCTGCTGACGACGCACTGCTTTAGTGCTCTGAGAGCGGGGGAGGGAGGGCTGTGGAGAGACGTGGGCGTAATCAAAATTTAGGGGCGTTGCTGGGAGGTTAGGGCGTTCCTAGGAGGACCCTGGCGTTCAGTGCTCAACATGGCGGCCGAGGGACTTTATAGATATTACTCAAACATACATAAATTAACCTAAGAAACACTTTAGACATGTTTTTAAGGAGTGAATGGCATAAGAATGTGATGAAAAGCTTTAAAAAGTGGATTTTACATGCCCTTTAATCGTTGGCTACGCTACTGTCTGCACTAATGAGGATTCACTCTCATCAACATGTTAAATTCGAACTGATGGGTTGCCCAAACTTCAACAAGTTTCGAGACACTGTGATAACAGCTCCAAAGCTTCTGGACTTTGCTTAAAAGCTGTTTCCAAGTCAGAAAGCAAACCAGTTTAAATGCAACTTAATAAAGAATTTATAGTGTATTAGTTCCCAGTGATTCCTGAATGATTTTAAAAGCCTCCACTTGTTTTGGTCTCTTTATAAATATTATTGATGGTTACATCTGTAAAGCTTGCAGTAAAACCTGCACGTGCATCTTGTGGTAAATATTTTAAGCGTAATCAATTTGTGGGGCCATTATCTTTACACTTCAGTCTCTTTAGTGTTTATCAATGAATATAATCTTTTTTGGTTCTTTAGTTTTGTGAATCTTTTCACCAAAATATATTTTGTAAATCATTACAAACCTAGCAGAATCTTTCATTCCATTTTTCTCCAGTCAAACTGAGATTTTGATTTTGGCAGCATTTATTTTGCAGAGTTTAGTTTTACTTCAGAGTTTATGTTAACTGCTACCTTTGCAGCACATTTCACAGTGGAAATGAAGGCGGAGAAAACAGTTATTATTGTAATTCACATAGCAAGGAAACTTCTAAGAAATGCCTACAGCTGCTGATTGTTGGAACAAGCTTTAGAGAGCCTTTTATTCATTATGAATTTATGCTTTAACTGGGCTCTTCAGAAAACAGTAGTGATCAAGGCATTGCCATAATGGGCTAATTAACCCAAACTATCTCGTGCTACCCACTTGTTTTGTTTTATGCATCATACTTTTTATTTTCTCTCTCTCTAGAGTCAAAAACTTTGCACAAGATATCGTAGGGGGGGGGGAATCAAAGGAGTTCATGTTTTATTTAAATTTTCATAATCACAAACCCTTTTTCATAGATTAGCTCTCTGCCAGTTCATTATTGGTTCACTGCAGAATACAATGACCTCTACATTTCATAACCCCCCTTGTCAATACATATGAAATGCTTTATATAATTATTTTATTGCAGTAGCATACCATAACAGTTTACATTTTGTACAATTTTGATTAGAAGCTATATTCTTGTATCTATTTGAAGATTTCTGAAGGTCCGTGCACATTTACCCTACTTGAAAAGCAGGTTCTCCTGTCTTTTTTTGGAATGGTTGCACATAAAGGTGGAATCCATGATTTCCAAACAAAATTATTTGTTTAACTCTCAGGGTTACATGCACTGAATAGCCTATATTATTTTCCTTTTTTATTTGAAAATGGATTTAAAATATTGGGATATTTGGGATATTTTTTATTTTTATGTGCTTATCAGTCAGGCTCTGACCTAAATTGTATTTTTGTTATAAGAGGTAAAAAAATAATAATAATAAGAACAAATTTTGTATTTACTATTGCAAGGAGAGAAGGCTTTAACAAAAACAATATTTAAAATGGCAAACATTAGACAATGAAAACATAAAAATCAAAAAACAAATTACAGCATTTACAAAAACATGACACATGCACAATAACTCAATTGCAATTAATTTGATGGTTGGATTTTTTTTTTGTTGTTGTTTATTGATGATGCTTCTGCATTCAAAGAGCTGTTACTTTACCGGGGTTCTAATAAATGTTGAGGGCACTGTATTCTCTCAATCAAAAGAACAAGAAAAGCAACCAGATTGTCAGGTATTTCTGTCTGAAAACTGTTTTCTTGAACAGAACAGGGGTTTAACGCTGATTCTAAAATAAGATGTTAAGACAATATTCAGATCATTCCAGTCTGCTGGTGTCATCTTTGGAAGCCTTTTAATTCTGTATTGTGTTGTCAGCTGTCATCTCTGTTGCTCTGCTGTGTTTGATAAATCATTCTTTAATTCCACCCATGCCAACCCCTCTCTCTGCTTTCTCCTCTTTTTTATCAGATAGCAATGGCCTGAGCGAATGTTCCTGTGACAGCGTTGCCTTGAGACAGAGGGTGGCTGCACTGTGAATGTGAGGAAAAGAAAGAGATTACTTCCAGACTGCCCAGGCACCAAAAAAGAGACACTTTTTTTTTTTATTTCCTACCTGGCCTACAAGGAAAAAAATCAAGACTGAGGCAAAGAGTACTGAGGAAAGGGGGATGTAGGGGAAATTACTGGGCACAGTGCAAAGAAGTAAATTGTTTTAGTCTGGGAATGAAACCTGCCTAAAGGGCTGGGGTGAAGCTTGAAAAGTTTCTCAAAGAAAATTCTCAACTAATAAAAAAAAGAAAAGGGAAAAAAATTAAATAAAAAGAGAAAATAAAAAAATGGTTGATTGCGCTGGTAGGTGATGAAGTTTATTTTGTAATTAGAAAGGGGGAGTCAAAGTTTGAGATACACACAGAGATTGTCTTCCTCAGATATTAAGCTAAAGTTTCTTTCAGTTTTTTAAGTTCTAGTGTTAAAGCTTAGTTTTCTAGATGTATTTCAAAAAAATGTTTGTTGTTTTCTTCTTTCTTGAATCTTCATGGCCTTAATTTCAAGGGCGGCAGAAACTTTTTACACAGTTGAGGTCTGACGTCTAGTTGGGAGGGTTTAAAACAAGCAAACTGTCTCTTGGACCTCTATGGGAAGGGGTTCAAAATGCTAAATAAGTTGCTCTAAATAGAAAAAAAGAATCTATCACATAAGCTGTACAGATTTAATAGAGAAAAGCTTTTTTTTCTTTTCTTCATTAGAAGAAAACTTTGATAATTATTATGTCAGAGGTAACTAAGTGTCAGAAGTAAACAAAGTGTCTGTTGTGGGGTGGGGTGGGAGGGTGATGCATTGAAGAGATTTTACACAATGAGGAAAAGTAGAAAACATAAGACATGCTGTACTATCGGTGCAGTCTGTTCCAAATGCTGAACTTGTTTTTTTTTATTCTCATTATCATTTTACATGCCGCTGTCAATGACATTAGTGCTTTTTATCGGCCACATTTTACCTTTTTTATGAGCTTTAAGATGTTTTTAGCCTGCTTTGCTTGTCACACTGCAAAAAAAGATTATAAAAAGCATAAAATGCAAGAAAAAGTGCAAAAAAAATCTAATAACTCTTGGCAGTGAAATAAAACAGTAGATTCAGTAGGAGGCTATGGTTTAAACCAATCAGTGCAAAAGCAATAGAAGAAATTGTTGACAATTTCTGTAGTTTTTCCTAGTTGTGGATCAAATGCAGCCCATGGATGGCCATTTTTATACCAAAGATGAAGAGACACTCTGAACCAGAGTTTTGGTTTTGTTTCTTTTTCTCTTTTTTCATTTTTAAGTTTGATTTTCTTGTTGTTAATGTTGATGTTGTTGATGTTAATGTTGTTGATGCCGTTGTTGTTGCAGTTGTCGTCATTTGTTTGTTTGCTTCTTCTTTTTGGTTTGTTTTCTACCTTAATGGCCGGACCAGTCCCACAATCCTTGTCCGATCTGACTCTCTTCCTCTCACATACATCCACACACACACATGCAGATAAAGTATACTCACATAACACTCTTACAACCTCAATAATCATCAGACAGTATTTAAATGTGTGATGTGTTTTTGTTGTTTTTTTTACTTCCTTTGTAGAGATTTTGATGCTTTGAGGGTGTGTTTCACCTTTCTCTCAAATCCTGTAGGTAAAAAGTTAGCTAGAAGAGAGGAGGAAGGTTGCTGAAAACACTCTGAGGTTTTTCCTCCCTGTGGTTTCTGTTTGTCTCTTTATCTTGTCGACTCAACCAACATTATCTCAAACATTTTTTAGCTAAATAAGCTGCAGTGAGGATCTGTTTGCTGCTTTTTTATCTTGATACCATCCCAATATGCAACTTTCTTCTCATTTAAACAAGATGAGTCACATTTGCTGCATCTTTTTTAATGCAGGTAAGTTACTATTCACAAGGAAAATCAGAAAACACAGGCTTTGCCATATCAAGAAAAGATTGCATAAACTTTGACACAGAATGGCACCCTTTTGGTCCTTATTTTTATGGTTCTCGAAAAGTATTTCTCTGTATTCACTCTATCCTTAATGTGTTCAAGCATTTTTACCATAGGAATCAAGGCACCACTAAGAGGTTGGAGGAAAGGCATTGACTAAAATCACTTTCTATATGTTTTGTTTTCTTTTAAGTTCCATTCTTTCTTTGTTATACTGTCATTTGCACTCCTTGTTTGGATAGTCTTCATGTAGAACAGATTAGCAAGAATCCTGATTTATTACATGTGAACTTCAGTTAATCAGATCCTTAAAGAGCTACAGAAATGGTCTTTTCATGTACTGTAGCAAGGTAGTGGTTGATTTTGTGGACATTTGTTACACCTTATAGGATTTTTATTTTCCTTTGAAGTTACCCGATGTCAGTCATCTCAGCTCAAACACTGCATACATTTCATTTAAACATGTAAATGTGTTTGAAGTGGAAAATTGAAAAGATGCCCACAGTTGCAATGTCTGTTGATGTCTAAATGTTGTACAGCTGTAAAGTGGGGTTGTTATGGCACTAAAAGTCAGGCTTTGCAAGGCTTAATTTGGGCAAATACATATGAGCTAGTGAAGTTTATTGTGTAGCTTATTTTTGTGCTCTAAAAGCATTGAGCACCTGATAAAGATGTGTAAAAAGCCTAACAAAATTAATCTTTTTGTGGCAGTAGGACTGAAATATAGAAATATATAAGATTTAATTTGAGTATATTTATTTGCTAGGGAAAACATCTTGCTTTAAGAAATAATAGTGTTTGACAAAATCCCCAGCATAACAATTACCCCAAGCAACTCCTCTAAAGTATGTGTAACTGATGCATTTTTGTACAGTAATTCACTTTTTAACTGATCAGGGTGTCTAGTGAATTTGATTTAATACCGCAAAAGTCTGTCCCCATATAGTAGCCTAATTCTCATACCCATTACTCAAAATGGGAAATACAAGAGAAAATAATATTTATGCGCATTAGATTTTTGTTGATCTTCAGAAAATAGCTATTTGTCTAAACCTGCCCCTAAACTGGCTGACCTGAAAAAGCTATGAAAAATGTCCATTTACTTCCAGTCTCCAGAATTAAAATTGAATATAGTCTTTAACGCCCCAGCTTTGAGCCCAGAGCATTACTTTGACACCAAATTATATCCATTTAGAGACATTAAAGCCATATATATTTCTGATTTGTTTTTTGTTTTTGTTTTTTTGGGGGGGGGTTAATAGCAGCATATATATCTGTGGAAATTTTGATAACAAATGTTTAGAAAATGCAGTTAATAGCTTCAAATATGAGACAAAATGGAGAATTCCTCTGATGTTGGAAAAAAAAATTTTAGACTAGCACAAGCTTTTTTTTTTTCTTATTATAATAATTCAACTGTCAACACAGGAAGTTCATGACCTAGCAAATTATATTTAGTTTTTTTACAAAAAGCTGTAAAACTGCTTACATGCAGGATGGGACTTTAACCAGTCCAAAAATAAAACCTTTGGACAGAGAGAAGGCTGTTTAAAACAAGCAATGGTGCCTCATTGCCATCGGTTCTCCGCTGTGACACATAACAAGCCACTGTGGAAGTGTGTTTAAAGCCAAAAAAGGACAAATTGTCCTGAACACCTTCCTGATTATTTGCCCAGTGTACGGCCGATCTGTGGGAACTAAGTGCGCTCCACACCAGCCATATCCAGTCATTGATGGCAGCTCGGTCGCCCTCAACTCTGAGTGCCCGTTACACCCCTCATTATCCTGCCACGTTGCAAACAACCCCCTCTCCTCTGATCCTGCCTTTCCATCCCTGAGCAGCATGATGTTTGGTGTGACTTCACATTAGCGGACTGTCCCCGAGGAAATTATCTATGGGAGAACAGCCATTTCTGCCCACATTACAGCAGCATGTTTGTGTTTTCAGTGTTCGCCCTCCTGCTTTGCCCCAGCTGTGGTGCCACAGCTCTAAAAAAAAAGGCCACTGGCACAGTTTATGTGCCGTAGCAAGGCCAGACTTCTTTCTGCTCTGATTTTCCATCCCTACCTCCTTGTTTGCCTCCTCCCTCTCACAGTTTCTATTTGAGGTTTCTCATCCTTATTAGGTGGTGCAAAAGCAGAACCACAAACCAATTTCAGTCACTCTTGCAATGAGCCTTGACGGGCCCAATTTGTCTCCCTCTGGGGCAATAGGATCCACTCCAATGTCCCTCAAAGACCCTTCTCTTCCTAAGAGACAGAGAGGAGTTTTTTGTTTGGTGACAATTGCAAATGAGATGTTTTATTTCATTGTTTAGTTCTGCTGATGGCCTGCACATTGCAGACAAACTATGTCATCATGCATGGCAATGTTTGTAAGGAACAATCAAATAGAATAATTAGTGCCTTTTAACACAGCTTCCAACTAATTCCATGTTCTCTCATTAGTAAAGCACATGGAAGTGCTTGTGGAAGAACTTATGGAATCTCCTCAATGGTGCTAAAGGTGGAGCTGTTCTGATTGATTAGCCTTGGATTATTGTACCTCAAACCTACTCTATTGACTTGAGATTGCACAAATGAAGCTGGCCTACAGGTGCATGCTTAAAGCCATAATATAATTTTTGTTTTTTGTAGTCCAACAATTTTTGTCTTCCATCTGCAAGACATGAAATCATATCAGACTATCAGCGATAATTCAAATCAATTTGCCTTGTTTTGTACCCACATGTTTCCATTTTGTCCCTACCTACTTTACCAGTAAACTATTTCATGCCCATAACCACAGTGTATCAGTTTATTTTTCCGGTTAGAGAAGTACTTCAATGAAAAATAAAAGAATACATAATTATAAAAATGCTCATTGTTTATTTTAATAAATCATCCTGTGGAAATATGTTATTTGTATTGAGCATACAACCACATTTCCTTAGAGCAGATTATGACTACTTCAGAGAAAATTATTGTAATCTGTTCTTAAGGCTGTATGATAGGTTTCTAAAGCAGGTATGAATTAGCACCTCGTTGTTACTAAACCTGTATAGATTTCCAAGAGAGCGTGGTACAAATTAACCAAAACTATAAAAGTAAAACATGCAGGAATGGCGAGATGACAGGACAAACATCTGTGACTAACAAACAGTAACCAACTGTCTGTTCTTTTCTGTGCTCCTGATCTACCACTCTACATTCACCTAAAATAAGCTGTCATCTCTTACTGAATAACTTCTGTCATACTGTTGTTTTTGACAGCTAATACTGGGTCTTAAAGCTTGACAGATGCACTGACACAACAAAGCTGCTGTTCTATACCAGTTTTAAGCTAGTTCTTGTCTATGAGTCAGTGTACAACTGAGAAACCTCTCTTTCTTTCATGTTACAACTTTCAGCAATTGTATAGCAGTATCGGAGTCCTCCAGACCTTTACAGCTGATGTTTTCATAGTACAGAGAATATTGTGAAGCCTAATAGGGCTCGTAATGCATGAGTTACACATCAGAGAGCAGAGTGTCCTACAAATGGCCCAAGATTCAGTAGTAATAGCATTCTGAGAAATAGGATTACAAATAGCCAAGAGATTAGGTGGAAAAAAATGCACAACTAAGAACATCATCTCCATTTTGCTAATGGAGACTCAAAGAAAGGAAAATACATTAAGGCAGGTGTTTTGCTACCAATATTTCACATGGATCTGAAAGATTACCCAACAAGCAGAAATGGCTTTTTTCTTAATAGCACAATGGAATAATGTACCTTCTCAGAATACAAATACCTTCTTGGTAAGTCTGCGGAAGGCATGCCTGAAATTTTAAGGAGGCTGTTGCAGAAATGTGCCCTAGTCAGATCATGTGTCAGCACAAACCAGGAGCCAGCAATACCAAGAGAGAAAGGCAATGGGCAAAAGGAGGGGGCAATCATTACCTCTTGTCGCTGGGCAAAAGCAGAGTTTATAGAGCAGTGGTTTCCCTGTTAAGGACTTACAGAGGTGACTAATTTGACCCCTCACAAATTAGTGCTCTACGGTCCTCTTTTCTTGCCCCATCACACCAAATAGCTGTTTCCTTTTAGACAAAACCACTAATTAATTTGTACCCTTCTCTGTCTTCAGTTTTCAGTCTCCTCACCTTACTGCTACTTAGTCAGAGTTCCTTTTACGTAGATTACATTTGCTTTCCTTTTATTCAAATCCGTTCTGACAGTGGTGTCCAAAGTTGGTCTTCAAGGGCTGATGTCCTGCATGTTTTCCATGCTTCCATAGTTCAGGACACCTGTATCAGGTGAAAAGATCATTTATTTTCTGGCAGAGCTTGAAGACAACTGGAGGAGATAACTTAGCCATTTGAATTAATCAAATCAAATTATGTTGATGAGCAGAGAAACATCTAAAGCATGCAGCACTTTTGTACTCTCCTACGACCACATTGCTCACTTCAATGATAGACTGATTGAGGCCTCGTCTACATAGAGCTCACACTGTTAGGATCTGTTGTTGGGGGGGGAGGGGGGCTGCGTCCATTTATATTTCATTCTTTTCCTATGTTCATGAGGTATGGATCCCGATAGAAAGAACATCCTGGATACAAATGAGCGTTAACTATATTGTGGCTGGAATAAGCCTTAGAGATAAGATTAGAATCTCAATCAGCTATTCTTAAGTCGTTACTATGGAAGTGCTGTAAAGTTTATGCAATCATTTTCCAAGAAATACTGCATTTCATATTATAAATAAAGGATCCAACCTGCTCTAATGCAGTAAAATCTCACTCACCTAATGCGCTAAAGGCATATTCAACCAGCAGATATTTTGTCAATATCTGAAGAAATACAGATTCTGTGCCCACATTCTGCTCTTCTCCATGTGTCCGTCCATCAAGGCAAGGTGGTTTTTTCACTGCCTTTAAACACAATCACTTCTTCACTTCCTCATCTCTCAGAATCACTGCCACCTCAGTGTCACAGCCATCCTCTCATTATTCCATGTTCTACTCAGTTGTGAGACTCTCCTGGATTCATCCTTTGTGAATGAAGTCATAGCCATTCCCATTGATCATCATGTGTTTGCATAAGCAGAAGTTCAGAGTTCCTCTCGCAGCAGAGTGTCAAGGAGAACCGTGGCTCAATAACTCTTTCGCAGAGTCACACTTACCCATAATGCAGTGGGAAAATTGCTGAAACGAACCCTCCCCCCTGCGAGAGCGAGGCCCTGGGCTTTTAATTGATGCTTCGGTCCACCTTAGATGAGAGCTATTGATTGGCAGAAAATCCCCTAGAGCTCTACACCCCCACCCCACCCCCCACACACACAGGCCTCATGATGTTCAAACAGCTCCAGAAGAAAGGTAAAAGCTGATAATTACTTTTAAATTATTCTAAGGAATCCATCAAGAAGAAGTATTTATTAGGACAGCAGGGCGGGTTTTCATTACTTCTTGTGTTAGTTTTGGTTACATTTTCTGTTTTTCACTTTTCTTTGTTTCAGCACTGAGGAGGATATGGTCACGTCTCTCACACACACTCACTGAGGCACGCACGCACACACACATGCAGGCATTGCTTGGAGTGTGCGATCTTTGAGAATTTATCTGTACATCTGTGGATGTTAGGAATTGACTTGGGTTTTATGAGTTGTTGTTTTTTTCTCTCTCTGACGAAGCTTTCAATAAAAAAATGTGGGAAAAAGCAGAAGGGGTGCATATTTCTTTAATTTTGTGATTGTTTTATCTGAAATTTCAATATACAAGAATTACTTTTCTTAATCTTTCTTCAGAATGTTCTCACCAGCCCACATGTCCAGTCAAAACAATCTCTGACTCATGCATGTTGCATCTGAAAATTTAGATCTCAATTCATGAGAGGCAAGTTAATTCATGAGTTATACTCAAAACATGTCAAAGTCCTTATGAACAATCTTTGGTGTCCTGTTTTTGAGATTTAGCATGTCTTAAAATGCTCCATATTTAGCCACAAGTTCAAATATGAATTGTTGACTTTAACGATCAACAATCAATAGACTGAATATGATTACATATTTTATTCAGTAGAATAAAATATCTGACATACTGTTGATCATTTTTGAGCCTAGAGAAGTCTAGAAAAAATATGTTTCTATACGAAAAGTATAGAATACAACTTAAATATTGACTAACGTGACCTCTGATTGGTTGAG
Source organism: Valencia hispanica (assembly GCA_963556495.2). Classification (NCBI taxonomy): domain Eukaryota; kingdom Metazoa; phylum Chordata; class Actinopteri; order Cyprinodontiformes; family Valenciidae; genus Valencia; species Valencia hispanica. Next base: position 18,158,393 of record OY747713.1, on the reverse strand, counting down.
CAGTCCTTCGTGATGACTCCTTCCCCAGAAGTACATGCCTACTATGAGCTGAGTTCTGAGACTCAGACTAAACCACGGAATCTGGTTAAAGGTTTTGGCCTTCCGAGTCAGAGGAAAGATTGGTCAATCCTTGCCATTACGACTAAGTTAAATATGCAGTCATATCGGGGGAGTAAAGTTCCCAAGCATTTTTTGTTTTTCCTTTTGGTTTTCGCTTTATATAATTAATTTGGTTCACAATCCAAAGTGAGGAACATTCAAAGGTCCAAAGACGATGCCGGAATTGACAGCCTGAAGATCTTGAAGGGACCTCCAAGTGGTCAGTAGAGACGAGCTGGTTATGTGAAGGTAAACAGCCATGAAAACAGACCAAACCACTCCCGTAGCAAAAAATAGTATACTTTAAGTTCATTTTATCAAGTATACTTCTTCATACTAAATTGGAACATTTTAAGTTCATTAAAGTATACTTTAGGTATACGAAAATGTGAACAAGTACATTTTAAGTACTATACTGGTAGTGTACTAGGTATGTTCTTGTAGTTCACATTTTAGTTTATTGAAGAATACCTAAAGTATACTTCAATAAACTTAAACATGTTCAAATTTAGCACAAAAAAAGTATACTTTATAAAATGAACTTCAAGTATACTACTTTTTGCTAAGGGCTATTACAATGTCATGCAGTTTCAACAACTGTTCATTTGGGGCGCAGTCACCAGCAGCTGCCCATTAAAGCAGCAACCAAGTTTGATATGTCTTAACATTTAGTCAAAAACTAATTGAATCTCTTAATTCTCAATTGAATTATAGATATCTGATATGAGAGCTTGTCTTAGTAAGAATTCAAATGCATCCATCCAAAATGTTCATTCTAGATAGCAAGAATGTATTGCTGGGTAGGCACTGGTGCATAGCCATACTCCAGCTACAGTGGCTTGCAAAAGTATTTGGCCCCCTTGAACTTTTCCAAATTTTGTGACATTACAGCCACAAACATGAATCCATTTTATTGGAATTCCACGTGAAAGACCAATACGAAGTGGTGTACACGTGAGAAGTGGAACAAAAATCATACATGATTCCAAACATTTTTTACAAATAAATAACTGAAAAGTGGGGTGTGCATAATTATTCAGCCCCCTTTGGTCTGAGTGCAGTCAGTTGCCCATAGACATTGCCTGATGAGTGCTAATGACTAAATAGAGTGCACCTGTGTGTAATCTAATGTCAGTACAAATACAGCTGCCCTGTGACGGCCTCAGAGGTTGTCTAAGAGAATGTTGGGAGCAACAACACCATGAAGTCCAAAGAACACACCAGACAGGTCAGGGATAAAGTTATTGAGAAATTTAAAGCAGGCTACGCTACCAAAAGATTTCCCAAGCCTTGAACATCCCACGGAGCGCTGTTCAAGCGATCATTCAGAAATGGAAGGAGTATGGCACAACTGTAAACCTACCAAGACAAGGCCGTTCACCTAAACTCACAGGCCAAACAAGGAGAGCGCTGATCAGAAATGCAGCCAAGAGGCCCATGGTGACTCTGGACGAGCTGCAGAGATCTACAGCTCAGGTGGGGGAATCTGTCCATAGGACAACTATTAGTCGTGCACTGCACAAAGTTGGCCTTTATGGAAGAGTGGCAAGAAGAAAGCCATTGTTAAAAGAAAACCATAAGAAGTCCCGTTTGCAGTTTGCCACAAGCCATGTGGGGGAAACAGCACACATGTGGAAGAAGGTGCTCTTGTCAGATGAGACCAAAATGGAAAACGCTATATGTGGCGGAAAACTAACACTGCACATCACTCTGAACACACCATCCCCACTGTCAAATATGGTGGTGGCAGCATCATGTTCTGGGGGTGCTTCTCTTCAGCAGGGACAGGGAAGCTGGTCAGAGTTGATGGGAAGATGGATGGAGCCAAATACAGGGCAATCTTGGAAGAAAACCTCTTGGAGTCTGCAAAAGACTTGAGAGTGGGGCGGAGGTTCACCTTCCAGCAGGACAACGACCCTAAACATAAAGCCAGGGCAACAATGGAATGGTTTAAAACAAAACATATCCATGTGTTAGAATGGCCCAGTCAAAGTCCAGATCTAAATCCAATTGACAATCTGTGGCAAGATCTGAAAACTTCTGCTCACAAACACTGTCCATCTAATCTGACTGAGCTGGACCTGTTTTCCAAAGAAGAATGGGCAAGAATTTCAGTCTCTAGATGTGCAAAGCTGGTAGAGACATACCCTAAAAGACTGGCAGCTGGAATTGCAGCAAAAGGTGGTGCTACAAAGTACTGACTCAGGGGGCTGAATAATTACGCACACCCCACTTTTCAGTTATTTATTTGTTAAAAATGTTTGGTATCATGTATGATTTTCGTTCCACTTCTCATGTGTACACCACTTTGTATTGGTCTTTCACGTGGAATTCCAATAAAATTGATTCATGTTTGTGGCTTTAATGTGATAAAATGTGGAAAGGTTCAAGGGGGCTGAATACTTTTGCAAGCCACTGTATCTCTTAGTGTTAGTATTTCTTTTAATATCTTTTTTTTTCCAAACTTGTACATTTATTTTTAATTTCACTCTTTTTGTAATATTGGTTTAAAATGTTTGCTAATATGGGTGCAAACATTTGGCAAACATCTCATGTTTTGATCCTTAACTGTCTTTTATTTTTGCTAAGATGGAAGGAACTGGCTGAGGAAGAGGACTCTTAAAAATGGATTCCATCTGGCTGCTGGAATCAGGGGACTTAATTCTGAAGAAGCTACCGAGATCTTTAAAATCCTTATGATTATATACATTTTTGTGTTAGGATGTATCAGTTTTGACATTTGTGTTGTGGTTATAATTTGCCATAAATTAGTTCGCTAGGTTTATTCATTGTTTATCTCCCTATTGTCCCCCTCCCTCTCCCCTCTTCGTTTCTTGTAGGCTAACTTTTGTCTAAAAATTCCCTTGTGTGCTTTTTGATGGAATTTTGTAAACTTAAAAAACAAATTCTTGTCTATTTAAAACTAAACTTAATTAATTTGTTTGTTTGACCATTTTTATTAGTTCTTTTTCTTTTATCTAATTGTCAATCAGCAGATAGTTTGATCAATAATAGATTTGAGTTTATCTGTCAGTGTTGTCACTGATTTTTCTTTGTTGAATCGTTCATTTCAGTGTTTATTTCAGTGTTAAGAAATTAATCTTACTCTTTTTGCTAGACTATTTCACTGCTAAATTCTTTATACAATAAAACTTAGATGTAGCTGGACATGGCTACACTGTTTTATTCTTTGTAGAAACGATTATTATTCACAGAGGATCCACACAGAAATAAATCTTCCTGATAGCCTATTGTCTATATGACTAAATCACAGTGGGAAGCAAGAAGAAGGCCTGCTATTATCATCCAAGATGATGGCACCTGCTGTGCGCCGACCTTGGGCCCTTATATCCTCTCATAATTACAGCCCTCACAAATGGAGCTAATACATTTCGGTAGGATTTCCCTCTTGTAGCTCACATAGACTTGACTGCAAGTAAAGTGGTCATAATCAGAGATGAGGGAGTCTGTGGTAGAAAAAAAGTGGATCAATGGCAATCGATTCTCCTCCTCACTCTCATTTAGGCCCAATCAATTGCTGTCCTTGTCACCTTCTTGGATTCCTTTACTGTCAATACTTGCAGCTGCACAATAGCCACTGTCTGCGATGTCTCTACAAGATCAAAGCAACAAGACCAGCACTGCGATACAGCCTAATGGAGAACAATTGACTGGTGAGCTTGGATTGGATGTCAGGAGTTGCTGCTTCATCCTTCCTCTTGCTAATCTATGGATGTAGAGAAGAGCCTCACTCTTCGACAGAGATAATCGACAGTGGGGCATTTACAGCAACGTTTATGCATCTCTTGGAGAGACTTGTCTGTGTGCTGTGATTTTTTTTTTCCTACTTCACACTTTATGGCTGTGAAAATGCAGTGGGATCCCTTTTATCGAATGAAATGCCACAGATTGAATCTTGCTCCCCTCCCTTGCAGCGGAGCAGCCTGCCTCCTTATCAGGGCTTATAGAGATGTAGCAGCAGAGCGCCACAAGGGTGCAGCATACTAACACAGATGTCATCTTGTGTGTGCATTTCACAGAGGATGTAGGAACCCTCCCCATCTCCAACATGCACACAGATACACATCCACACTCTGGATACAGATCAAGGATATATTCACTGGGGTAAACTCAGCACAACAACACAGCCTGTCTTTACAGTGGGCTGAAAATACACTGCTCAAAAAATAAAGGGGACACTGAAATAACATCCTACATCTGAATGAATGAAGTATTATTATTTAATACTTTTTTCTTTACACAGTTGAATGTACTGACAACAAGAATCACACAAAATGTATCAATGGAAATCAAATTTATCAACACATGGAGATCTGGATTTGGAGTCACACTCAAGATTAAAGTGGAAAAACACTACATGTAATGTCCTTAAAACAAGTCTAAATTATGCTCAGTAGTATGTGTGGCCTCCACGTGCCTGTATGACCTCTCTATAATGCCTGGGCATGCTCCTGATGAGGTGGCGCATGGTCTCCTGAGGGATAACCTCCAAGACCTGGACGCATCCGGCAACTCCTGGACAGTCTGTGGTGCAATGTGGCGTTGATGAATGGAGCGAGACATGATGTCCCAGATGTGCTCAATTAGATTCAGGTCTGGGGAACGGGCGGACCACTCCATAGCATCAATGCCTTCCTGTTGCAGGAACTGCTGACACACTCCAGCCACATGAGGTCTAGCATTGTCTCACATTAGGAGGAACCCAGGGCCAACCGCACCAGCATATGGTCTCACAAGGGGTCTGAGGATCTTGGTACCTAATGGAAGTCAGGCTACCTCTGGTGAGCACATGGAGGGCTGTGCGATACCCAAAAGAAATGCCACCCCACACCCTTATTGACCCGCTGCCAAACCGGTCGTGCTGGAGAATGTTGCAGGCAGCAGAACAATCTCCACGACGTCTCCAGACTCTCACGTCTGTCACGTGCTCAGTGTCAACCTGCTTTCATCTGTGAAAAGCACAGGTCACCAGTGGCGAATTTGCCTATATTGGTGTTCTCTTTCAAATGCCAAACATCCGGCATGGTGTTGGGCTGTAAGCACTCCCCACCTGTGGACGTTGGGCCCTCATACCACCCTTAATGGAGTCTGTTTCTGACTGTTTGAGCAGACATATGGACATTTGTGGCCTGCTGGAGGTCATTTTGCAGGGCTCTGGCAGTGCTCCTCCTTGCACAAAAGCGGAGATAGCGGTCCTGCTGCTGGGTTGTTGCCCTCTTACGGCCTCCTCCACGTCTCCTAAAGCACTGGCATGTCCCCTGGTAGCGCCTCCATGCTCTAGACACTACGCTGACAGACACAGCAAACCTTCTTGCCACAGCATTGATGTGCAGCTTATCCATCCTGGATAGACTGTATAGATGGCTGATCCACCAAAGAGACCGAGAAAGCCCATGTCATGCTAACATGTAAGACTCAGTTCTGTAGATAAAGCTGCGTAGTCATTGTATTTCAGAATATAAGTCAAACTTTTTTCTTTTGGTTTTGTCAAGCTAGTGATTTATATTTTTGTCGTTTGATTTTTTCCTAAAAGCACCTAAAGATGTAGGCTGATTCTAGTGTCAGGAGGTGTTTGCTACGTGGCGCTTAGACGTTCTCTGTATCTAATCCCACTGTTTTTCCAATTACCCCGACCTCCCCCACAAACTGAATACCTAGCTGTGATATATTTCCTCTAAATTATCCCGATTGTTACAGTTGAATTGCGAACTAAAACAGCACTTGTTTGTTGTTTAGGCAAACAATTTGGAAAGCAGCCACTGAAACATGCCTCTTATGAGTGACAGAGAGATTTGATTTTACGACAGTGATGTTGTGCGGCAAGCCTGAGAAGGGGGACAGAGACCAAATATCATGAAAGTCGCGGAGTATGCCTTTAAGTGTTCCCTTTATTTTTTTGAGCAATGTATATAAACATTAGGAAAGAAAAGTCTGGAAATCTGGAGTCTGTAAAGTCTGCCTGACTGATGTCAGTTTATGTGGGATAAGAATGCACTTTTAAATGCTCGGAGCAAATGATAGCCCCTGCAGAGATGCCACATCTCTGATTCCAACTGGAATAAATTTACAATAGTTTTGATTTGAGGTGAAGAACAGGCAAAGTGCAGCAGATTAAATGGCTCATAAGATTTAAAAAGTTTCTTCATCAAAGAGACATAATTGGAAACATAGCTCTCTCTTGTGTATCATTGTCGTGATGTAATAAACCTGACTCACACGATGCAAAACAAGCGGCAGTAATTACCTGAAAAAGGTTACTTTGAATGTAAAGGTAATCAATTTGCATGCACAAATGATCCTCGTGGACCTCTATGATGCAGAGATTTCTGAAACCCAGTGAGCTTGAACACAACTGATTTAATTACAGCGCAGCATAAACTGGTTAGGTTTGGTGATGGAAACTGGGAGCTGTAATAACCCTGAGTGTGTAGCAGTAAATTGAACAAACGTGGTCATAAACACACCTGGTGCTTCCCTGTACTCCACTTAAAGAGATGTTATTAAAGAACAAAATAATTAGCAGTCCTGGGCAAAAATCTGATAAAACCTTGATGAAAAAATGTATTTGTTAACTCTAGAAAGATTTCAGTGGAAAGTAAACCTTATTGCAAAAATCTAAATGAGAGACTCACATTTTGAATCACAAACTTTAATGTACAGTATTTTATTATAATCTTTTATGACTGAGGTGGGTAGTAACTAGTTGCATCTATGCAGTTACATTTACTTGAATACATTTTGGAAAAAAAAATACTTTCATGAGTAGTTTTAATGCACCGTACCTTTTAGTTTTTTACTTGAGTAACATTATTCTGCTCCATAGCTTTTCCTACTTGAGTAGAATTTAGGGCTGCTTCTTATACTTTTCATTCTTGCATGAGTCATTTCTTGAATGTCTTCAGTCAAAAATAAGTAGTGCTACTCTCACTTGAGTACAATTTTTAGGTACTCTACCCACCTCTGCTGACCAGTAGGAAGTAGTGCATGATGGGGAAGTAAAAGGCAAAAAATGATTGTTTTTTAAATAGCTTTGTGAATAAAAATGTGAAAGGTTGGCATGCGACTGTTGCAATGCCTTTTAGTCTGATACCCCTGAACGCAATTTGACTTCAGTAATGAAAAAATAATTTTCTTCAATCTTTTTGCTCTTTAAATACTATACATTTTCTGATGTAACTTGATAAAATGGCTGTCTTTGTTTGTTTTGTTTTTCAGTGCACATCCTCTAAGATTTAAGACTCCCTATTGTCACCAGAACCTGTGGGTTTACATTTAGCAAGCCATCAAACCACATAAGCTCCAAAAATGTAAAAGATTGTTTTTACTTTTTAATTTCTATCAAAACATGTTTTTTGTCCTCACCTTTAAAATGTTATCAGGGGTGCCTTGGTTTCTTACCATCTAGTATAGAGCTTACAGAGGGTGTCCATCTCCAGTCCTCAAGGGCCAGTGTCCTGCAGTTTTTTTATGTATCCCTGCTTCAGCAGCTTCAGCGTGTCATCAGGTTCTGCAGGTGCCTGATGATGAATTATCATGTGGTGACACACTCATTCGACTGTGTTGAAGAAAGAGCGGGCAGGTCACCGACTTTAAGATCTGACATTGGACACCACTGTACTAAATGAATAGTACCTATTATCCTCGATTACTAAAATGATTACTAAAAAGTCAATAATTTGCTAATGCAGGTCATGGATTTTCCACCAGCAAATCATCTTCAAGCTGCAGCTACAAATCTAGTTAATATTCCACCTGTATTGAGTGAATGTGTCATGAAACAAGGTACGCATGTTTTTGCCAGATGTGTTCCTGCAGGCAAAAGGAAAAAAACACAGATGTCTTGCCTGTTTCCCACAATAGCATCCCATGTGGTCCCACACTCATTCAGACAATGGCTCCATTTCAATATTTGCAAGATAAATTACTATCATTGTGTTCTGGGAATACAGAGCTCAGCCAAAGCCTATTGAAGTTTCATCGACATTAGTGGAACAATTGTATCCCAGGAGCTTCTGGTCGGGGGGCCTGAGCAGGAGGTATTGTTCCCCAGGTGGCACTATGGTGGGTCTATGATGAGGTCCCGGCTCCGCTCCCAGTACGCTGATGGCAATAAGGGTTTTTACTGAGGATATAAGGAAAGCCCAGAGTTTTACATGAAAGCACCAACGACACACTCATGTAATGCATTAGCTCAAAAATTGTGTTCAAATCAAATAAATAAATACTAGCGCTTTAAAAATGAATGGATAGCTGATTTAGTGCCTGGCTCTAAATTATCAATCATAATCTTATTATTAGTTATTTAAGCAACACGTGCTTGTGTTCTTTTAGAAATGTCCTGCAATATTTAGGCTAGGCAAGGTAAGGCAGCTTTATTTGTATAGCACACTTCCAACAACAAGGCAATTCAAGTGGCTTTGGGTAATTAGGGGGTCAAATAAAAGCGGCAGTAAACCAACTGTGGTGGATGGACCAGCACCCACCACATAGGTGTTAGTATTTCTTTAGTTTTTCTTTAAATTAAAACATTTCATTTGTTTACTTGATATAGGTTAAATGTAGTGCACACATTTGATTTGTCTTAAGTGAAAAACAGTTTATTTACTTTGTTTGTTTTTGAGTTTCACCCCAGGTGCCCTCAATCCCACAATTATTGAAGGTTGGCCTGCTCCACTGAAGGAGAAAACTGCAGGAGGAGCAGCCAAATCTTTACATGGACTTTAGTTTTGTTTCCTTAAAGATTATGATTTAATTTCTTTATTGATAAGATTATTTTTTGTTTAATTTGTTAGTTTAATGGTTTTCTTTGTTTCAACTTAAATTAGTAAATTGTAATTTTAGTTTATTTCTTCTCCCCCATCTGTCTATTTTAGTTTTGTCCTTCTGCTTAAAACCTCCCCTGAGTGTTTCTTGGGGGGGAAGAAGAATCCTTGTCAGGCCAGTCAGTCTTTTTTTTTTGTCTGTGTTTTAGTTAGTTAACTTTAAGTTGGGCCCAAACTATTTTTGTCCCTCAACCTTTTTTTCAATGTTTGTTGGACCTTTTATCCCTTATTTTCTCAAAAGAAAAGAAAATATTAAAAAACAACTTGCAAGTCAAACCACCTTTGTCCTCTGACTAATTGTGAACCTTCACACCAACAGTGAAAGCATAAAGCACAACATTAGAGACGCATAACATATGACAGATTAAAACATATGACATTCCAACTATTATTAATCACTTTCTCAAAGGCAGCTCTTAACAGATGGATTTTTAACCTTGACATAAAGTAACTCAGTGTTTCAGCAGCTTTGCAGTGGTCTGGAAGTTTGTTCCAGATAAGGGGACCATAGAAAAGGTAGGTGCATTTAGATACGTCTCTAACTCACCTGCTTTAAAGAGCAGAATTACCTCCTTTGTACACAGTCAGGTTCTATAGGGTCCTACTAATGACCCATTTATGTGGCTCAGGTGTTTTGAAGCAGATACGCATCTACAAGTTGCAGGACTGGGGTTTGACCTCTGAGTTGGAATACTGGATGTAGAAGTGATAGTGAAATCAGTCCAAGAAGAGTTTGGGTTCAGGTGAGGTGATAAACCACCCTTTGTATTTTTTTACTTGGGTTGAGATATTTTTGAATTAGCTGAATCTATAATTGAACTGGTTTCACTGGAAACTATTTATTCTCTATCTGAACATGCTAAACTGTTAAAAGCTGTAATTCTGAAAGGGTGCAGTATGAAACATTTTCATCTTCTTGAGCTTTCCTTTTTGAATATTACTCTGCTATTGAAAACTTTCCGTGTTACTGTTATGAAATGGCTTTATTTGCTTGAGCTGGCTGACATTTCTTAATGACTTGAGTTTTGTACTCAGTTTCTAAATGAAATAAAGACAACATATTAGCAGGATGATAGCGTCATTCACACATATCTATTGTTCTGAAAGCTTATTTAACCTATGTCAATAACTTCTCTGTCCACTCTATATACAGTAAAAGTAATTACTATGCTTTACCTTTTCACGGGTCATGTTACAACCCAAAAAATTTATTTTATTTGATAAACCAAACTAAAATAGGAAAATTATTGTTTTTTAGGATATTTTCCTAATGAAATGGCAAAACAAAAGCTAAAACTGTAATGATGAAAAAATGAGAGATTTTTGGTTAATTTTGTTGTTTTGGTTTGGGTCTCTGACTTGTTTCTTTGTTTTGACAATTTTCTTTGTCCTTCTTATTGTGTATATACAGTCTTCTCAGCTTCCAGTTTCCCACAGCTCCCATTCATCAGTAAGTATCACACCTGTCAGTCATCATGCAATCACACTTTGCAGCACTCTAACTCCTCTTTGCTCTTAGTGTCAAATCATTCCTGCGTCTGTCCTTCAAGTTCTTTGGGGTGGGTTCCTCACTGCATAATTTTGTTTTGATTTTCAAACCTTTTTGCTTTAAGGTGATTCCTATTTGTTTCTTATGTGGCTTTTTGGATATTCAACACACAGTCATGACAGCCAAGTTTCTCTCTGCCCATGAAAACATTATGTAGATCAGGGGTGTCATCTCTAATCTTTGAGGACCAGGGTCATTGCATGTTTTAGATGTATCTAGGCTTCACCACAGCTAATTCAAATTATCTATCTGCTCAATTTAATCTTTTTTCCGATATCCAATGGTTTTCCACACTATAATTTTGATGTGACTGCCTTTGGACTCCAATCTGAACAGTCAATAGCCCTGAAAGGTTCACCACCACCACTGGTGCAGGTGTATTTCGGTAAGTCTATCACTGACTTTAAAAGTAGATGGAATTTTTACATGACTAAGGAGGCTTGGAAAAAAATAACAGAACCCTGTCATTTTATGACAGTCGTTAAATGATTTAACAGCATGTAATTTAACGTGCTGCACAGTTTTAAATTCCTCGGGATTAAAAAAACAGTTTATATGTAATATTCTCAGAACTTATCAACACCACTCTGAGTCAGATCACCTCTGGCAACTGCTTTTCCAGACATTTAGTCAATAATCTCTCAAAAGATCACGTAGAGTTCAACAGATACTGCATAGCTGTAGAGCTCCCACATAACAAGCAGAAAACTGACTGCCTTTTAAGCTCTGCTTCGAGATGAGATAATTTCCAATTCAAGCAAATGTTAAGTTTTATTAAAACATATTGTTTCTGGCAACTAATAAAAAAACTAATCTGTTTATTTGAGTAGTGAGGAAAATGATATGTTTCCACTTAAAGGAAGCACATGGAAGACATTTAAAGAAATCTTACCTTATTCTTTGAAGATGCCCAGTGCTGTTCTTAATAAATACTACTCTTTCTGATTGTAATCATACAGACTCCACATTTGAACCATCTTTTCATGTAATAACTCTGCAGTACAATGTGTTGCTCCATCACAAATGTAACGTGCACTGCAGTTTGTGGTTATAATGTGACAAAATTTGCTATGAAAGTAAAGAATGCTTTAGCTCTTCTGTCACTTTAGTGAAATGCATCCCAAATTAAAAGCACAGCTAAAGATGCTACTTGCCAATTTATCTCAACTAGCTCAGATGAACTAGTTCCTCCAGATACAGTTTGCAAACTGCAGCATGAGAGCTATAGCTGAGGGCAAAACTCATTCCTGAGCAACTGAAGATGTTCCTCTACATAATGCAAAAACAAATCATAAAGCAACTCTGCCTCACCCTGTATGTCTGGGGCAAATGAAAAGTTAATGCAAGTCAATACACAGTATTCCAAGACAATAAGACATTTATACAGAAGCTGATGAAAACAAAAATGAAGAAGAAATTTACAAGAGAAAGCAAATGTGGGACCATGAGGGCTTCAGGATGAGGTCACTGTCACTCCCAGGCAGGGTCCAGGTGGATAAACAGGCCTCTGGTAATGGGAGAAGGACCACACATGCTCTAGAGGAAAGCATGTGTGTGGAAATCTCTGCAGATCTGTGGTCCTGCAATGGAAATAAGCTACCAACATGTGAGACTTTAAAACACAGTATAAGTAACTCTCTCCTGCCCCTCCAGATGTGATCTTTATATATTGGAAGATATGATGTAGCAACAGATTAACTGAAATCAGCCAAACATTTCTAGTCTGTGCAAATTCTACCAGAGGTTTATGAGATGCTGCCTAAATCTAGACATTATAACATGCGCACGTGTATATTTCAGTCTGAATCTACCTATGACTGGTTTGATTTAATTAGATATTTCTGTGTATAACTGCATTCTGATTGTTTTGTGATTTGAGGTGACATTTGTCATGAATTGGCACTGTCTAGATTAGCTGAATTTAAATAGATTTTTGCAATTAATCTGTTGGAGCCAACTTTCACGTTGTACTGTAATGTTTCAATTGTAATTGTCATTATAAGTCTGTGTTGACTTCATTTTTCAGCTGGGTAACCTTTTGCACTTTTGTTATGAACTCTCAGTGAAAGAATGCAGTTCATGGTGCAGATATTGTGCCCTCTCCAGCAAAACACAACAATGGAAGCTGTATGGGATAAGACCAACAAGCAGGGGAAATACCGCACTATAAATACATTAGGAGTGCTGAGTCTCAGCCAGGGGAAGGTTGGTGCTGACTGACTGAGGTGGTTTTGGGTTGAAGGTTCTGCAGAAGAGTGAAGAATGTAAGTAGAGCGAGAGGTGCTGTTTACTCTGGGTCAGTACACTTTAATAGCTTAAGTGGGCATGCAGATTGAAAAAGGTCTCCATCCTATCCTTTCTATTTTTACTGTAGAAAAGTTTGTCATAAAACAAAAACTGAAAGCACTCCATGACAGGTTGAAGAATATGGTTTAGCTATAAAATTCTGTTTTACCAATTCATATTTCTACGATTGAAGTGGGGAAAATACCTGCTAATAGAAGTTCCTTTACAATTCCAAGTCAGAAAATTGGAAATTTATTTTTACCTTTACTTCAAAATCTATTATGGCTGCTTTACACTAAAAAACGATTTATTTGTACTTTTTTCAAACATCAAAGAATTTCATTTTTTACTGCCTTGTGTTGCTAATAGCAGTTAGCCTGGTTACTGAGGAAACCAATGAGTCTCATTATTTATAAATAAATCATACTGCTTTTTGGACTGAAATGCTGCTAAATTGTGTTTAATCCCATTTTTTGGCACTCTACAGCATGCTCCAAGGAATTATTTCTGATTAAGCAACGATCTATGTGCTGTTATATTTTGTGGTTGAAGAGGACCCTAATGAACCCAGAGAACAGGATGGCTTATGTTGAAGGACATTTACAAAAGGCAAGACTAAGGAGCAAACAAGGGGGGAAAACAGGGAGCACATTTGCAAGGAACACGAGATGAACAACAGAACTGCCATGGCTATGGAAGGATCCGGCAGGGAACAGACTGAAAGAGTAGCCTATTCAAATGCTGGGAATGTGATTATTAGAAACAGGAAATGATGAACAGACAGTAACTATGAAAATAATACAGTGGAAAAACAAAAGATAATAGAAAATACTAAGAGTCCAGAGTAGTCCATACATAAGAAAACACACAGTGATAAAAAAAATTTGGAAACTTTACAACGAAAGTGAATAACAAAGCTCAAAGTCTAATTGATTATGAAACATTCTTAAATAACTCATCGTTATGGCTATCAGTGCTTATTAACACAATAATGTTCATCTTATGATGATTAGAGCAGTTTTTAGTACGGTTGCCTTGCAGCAGGAAGGTGCTGTGTTCAGTTTCTGGTCAGGAGTTTGCGTGCATGTAGACTGCATGTTTTCCCTGTGCATGTTTATGGTCACTTAAAGAGGAAATCACCCCCAAATCAACTTTCTTTGCTGAAAAACTGTATAAATGAGTGTCTAATAGTGCCATCTACATGTCTGGTCATTATTTTATTGTATTTTGCTACACTTTAGTAAAAATACACATTTTCTACCAAAAAAACGTCAGAGTGGCGTCCTCTTAAGTTTAAAACCTTACACTGCACTTTAATTTTATCGGGCATTGCTACTGGCTCAGCCAGTATGGTTGTGCCATCCTGCCTCTGCAGAGTATAAAACATGCCCAGTCTTAGCCATGCCTCTGTAGCGAGTTGGAGTTGGAATAGCAAGGAAGTGTTGATGCCGCCCAGCCCTCTCCCCCCGTGCTTCCCTTGGTTTGCCAGGCAACACCTTCTTTTGCCGCATTTTCAAACCGGAAATGTAGGTGGAGTAAGACACTGGTTGCACTGGTTGCTCTTTAAGTACTCTGGTCTTCTCCCAGTCCAAAACAAAACATGAATGTTACGTCTTTTAATTGTCACTTTGTCTGTCTACGTGGGCATGTCCATGTGTATGGTTGTTTCAGTCCTGTGATGAATTGGCAACCTGTCCAAGGTGTACCTCACCTTTTGCCCAATGACTTCTGATGACTTTCTTAGGAGTATCCCTAAAGGAAGTCCAAGTACCACCAGGGGTGCTTGCTCAACGGTTTGGGTACCATGATCCTATGTGTTCTAACCTCAACAGTACTGTATATGGCACATATTCTGGTTGCTAATAACCTTCAGCTGAGCTATGAAGAAGCCCAAGACGTAGGTGAGGCTGGAGTCAGAAAGGGGCCCAGACTCATTTAAGCATTTCCACATGTTATGTGTGCGTCAGTTCTTGCTTGAGTCTGTATGTGTCCATTTTTGAGAGAAATTTATTTCAGCATTCAGGAATGCAGGCAAACACACAAAATCATGACAGTGTGATTTCATTTTTGTGGTGTGTATGTGTGAGTGCAGAGATGAAACAGCCTGAGGACAAAAACAGAGCAAAGCAGCCGTCAGCAGATATTAACTTTCTGAGAAATTTAAACTGCTGGTTTCCACTAAAAGATTTTTCTTTTTCCAGAGAAATTTAAGGATCAACATTTAGAGAGTCACGTTGGAATAACACATCAAACAGGTGAAACACAGTGTATTGTGTGCCATGCTAATTTCAAATCATCGTTAATAAATTAGGTCGAACATGTTACCAATAAAGGTTGCTGGGTAACTACTGGAAACCAGCACAACCTTCTGTTTTTTTGGTACTGTTGTGCCACAATAGTAAGTAAAAGAGAACCTATTTCTGGACTTTATTTATTTTATGTCATTCTGATCATGGAACAGCTGTCTAAATTTAAGTCCACACAGATTCAGTCCACGTGACTTTTGTGGATCTATAGAGGTTTTATCATTTTGTACCATGAAGAGGTGGGTTTTGTGGGTGGTGAGGTATGTTGTGGAAAGTTTAAGGACTATCTGATCATCCATTATGGACGGGATAGTCCTAGGCCAAGAAAGTTATTTAATTTGGGAACCTCACAGTCTCTATCCGTCCATCTATCTTCTTCTGCTTATCCGGGGTCGGGTCGCGGGGACAGCAGCTTAATCAGTGAGACCCAGTGTTCCCTCTCCCCAGCCACTTGGGCCAGCTCCTCGGGAGGAATCACAAGGCGTTCCCAGGCCAGCCAAGAAACATAGTCCCTCCAGCGTGTCCTGGGTCTTCCCCTGCGTCTCCTCCCGGTGGGATGTGCCTGCAACACCTCACCAGGGAGGCGTCCAGGAGGCATCCTGCCCAGATGCCCGAGCCACCTCAATTGACTCCTCTCGATGTGGAAGAGCAGAGACTCTACTCTGAGCCCCTCCCAGATGACTGAGCTTCTCACCCTATCTCTAAGGGAGAGCCCAGACACCCTGCGGAGGAAACTCATTTCAGCTGCTTGTATCCGTGATCTCGTTCTTTCGGTCACTACCCAGAATCCGTGACCATAGATGAGACTAGGAACATAAATCGACCAGTAAATCGAAAGCCTCGCCTTTCGACTCAGCTCTTTCTTCAACATGACAGACCAGTACAGCGCCTGCATCACTGCAGACGCCTTACCAATCCACCAATCGATCTCCCGCTCCATTTTTCCCTCATTCATGAGGGAAAAATGATAATTAAACTCCTCTACTTGGTGAGTGACACCATCCCCTACTCGGAGAAGGCACTCTACCCTTTTCTGGCTCAAGACCATGGTCTTGGATTTGGAGGTGCTGTTTCTCATCCCAGCCGCTTCACACTCTGCTACGAACCACTCCAGCAAAAGCTGTAAATCACGTTTTGATGAAGCAAACAGGACCACATCATCTGCAAAAAGTAGAGACCCAATCCTGAAGCCACCGAAATGGATCCCCTTATCACCTAGGCTGTGCCTAGAAATCCTGTCCATAAAAGTTAAGAATAGAATCGGTAACAAAGGGCAACCTTGGCAGAGTCCAACTCTCACTGGAGCCCGACTTACTGCTGGTGATGTGAACCAAACTCTGACACCGGTCGTATAGAGACCTAACAGTCCGTATCAAAGGGCCTGGGACCCCATACTCCAAGAGTACCCCCCACAGGACTCCCCGAAGGAGAAGGTCGAACGCTTTCTCCAAGTCCACAAAACACATGTAGACCGGTTGGGCGAACTACCACGCACCTTCCAGGACCCTGCTGAGGGTGTAGAGCTGGTCCAGTGTTCCATGGCCAGTTCCTCCTGAATCTGAGGTTTGACTATCCGCCTGACTCTCCTCTCTAGAACCCCTGAAAAGACGTTACCAGGGAGGCTCAGAAGTGTGATCCCCTTGTAGTTGGAACACACTCTGTGGTCCCTCTTTTTAAATAGAGGGACAACCACCCCAGTCTGCCAATCTAAGGGAACTGCCACCGATGTCCATGCAACACTGCAGAGCCGCATTAACCGACACAGCCCCACAACATCCAGAACCGTAAGGAACTCAGGGTGAATCTCATACTCCCCCGAAGCCTTGCCACAGAGGAGCTTTTTACCACCTCAGAAGATTTGGCACCAGAAAATGGAGAGCCCGACCCAAAGTCCGATAACTCTGCTTCCAGATTGAAAGGTGTGCCAGTAGGATTGAGGAGGTCTTCGAAGTATTCCATCCACCGACCTAAAATGTCCCGAATTGAGGTCAGAAGCACACAATCCCCACTGTAAGCAGTGTTGGTGCCAGACCACTTTCCCCCCCCGAGACTCCGGATGGTGGACCAGAATCGCCTCGAAGCCGCATAGAAGTTGTTCTCCATTGCCTCTCCAAACTCCTCACATGACCAGGTTTTAGCCTCAGCGACCATCTGTCTCACACTCTGCCTGGTCTGCTGGTACCTATCAGCTCCTTCCGGGGTCCCACAGGCCAAAAAGACCTGATAGGACTCCTTCTTCAGCTTGACAGCATCCCTCACCAGCGTGTCCACCAGCGGGTTCGAGGGTTGCTGCCACGACAGGCACCAACCATCTTGCGGCCACAGCTCCTGTCAGCAGCCTCAACAATGGAGGCACGGAACATGGCCCACTCGCACCCAATTTCCTCCCGCCTCCCCCGGGATGGGTTCAAATTTCTCCCGGAGGTGAGAGTTGAAACTCCTTCTGACAGGAGACTCTGCCAGACGTTCCTAGCAGACCCTCACAACACGTTTGGGTCTGCCAGGTCCGTCCGGCATCCTCCCCCACCATTAGAGCCGGCTCACCACCAGGTAGTGGTCAGTGGACAGCTCTGCCCCTCTCCTCACCCAAGTATCCAAAACATGCAGCGGCATATCAGATAAAACGACAACTAAGTCGATCATCGAGCTGCGGCCTAGGGTGTCCTGGTGCCAAATGCACATATGGACAGCCTTATGTTTGAACATGGTGTTTGTTATGGACAATCCATTACGAGCACAGAAGTCCAATAACAAAACACAGCTCAGGTTCAAATCGGGGGGGGCGATTCCATCCAACCATACATCTTCAGGTCTCACTTTCATTGCCCTCATGAGCGTTGAAGTCCCCCAGCAGAACAAAGGAGTCCAAGGGAGGAGTACTCTCCAGCACCCCCTGCAAAGGCCTGCAGGAAGGGTGGATAGTCTGATCTGCTGTTTGCACATAGGCACAAACAACAGTCAGAACCAGTTCCCCCACCCGTAGACGGAGAGAGGCCACCCACTTGTTCACCAGGGTAAACCCCAACGTACAGGCGCAGAGATGGGGGCAACAACTATGCCCACTCCAGCACGGCGCCTCACAACGGGAGCAACTGGAAAACACTCCAACCCCTCTCAAGGAGATGGGTTTCAGAGCCAGAGCCATTCGTCAAGGTGAGTCCGATGGCACACCAGTTCCGGCTCCTTCCCCACCAGAGAGGCAACGTTCTACGTCCCAAGAGTCAGTTTCTGCAGCTGTGGATCGGGCCGCCAAGGTCCACGCCTTCGGCCACCGCCCATTCTACATTGCACCCAACCCCTATAGCCCCACCCATAGGTGGTGAGCTCATGGGAAGGGGGACACATGTCACCTCTCCGGGCTGAGCCCGCCCGGGCCCTGTGGGTAAAGGCCTGGCCAACAGCCGTTCACCAACGTGCCCCACCTCCAGGCCTGGCTCCAGAGCGGGGCCCCGGTGACCCGCGTCCGGGTGAGGGGACACAAGGTCCATATGTCTTTCTCATCGTAGGGGTTTCACCTCATAGTCTCATCTTTGGTTTTTACATATTATGTGCTTATGTTGGCATTTTTAAGCCATGACCTTTAGTGGGTGCTGTAGTAAAATGTGGCCCAAACAGGAGTCAGCTTGTCTAACTCTGAGGCAGTGGCTCTAAACTAGAAAAAGGTGGATGGCCATCGTTGAGTCAGGATTTAGTCTCTGCATCAAGGCAGAGTGGCTACTTCCCAAATGGGTGTTGCTTGTTGTAAACTGAACCCGGAACTATATGGTGGATGTCAGGATGACTTCAACTGACACTCAAGCTAAATTTATGGTTGGTTGGTTCAGAGGCACAAGAAGACTTGGAGTAAGTCACCAAAAATCACTAGGAGCAAAGCAATTAGTCGCGCTGGATTATTGCAACCAATCTGGCAGCACTGGGAGGCCTTTCTGGTTGTTTTAAGGTGTGGCTTGATGAGGTTTGTTGGAACAGGTTGTTGTGTGGTAGAACATGATCCCTTATAGATATTTCAAAGATTGAAGTAAAGAAAATACTAAAGTGATTGATTTCTTTAAAGATGATGGTGCCTTTTTTGAATCACTACTGTTTTACTCTATTCCTACTCAGATGGCCCATGGCATGAAACATAGTTAAAAAAGGCCTCTCTTCTATTTCTTTTATATTGCCCAAAATGTCTTCATTTCTTGTTTGAAAGGGCTGTAGATCCACTATTGGTCAGAAACATCTGAAAATGTGTGGGGGTTTCCAATCTCTTTTTGTATAATTTATCATTTTCTTTAACCATCATTGTTTGTGATACTTTTATTTTGGTATTCCTTTGTTTTTTTATCAAAAAAATCAAACTGGTTCTGGTGTGACTATTGTCTTTCCTTATAAAGCTTCCATGACACAGCAGGCAATTTGCAGTGTTTGTTTTATTTCAGGCAGATGCTCTAATGCAGTCTTTCTCAACCCTGGTCGTCAAGGCACACTGTCCTGCATGTTTTAGATGTTTCCCTGCTTTAACACGCCTGATTCAAATTATTTCAGTTCTGCAAAAGGCTGTTAATCACCCATCAATTGAAACAAGATCTGCTGAAGCAGAAAAACATCTAAAAAATGCAGGGGACCTTGAGGACCATGGTTGGGAAACGTTGGTCTAATGGGTCTATGCTACATGAAAAATGAAGCAGAACTTACTTTTATTTTGTAAATGAAGACTTTAAGCTGCACCAGCTGACCATATGAACATCCACTGGGCTCAAACCTTCAGTTTCTACAAGTATTTACTGTAAGTAACCTGCATTGTGTATGAGCTCTGTTTGGGTATGTGCCTTGCTTTTTGGTGCAATCAAGCATTTTTTCTTGTATGGTATACCTTTTTTACTGTTTTAAGCAGGGTCAGTATATTTTCCTGACTCATGCCAAGGTTATAATTGTGAATAACTGATAATGAGAGATGGACAACCATCACAAACAGATGAACAGCCGCCAGAACTGCTCAGAATGCCTCGTCTAGACTGCATTTACCTTAGGTTGTGCCCCAACATTACTAAGTGTCTTTATTCTGTTTTTTGCCTCTCAGTTGGTCTGTAAAAATCTGTTTGTGTGTGTTTTGAGGATATCATAGCAAAGGACCAGTGGAGCACAGCCTTGTTCCCATGGTACCCACTGGACAACAAGTGTACACAGTGGTGGAGATTAAGACATGTAGGCTGAAATCTGGCAGCAAGGAGCCGAAACGATGTGATTAATGATGATGCATTAGAGCGCCAGAACATTCCTTACTGTTTTTCCATTTAATTACAAGAAAAGATATCATAAAGCGACTAAAAGAGTCAGTCATAAATGTATGAAAATTGTTGGAGGTGGTTTATGGAAATCCTTATTTGATTTAGGTGGGGATAAAAACAAAATAGCTGAAAATAGTTTTATATTCTGTCCAACAGTATCTCTACAAATCATTTTAACTCTATTGTAAAGAGCAAGGCAAGTTGAGCTTTAAAAGAAAACATAGGAACAGGGGTAAAGGGAAAAAAACACTGAAAACATTAAAAAAGATTACACAATAATGGTAAGATTTAAGCAACCCATAAAACCGTTGAATGAATAGGATGATTAATTGATGAAGGAGCTTTTTACCTTCATGAGACAGCTGCAGTAAAATGTAATGAATTTTCAGTTGTGACATGAAGGGCCAAATGTTTCTGCCCATCTCAGGTTTGCTAGGGAGGTTGTTCCAGAGCTGAGGAGAACGGACTTATCAACGCCTCCCCTTGTTTAGTTTTAATGCTGAGAATTTAGCATGAGTTTCAGGTTTCTTTATGACCTGAGGGGTTGAGATGGTTTGTGCTCGACAGACAACTCTGAAACATATTCAGACCCAAGATCATTCAGTGGTGCATACACAAATAACATAATGTTAAATGAAATCATTATACAAACAGGGGACCATTGCTGTGATTTAAAGACTAATGTGATAGGATCTATCTTTCCTGCTGTCGTTCTGAATTCTGGCACTAGTATTTTGGATGAGCTGCAGTTGCTTCATGGATTTATGTTTCGGCGAGAGCCAAAAACAATGACTTCTTTCTTTTCTGCATTGAGCTGGAGGAATTTTGAAGACAGCAACCCATTTATCTTACGGACAAACAGACTTATTGACTATAAATGACTGAGGTCATGTGGTGACACAGTAGTATAGGACTGTGTGCCATCTTTTAAATAGTAAGTCAACCTGTGGTACTCCATAATCTGAGCTAGTAAGGCATATACAGTATTTCACAAAAGTGAGTACATCTCTCACATTTTTGTAAATGTATCATATTTCTTCATGATATGACACTTACTTGTGATGTAAATTAGTCAGTGCTTGTATACCACTGTATATTTGTAACGTCAACGTAACTTAACACGCAGCCAGCCTTAACTTTATTGTGCACTGAGTTTATGATTAAATATTGCATCTAATCAGGGCTGATATTTCATTATTTTACTTATTTAATTATTACTTATTGACTTGTTATTTTTCTCTTCAGCTGTGTTTAGGTTTGTTCTTTAATGTAAATGTTTATTGGGTGATTTGTCTGGGTAGGAAGAAGTCTGGAGAAATGTTGTCTGATTGCAATAGTGTAGAGATCTAACAAACCGGCAACCTAGCCAGGGATTTAGAAACGTTCTGTGAGAAACCCAGACTGTAATTCAGTGAAGTTGCAAACAACAAAAAAGTTACAATTGTAATTTAAAAAGAGAAAAGTTTAGGTAGACATCACTTCTGTACTGGTTCGAACCAGCAGTGGTACTTGGATTCAGCTTTTTTTTTTTTTTACAAAAAATGTTGTTTGTCCCTAACTTCCTGTAGTAGTAGAAAGGGAAGTTTAAATGCTGATATGAACGATATTAATTTAACTTGGACATAGAGATAAGATAAGTCTCAGTTGCAGCGAGTTATTGCGGGTATACATGCACAACGAATATTAGGAGAAGGTGGTAATTGGTTTAATGAATGACAAGATCTGTGGACATCAGCAGATGTTTTGAACTTAAGAAGGAAAGACAAAATAGTAAAAACAACAAATTTTTCTTACATGACAAACTTTATGCTCACGAACAAGACCAGTCCCCTTTATCTACAATATTTACTTCCACACACTTTTCCTTCTTATAGGATCTTTTGGAGATAGGGTTCTCACTTCATCCTTTACAGAAGCAGCCCCACAATTTGACATATTCCCATTAGAAAGGCTGTGTTTGTCAAGCAACCATTTGTTTTGTTTTTTTCTTAGTATACATGGTAGTGGTGGTGACTCCTTGCAGTGGTGTGGATTCTAAGATACTTTTCTTCAGGAAAGTGTCTTTAAAATATTAGCCTGCTTTAAATAGCCACAGAAAAGTGGAATATGTTTTTTAAGGTTTCTCTTTAAGCAAAATCATTGAGTGAATTATGTTTTCTTTTCTTTTCCCCAACCATCAGTACTAACAGCGGTTCCTGTGCATACGCTGCTACAATTCAGCAACACACAGCCGCTGTTGTCATTGTTCTTGTTCCCTGTCCAGTGGTCAGATAATGCAGAAAGGGTTGGGTCAGTTGGAAAAGCTCCATATGATAAGGCCAGATGGACCAACACACACATGCACACTCCATTTCTTTGCCACCCTCTCTCTCTCTCTGTTATTTTTATCAGATTGGGATCATAAAACCTTTTCATCTCATGTGCCTTGAACAACATCTCCATGAGGTCAAGCGGAGAAAAAAAACTTTAGTACACATGCCAGCTGAGCTCGAAACAAAAACGCTGGGCAGCAACTAGAGGTATAAGTAGTGCCATAATGGCAGTGGATTTTATTAAGTCTGGACCACAAAGGATGTCCTGGAAATAAACCCTACTGTGCTCCATTTCCTTTGCAGATTTTTTTTAGGATTGGTGGCCTGCATGAAAATAGGCTGGTGTGGAGAAAATTGTTCTTCTTTTGTTTTTTTGTGCAATGCATTATAGCAGAATATATGGTCCAGAATGGACTGTTCTGCCTACGCCCACACAACTTTTAATCTTAGCACACTGAAAACACATTTATGGAGAGGTCTGTTGCCTTTAAAGAAACATATAAATGTTTCAAAATCAGCGACTTATTGGTTGATTCGAAGTCCCTGGGTTCCTTATTTCCAAAAACCAGAAAATAAAAATCCAGTCAGTTCTAATCTTGTTTTCTCTGCTAGTGATAAAAACTTCTTGAGAGACAGAGAGAGCAGCTTTTACAGAAGCAAAGACTCATTCTGTTCTCATCAACAAAGACCAACACATCTCTGACTGTGCTGGTATTATGCACAAAGCAGCTGATTATGCTGTAAGACCCACTTTTCCTCTCTCTCCTATTCCGAGTGATGAACAGAGGCTGAACAAAGTAAGACAGATTGGATTTTAAGGTATGAAGACATTACATAATTCACACTGTAAATTAAGGTTTAGGTAAGTTTTTGTTTTTATCTGTTTAAATCTTCAATTAAACACTTTATCCATGATAAGTTTAAAAATATAAAAAACTGAAATGGTTTTTGGCAGAATAATTACGTTACTTGACCACAGCAGGTATCATACAGCTCCTTGGGTAAGTATTTACAATACTTGAAGTTTTTCTCATTTAATCACGTTACAATCACGAACTCCAATGTAGGCTATTTAATTAGATTTATTATCACACAGTGGCAAATAATTAGGAAGTACAAGGTGAATAACTGGTTTGTAATTTTATTTCTTATTCGTCTCCTTTTAATCTGACACCTGTAACAGCCAGAGTATAACAGAGCACTGCCAGTTGACGCCACACGGTGGCGCCTCCTTTTTGATTTGGTCACTGGGTATCATCTTTCACCCCTAGTTGACTTCCTTGACTCCAGTAATGTGGATGCTGGTGAAGGCTACAAGTCACAAAAGTTCTGTCCGCTTATTCTTTTCTGCTGAAAGTAATAGTTTGTGCCGTGGGGCCCGGCTTGTATGGTCTGTATCTGTGAGAATAAACGTGCAGTGTGGAAATCCCTCCATTTCGTCTCCTGCCCCGCTACTTTATTTCAAGCCGGAACTAGGCTAATAGCACCGTGGCTTAGCTTATCTCCAACACTACGTTACACACCCCAATAATAAAATGCAGTGCAAACAGCTTATAACCCACTCGGCTGATATTTGGAGTTTCCCTTTTTCTAATCTAATCTTGGTACAAATACAGTTCCATGCTAACACTATAATGCCATTACCCCAAACAAACCTTAGGGTTAAACAGGATCATAGCGGCATTATGCGCCTGTGTGCAGGAACCTAAACATAAAGCCAGAGCTACAATGCAGTCATTTAGATCAAAGCATATTCACGTGTTAGATGGCCAAGTCAAAGTCCAGACCAAAGTTCAATTATAAATCCTTGGTAATACTTTAAAATTGTACTCCACAGACACTCTCTATTCAATCTGAGTTTGAGTTCTTTTGTCAAGAAAATCGGGGGGGAAATATCAGTTTTAGAATGTGCAACGCTGGTAGAGACATACCAAGAAAGACCATTTACTGGTATTGACTCGTTGGTGGAGGGCAAATACACACCATACTTTTCAGATTTTTATTTGTTAATAAAAACAACTCTTTTTCTCTGTTTTCTTCATAAAATGAGAT
Source organism: Valencia hispanica (assembly GCA_963556495.2). Classification (NCBI taxonomy): domain Eukaryota; kingdom Metazoa; phylum Chordata; class Actinopteri; order Cyprinodontiformes; family Valenciidae; genus Valencia; species Valencia hispanica. The sequence continues at coordinate 18,133,676 of OY747713.1, read as the reverse complement.
GAACATCAAGGGGTGTGATTAATTTTGCAAAGCCTTGTAACTCATCCCAGAACTATTGTTTTCTAAGTTCCAACTTATGACGAAGTACTTGTTTATTGCACAAGCCCCGAATACCTAAATCTAAGTTCCTGAAATATCTAAATCCTCCCACTGCCAGTGGAGAATGTGGGAGTGCTCCGTAAGAAATTTATTTTTGCGAGATAGCTGGCAGCCACTTCAGATAAGCAGACCAAGATTTGGAAACCAAAAAAATGAAGTGGTTAATTCTGACAGCTGAGGTGAACTTTATTAAACTGCATTTTAAAAAATGTGTAAATCTGAAACTGATGCCTTTACCCTGATGGAAAAATCCATTTAACTGAAAGCAGATTATTTAACAAGTTCAAGACATTAGTATTCGGCAGTGTGGGGAATATCTTATGATGCTCCATCAGCAGTTTGCCTGAAACCTCGTTAAAAGATAGCTCAAATACAGCTGTAGCGTACTGCACAAACCCTGCAATAGCTCCTTTGTAGGGTGGCTTGTAATTTTCTTGTCATTCAACACGCTGAGTTGATGTGCAGGCTGTGAGGAAACATTCAGAGCTCAATCTCTTTCTGTGTCATGCCACGTGTGTTTAAAGAGGAAGGAATAGAGAGCAAGTTCTTAATGATCGAATTCGAGGCAAGACCAGAGCTATGTTTCACTTTCCATTGAGTGGCTGAAAGTATTTTATATGAAAAGACATGGTAAATTTACAAAGCAGAGAGGGGGGACATCTCTAAGGAGGAGCCTTATGGAATCAGGGGATTCAATTAACACTCAATTTTGACTAACTACATCACAGCAAAACAACAGTGCAGGTGTACGAGTACATATTTGACCCTTTCTAACCTACCAAGACAACAGCATAAATATCTTGACCCAATTACCTAATTAACTTAATTGTGACTTTTGGAGGTTTTGAAACACCAGTTGTTTGGAATCAGGGTCTGTGTGTTGGTGTTTGTGTGTGTTTCAGCTCCTCCTACCTTTTTCTCCTCTAGGGTGTGATTGTCAGGCACCAGTCCAGGTGTTCCTCATTGCCATTAATCAGCGCTGGCCTTTATAATCAGAGCGGCTGCAGAGAGCTGACGCCAGATGGTTCCACCTCCTAGTGTGGTACACGGTCACAGCTTATGCCCAGAACTTTCCATAGTTCTGCATGTTTAGCTTTTGAATTATTTGCCGACCTTGTTGTCTCCTTGGCAGATCATTCTCCTGGATTGCCTACGCTGCTCCGGTTCCACTGCCAAGGCTAAAAGGACAGCTCTGGGCAGAATTACTTTTTCCGTTCCTAGGGAAAGTCTTACCCGACATCAACTGGATTCCACAGAGCAGGATCAGACCTTCCACAGTTCTGGCATGGGTGCTCCGTCATTTCGGGTTCCTCCCTGGTCAGCCTCTGCGTTGCTCCCCCCCCCTGGAAAACGCAGAACAATCCACTTACCTCGTCTCCACCGTAAGTCACCTGTCCGTCCGTCCAACCTCTAACAACCACCACCTGCAATAAGGAATAGAACTGGATCACAGTTCACCAATTACTAGCCATCCAGACGCCTGGCTTCTACTTAGCCTCCCAGTCTCCACGGATTCAAGTAAGCAACCACACTCCAACACGGCTTCATCAAGATCTTCTGAATAAAAGCCTTGGACTAACCACTTGTTTTTTATTTCCCCAGCTGACTTGCCTTCCTGAGTTCCAGCTGTGATTCCTGTTTAACCAGCAACGAGCAAATAAACTTTTTAAAGAAACTGTTTCTGCTGTCTGGAATTGTTGCCTTATTCAGAGCTTCCGCCCAACAAACATGACACCAATAGATACTTTATACGTTGGTTACTCCATACCAAATCTTTTAAAAGGATTTTTCGTAAAATGGCTGTCTAGGCCTTCTTTGGATTTTGGCTGCTTTTTTGAATTTCTTTTCAGTAAGTTGTACAAAACTTATGTAGCCATAAGTGAAACTTGATGAAAAGATTAAACAAATCATTGTGCATGTATATACATTTGTACCTGTGTGCATACATTTGAAAACCCCAACTAAATTAAAACCTGTGCACAAAATGTGTTTCTAAATGTCTGATCTGGGCTGCACCATAATTAAATCCTAGAAAATGTTTAAGAATGCTTTAAAAGCCCAAAATCTTGAATGACTACTGCTCTGGGAGGCAGACCCTCTTTTCTCAAACATTAGGAACTAAACCCAAGTTTGCTTCTCTTTCGCTTTGAAGATGTAGCATACTATGGATGGCTATTTGTTCTTAATATTTGTCCCAGTTTAAGGTGATTGTAAAAACATTGAACATTTGTTTAAGGAAATTAAAATACAAACGTTATTGCTAATTGCAAAAAACAAAACAGTTCAGGATAAACCAATGTGAAGTGTTTTGGATTTAAAACTCGAACATCAATGTTGTCCAGATTCTTCAACCGCTGAACTATTGCTTTGGTCCTCTGTAAATTACCTAAAGCTGTGAACCAGACACCAACTTCAGCATCATTAGTCAGCCTAAGTGTTCAGCCATATTTAGTCACAGTGCTTACATGGTGCAAAACTATAGAAAGGCACATGCTCTTTATTGACTGAAGATGATGGCAAGTAATAGAAAGCTTGTTTGTGAATAAATCAACAGATGTTTTATTTTTAGAGTGCTAATGGAGCCCCCCAGGCCATCCCGCCCTTGACAGAGAGCCATATCTACCATAGTTACCACAGATCATGACTGTGATTAATTATCTGTCAATGATTTTCAGTGTTTGAGCAATGCAAAGAGTTTTTTTTTGTTTGTTTTTTTCTGACGGGTTTTTGTGTTTGTCCAGGGTGGAGCCCAACTTTCGTCTGATGGCTGTAGGGATCGACTGCAGCTCCACCAGTCCCTCCGATCCTGAGCTTGAAAAAGTGAGCACAGATTCCATTAAATGCTTGGATTCATAGGAGCTTATCCACCTATTCTTAAGGGTAACGGATCCTTTTAATCGTTGTGTGAGATGTTAAAATATAATGCAGCCATAATGTCTAAAATGTCAAAGGGTTCAAACATTTTGCAAGGCACCATACATAAACCCCATTTACAGTGTCCCAGACTTCCAGCTTTTCTTCTCCTCCGAGTCCCCCCTGTATGAGTTGTAAAAAGTATAGTGTTACCAGCATTGCTCACATACTCAGCTGTGTAAATCCCTCTCTTCCTCCGTTTCACACCCACATAAACATAGAATATATGCTTGTACTATTGTCCCACAGTGTTTACCACGTGGCCACGGTTCAGCTCTCTGCTCTTATCAGTGTCGGGTAATGTTGGTATTTCCTGTCTGCAACAAGAGCAGAAGGTGGCACAGGATGAGTGCTGCTTCCTGTGCTGGCACACCCAGCGTGTATCCAGCAGCCCCATCTACTTCGCTCGGCGGTGTGAGGAAGTGTGGGGGGCTCATTAAGCTGCACCAAGTTCATACTGCAAGTTCTCAGCCACTAACTCATGCATCTGTTTGCCTGAGATCAAAGTCAGCAGTGGCATGACTGCAAAGGTGTTAGCTGGGAAAACAATTCAAAAGTAGTCAATCATTTCTGCTAGTCATTTTAAGTAGTTAGAATCTAAAATTTGCTGTAATATTTTAATTAAAATGTAAGTATAAAATATTAGACCTTCAAGCCACGGCAAATTTAGCATGGACCCTAATTGAGTTTAAATTAAGTAAATGCAGTTAATTGTTTAATATCTTTCATTAAAGCGGTAAATGATTAGCAAGATCCAAAAAAAGAAGGGCCTCTTAAGGAAGGAGTCTGTGAGACGGTAACCTATTTTCTTTTCCTATTTTTCTTGTGGAAACTTTGTTCGTCTCTGATGTTGTTTCATCTCCATCTCCGCTCAGCCTTTCCCATGGGAAGTGCGCAGATGAAACTTTGGTCTCATCGAAGGGGTCTGCAGATATGTGTAAATACACATGCATGGCTTGGAAAACCCAGGAGGACTCACCCTTCAAACACTCTCATGTGTAGTGTTTATTGAAGTGGGTTTCTTTGGAAACCATGATCACTGGGCTCTAGATCTGTTGATGTATTTTGGAGAGGAGCCCAAGGCGTTGCATTAGACTTGAATCTTTTTTCTTTTTCTTTTTTTTTTACTATCCCCATCTATAAACTTCAGCCTAGCTAATTATTAGTAAATAGTGAAACTATACTTTTATCCCTGTTGTTGTGTGAATCTTATCACTGAAAATATTTATCCAAAAGATGGCTATTGCCAAAGAACCTTAATGCTTTAGCCACTGTTCCGCTGGTTATCTCACATGGCTATCTTGCTATGTATGTTGAGGTGTCAAATGAGTTCAAATGTGAGAAAATGCAGCAGATTTTGTAGAACATCGAATCCGGTGACACCTTTTGTAGCTTGTGTGCCACATTTGGTGCACTCCTATAGCATTGTGGTCAAGGGTGTGAATTTCTTTGTTCAAGTTCACCAGGATTGGGTGTGTCACTTTTGCCATTACCTTTTCATAAAATTTTTTTTCGTATTTAAGGATCAACTGACAATCCAGGAATACAATTTGAATGCCTAACAAGGGACCCAAAGTTATTAAATAACTATTACAGTAGCTGAATTTTTTAAAAAGATGGTCATCAGTTTATCACCACTTCCGTTGCATCAGATTTGTTATTGGTTCAGTGCTGCAATATTAGAGTAGCAATTCGGTGGAAGTGGTGCAGGTGTGTGCAGTATATGAGGTGCTTGACAGCTGCATCGCTTTTTTTTTTTTTACATGTCCAAAACATTTGTAGCAGCCTTGATTAGCTGGTGATCAGTTGTGGAAGTGTTAAATCCATAGAAATAGTAGTTTAAAAAAACAACCAAAATGTAAAAAATAAATGTAAATATATTTTTTCTTTAAAAGCAGAAGAAAAATATAAATGCAAAAGTTATCTGTAACTTTGGCCTAAAATAAGTTTTCCCACTCTTGACCAGAACTCTTCTTATTTTATCACATTTTATCACTTTACATGTCATTTTAGTAATGTTTTTGTTTGGTTCAGTTTAAATGGCCATTTAATTATGATTAGGAAAAAAATGTTACATGGTGCAGCAACAAACAACACAATATGTTACACCAAACAAGAAATCCTAACTGTTCTTTTCCACAATGCCATCTTGCAGGTGCTTCACGCTCACTGATTGGCTCCACCTGGACAGGTAATTATAAGCCTTCATGGATTAAAATGAAACTTATCCTTAGCTGAGTCCCAAACATTTTGGCTATTCTTTTAGCCATTCGAAAAAGGTTTTCTTTAGGTCTCTCTGGTTTTGTTTTTCATTTGAAAGCATTTCAGATCATTTAATGTCAATGTCAAGTTTATTTATATAGCGCATTTACAACAGCAAATGCTGACCAAAGTGCTTCACACAGTAGGAAAGACAGTTTAAAAAACAGCAATAAACCAAAACGACAGATAAATACAAAATACAAAAGTATCTATTATTTTTACACTTCTTTCTTGTCTCCTCTCTATTAATTTTTTTTATTCTAAGTGTGCTGTTTTTCTGATCACCGCACCGTTTAACCAGTTGACTCAAATTTCCAAGAGGAATGGACTATCCTCACTAACCACGTAAAGTTTGATCTGTTTAACTTCTGTTGTCACAAAATTATTGACCCCACAGATTTAACCTCCACACTGGTATCATTCTGAACACATCCCTTTAAATGACTGATTCATTCACATAGTCAGCAGCATACATGTCATGACTGCTGATTCTGCTGGTTTTTTATTACTCTACTATGTTTTCTAGAAAAACTGTTTCTACCAAGAACAGGAGCCAATCTGGTTAATCATGTTGGACTGCTATTATTTCTGACAGCTGTATGTTGAGGGGGCAGATCAGAAGAAACAAACATGGGACATACATGTAGCAGAATCCCAATAATGTTGGTGATTCTTGAAACTTTCTCACATTTGGGCCCATATGAAAAGCATTTTTGGATATGCCAACAAGTGTGCTAAGATAAGAAACAGTGTATAAGTAGCTTTGGAAAGTTATCTCTAACAAGAACTGACTCATTTGCAAATAACACTGTGAACATTGTCTCCAAGTCGTATATATTAAAACCTTTGGCACCGTGTGTAATGTCACTAAACATTTTCTAAATTAGTTTCTATTTGCAACAACGATTTTTTTTTAAATTTCTCCGTTTGACAATTTCAGATCAGGCTGTTACTTTCCACACCTCTGTATTTCTGTGTGACTGTCAAACATTTGTGATATATGATGTGATGAAAGATGTGCCTGCACCCACACATTATGCTCTTTGACACAGCTTTCATTGATGCAGGGATCACTGTTGTCTGTTTAGTATGCATGAAATCCTGTGATTTACCACATTTATTCCGGCACATCAGAGAACTTCATTACTCGTATGTGTGACTATCCTCAGTCACATTAAGTGAGCCATATTGAAGTATTTATTGGTGGCAAAGCCAGCTAAATGTTTCCCCCACTCTGCTTAAATTGTCTGCTCCCTGTAATCTGGGTTTGGTGAATTGCATGACCGTAATCTTTATCATCTCTCTGCTCTGCTGAACCCCAGAAGTAGTTGTAGGCTGAGGACAAATAGCAGGGAGAGCCTCAACATACACTCCTCAAAAAATAAATAAAGGGAACACTAAAATAACACATCCTAGATCTGAATGAATGAAATATTTCTATTAAATACTTTTTTCTTTACATAGTTGAATGTGCTGACAACAAAATCACACTAAAATTATCAATGGAAATTAAATTTATCAACCCATGGAGGTCTGGATTTGGAGTCACAGTCAAAATTAAAGTGAAAAAACACTACAGGCTGATCCAACTTTAATGTAATGTCCTTAAAACCTCAAAGTCAAAATGAGGCTCAGTACTGCGTGTGGCCTCCACATGCCTGTATGACCTCCCTACAATGCCTGGGCATGCTCCCGATGAGGTGGCGCATGGTCACCTAAGAGATCTCCTCCCAGACCTGGACTAAAGCATCGGCCAACTCTTGTACAGTCTGTGATGCAATGTGGCACTGGTGAATGGAGCGAGACATGATGTCCCAGATGTGCTCAATTGGATACAGGTCTGGGGAACGGGCGGTCCAGTCCATAGCATCAATGCCTTCCTCTTGCAGGAACTGCTGACACACTCCAGCCACATGAGGTCTAGCATTGTCTTGCATTAGGAGGAACCCAGGGCCAACCGCACCAGCATATGGTCTCACAAGGGGTCTGAGGAGCTCATCTTGCTACCTAATGCCAGTTAGGCCACCTCTGGCAAGCACATAGAGGACTGTGTGGCCCCCCAAAGAAATGCCACCCCACACCATTACTGACCCACTGCCAAACCGGTCATGCTGGAGGATGTTGCAGACAACAGAACGTTCTCCACGGCGTCTTCAGACTCTGTCACGTCTGTCACATGTACTCAGTGTCAACCTGCTTTCATCTGTGAAGAGCACAGGTCACCAGTGGCGAATTTGCCAATCTTGGTGTACTCTGGTAAATGCCAAACAAGGTGGAGATAGCGGTCCTGCTACTGGGTTGTTGCCCTCCTACGGCCTTCTCCACGTCTCCTGATGCACTGGCCTGTCTCCTGGTATCGCCTCCATGCTCTGGACACTACGCTGACAGACACAGCAAACCTTCTTGCTACAGCTCACATTGATGTGTCATCCTGGATGAGCTGCACTACCTGAGCCACTTGTGTGGGTTCTAGACTCCGTCTTATGCTACCACTAGAGTGAAAGCACCGTCAGCATTCAAAAGTGACCAAAACATCAGCCAGAAAGCATAGGAACTGAGGTCTGTGGTCACCATCTGCAGAACCACTCCTTTATTGGGAGTGTCTTGCTAATTGCCTACAACGGCTATATTTCCACCTGTTGTCTAACCATTTGCAAAACAGTATTTGCAATTGATTGTCAGTCAGTGTTGCTTCCTAAGTGGACAATTCGATTTCACAGAAGTGTGATTGACTTGTTACATTGTGTTATTTAAGTGTTCCCTTTATTTTTTTTGAGCAGTGTAGTATGCCCCTGAGAACAATTGATGTGAGCTTATGCTTTGTGCAAAAACGTGGGCTTGTGAACATTTTCAAAACGATGGTGGAAGTTTCCTATCTTGATACATTTATAGCTGAAGGTATAATTTTGCACCCTTTACCTCTGTTGAAATACAAGAAACAGGGTGTAGTAGTCATATGTTGCAGCGTTAGTTCGGATGTTTGCTTCCTCTTGCAAAGTAATCTCTCTAAAACAAGCCTTGCCACAGTTTTGGAAACCTATTTATACTCTGAGAACAATAGACGTTAGTTGTAATATGAAAGGTTGCAGCCTCTGAAATTTTGAGAACAAACCCTGGTTTCCTTTAAAGCGTTTAACTGATCCAAGATGCCAAGCAAAAAGAAAAGAGAGAGGAAGACTGTTGTGGCACTAAGATAACTATGCCAGTTCGTTGTAAGGGTGTGCATATATAATGGTGTTAGCATGCTGGGTGTTTGCCTGGCAATGGACACAAAGCTAAGTCGATGAAACGCTGAAGTCATACTTTAAGCGGCAAAGTGCATGCAACAACATTCAAAGTAAGATGTTTTTCATCACTACTCTGTTAATCATATTTGAGCAAATTATAGCATTTCTGTGGCTTCTGTGGTTCTTAGAAGGAGGCTACATGCATGCTATGCCGAGACATTTCTCATGAGTGCTGAGCAGCAGGAATTGTATTTAACAGAATCATTTTTGGTATATCACAGAGCAGCACACACCGTTCAGGATTATAGTTTTTATGTCATTTAAAAGGGTAATAAAAAGATAGAAGAAGCATGATTTGCTTGGACTAGTTGAGAAAGGTTTTGTTTGAAAGATATATAGCTTAAAATGCCATTATATAAAGAAACTGAGCAGCAAATTCTGCTTTATTACACTGATAAAAATAATCTGCTTGGATTGCTTAAAAAAAAATTCTTGTAACTTTTTCCATCATATTATTACATAGTTTGAACATAGTTTTTGCATGATCTACTTCCCTGTTTGAGCGTAAGAAATACATTTGCCAGGTAAAGTCAACTTGATTTTAGCATTTCTGTAGGGTTATCTTTTTTGTGAACACATTTTGAAGAGATTCAAGCATCTGTTCTTAAATTCAACTTAATTTTTCTATTTTCCCAGTTCTTCTGTATAAGTATGGCCCACTTGTATTGTTAAAATCTCTTTATTTTTATTTTTAACTCTAATTTATTCAAAACCTTACAAAAAACTTTAACTCTAAGTATTCATTAGGAAAATTAGGTCTACATCTTCAGGAAGTATTAAATTGCCAGAGTCAAGTGCAAAACATTGACACGGTCTACTGGTTTCCTCCTGGGCCACAGCAAATGTTATGTCAAGATGTGTTCCATCTTTGAATCAGTTTTTTATGTTATTTGTAGAATTCCCCCAACTGCCTAAGCTTTTGTATTAATTTTCACTTTAATTAGCTTTAAAATAAAAGAGGCAGTCTTTTTATTTTCACATTTGATTCAACATCAGTCAATTTAAAAGCAAATGTTGTATAGCCATATGTGGCACAGATCCTTTCTCCGTCCCACTCTCGCTCTCACTACCCGTTAGCTACGGCTAACAAAGGGGGGGAAACTTCAGCGAGCACGCATCCATCTTCGCTGGCAAGGTTTGGAGCTTCTTGGATCCAGAGGACACTACAGCCTGCCGATCGATCAGATGAACTGTACTCGGCTGATAAAATAAGTCCTGACCCTGACTTGTTCAAACTCTGCCGAAGTAATCTCAGACTTACAGATTCCACCCTTGTTGACGCTGCTGCTGCCTACTGCGGAACTGCCTGCTATAGGAGCCGATAGCTGAAGGAGCCGAGGACATGCTGCCGCTGCATGAGCCAAGCTGCACACCTGGAGCAGCCGAGCCAGAACCGGCTAAGCTGAGGAGACAACCGGACGTCTAAGCCAGAGGTGGCAAGCTAGCAACAGAACCCCGAGGCCTCACTGCTAGCCGTGAGCACATGCAGCTGTTAGTCCAACTGCTAATGGCTGGTTTCTTCCTCTTATGGCTCGAGTTTCCCTCGCCATCAATCTTCAATGGAGATTTAAGAATTGTTCAACAGAAAGCTGTTCTGGACAGATGTTAATTAGTTTAAGAAAAAAATCCTGAGGTTTGTTTTTATCTATTTCACTGTGTTATTGCTGTATTTGTAAGATTTAATTCTTCAGATCACTTGGGTAGCCTATAACAGGCCGGTCGGTCTGTTGTATGAACAGTGTTTTTAAAGGGTTATGACCGACTGATTTTAAATCATGCAAAATGAGCTACTCCGTTCTACCGTTTTTCCTTTGTTCTTTGGTGCTAAGCTAAAACCCGAGTGGCTATGAGCTACATTAGCCCCTCACGGTTTCTGATCAGTGTGGCCTGCGCTAGCAGACCCCCAGTGCTTCATTAACAATAAAGATTGCTACTTTCTCAAAATACAGATCGGCTTCAAAATAGATCGTTTAAACGCAGAAAACTAATCAAATAAGTCGTTTTTGAAACTGCCTTTTTAGTATACTTATCTAGATCAATCACTGCAGTGACGATCCATAAAATAGAATCAATTCTCCAAAGGGTTATTGATTTCCAATTCAGCAAATGATTTACTAAAACATTAACCTGGCAAAAACCAGATCTATGTGTAGCCCTGCCCCGTGTCTACACATCAATCTGGAACTGCTCCCGCAGAAAGCGTCTGAAAAAGAGAGGGCCATCTTGTAAAATATTTTGAGCTGGAGGACGTGCCAGCAAGTGTCCACCTACCATGACTTGTCTTTAGCCAATCACAGTAACTACTCATATGACGTATACCATGTGCGCCAGGGAGACAACAACAAATCGCCCAAGCAAAAGAAAAAAGAAATCGCCCAAGCTTCACTTACACCATGTCTTTCTTGCGGTTTTGCATGGAGAATATGTGCATAAAGGGTGTTTTGAAAAACACCTGTCTCATTTTCAAAGAAGAAATCGTCTCTAATTCTCCTAAAACAGATTAAATAGCTGCTTCTACATGTATGTCCACAGGCGCGGCCATGTTTGTTTTGCTTTGCCTGGGCACCTGCTACTGCCGTCATACCTGAACACCGGCCCATGCGCCCGCCCTAAAGTACAATGCTAACCAACGATTGGTCCGCACCACCACTGGAGTCGAGTCAGACAGTTTAGTTGGAGCAGGACAAGATGGATTTTTGTGGGTTTGGAAAAATCCAAATCTCGCGAGAATCAAGCTTGCAGCGCAAGGTTAATAAAACATTACTAGAATTTTATTTTTTTGTCTTCACTTCTGCTTTGCCATGTGAATTGGTGGTTTGAACACAAACCAAAAGGTGCTAATTAGTCTTAAACTAATCACAGTTAGGTTAAAACTAACTTGGCTTCACTTCCAAAACTCTTCAATACAAGCCTTGGTCTTTAAGCATAAATATTCATACTGTACTGTGACATCACAATCAATTTATTGGTTATTGTTTCTACTTTGCATATTTGTCCATTTTACGGTTTTACTTTTAGTAGTTAGTTTTATTATTCATTCTCACTTTTTTTTAGTAGTTTAGTTGTGTGTTACTAACTTGGTGAGCTTGATTAAAGCATTTTAACTGAAGATTAAATTCTTTTTTGTAATAAACTTTTGTATTTTGGAAAGTTTAGTAAATTGTTGTTCAAAGAACGCCAAAAGTAGTCCTTCATCTATTGTTTCATTATTTCAGCCTCATCATGCAGGTAATCATAAACATTAACTGAGACGGAACTATTTGGCTATCAATTAGTCCTGGATCCCAGGTGGTTCCCCAAACTTTGTCATTTTTACATAAAATTATTAATCTTATTAATAATTGCCCTAAGCAATTATTTGCCAAAACCTACCTATCTGTGTCACAACAATTGGGTCTCCTGAACAATGATGTTTGTGTTCTTCTGCCAGTGCAACTGACAAACTGTAGCTTCTCCCAAAATGCCAAATCTAAGCTGATTAAATGGAACAAGGTCTTTTATTGTGAGCGTGTACCTAAAATAGTTCTCTGAAATTAAAGGTGACGTAGCAAGTCCATTATATAGGCCTCTGTTGGTGTTTGGTGTAGAGAATCAGACACTAGTGATGGGTCGGGCAACACTGATGCGTCGGCACATGTATCTAGAGCCATAGAGCGAGACCCCGTTTCGGTGCGTGTATTGCTTTAACAAGTAGTCACGTGACCAATATGGCTTCTGTTTCACCTGTATCTGAAGGGCCAAACTGTTTTAAAAGGAGGAGGATCTCCATCTGTCAACAGGATGTGTCTCTGCCAAAAGTACATCTTTTAGACCAAAATTCTTCCCGGAAAGTCACTGTTACATCAGGGAGTCTGAAAGAAAATGGAAGGTTTCCATCGTGTGGGATCATTTTGATCTTATATAGCCAAATTAGGTATTTGTTTTAATTTCCCTTGTTTCATCCTGTTCCTCTAAGTTTCTGCTTGATCTATCAGAATTTCAGTCCATTTCAAAATGACTAAGTTTAAAATGATTCGTACTATTTTCCGCAGGTTAAATGTAAGATTGTTTATGTAAGCTGGAGAATTTGTTTCTAAAAAGCATAATTGCTTCAATACAAAGGCCTTGGAGAAAAAGATTTTTTTGAATAAAAGTAATTTTTAAAAAAACCACAGCCTGCCTCAAAGACAAGTCCATAAGCAACATCCCCACAAAAACAGTTTCACTTTTTCACATGTGACACACACATATTATTTATTTTATTGTATATTTTAAATATATCAGAGATATTTTAAACTTTGATTAAGATATTAGGTAATGCAGTGTATGATATAGAATACAATTACTTAAATAATTTTATTGTATATACTAGGACATTGAATCAGTATGTCAGTTGAGTCTCCCAATTATGTTGCCTGCAATGATGTTGCATGTGTCTGTAGACCAACATAATGACAGTATCGACACAGTTTCAATACAGTCTGGGTAAAGTGCCGCAAAGCTTCTGGAGGCCTCATGTACCCATCATAATCAGACACTTACACAATAATAATTGTTTAAATTGTTTAAATGTTTATTTGGAAAAGTAAAAGGTGTAGACCTTCAAAAAAAAGAGGAAGTATAAGTACTAAATATGTTAAATTGATTGAATGTATGGTACTTACCGGCTTTTGTTGTGCCTCTTTAGGTCTTCCGCCCTACAAAGTCCACCAAAGAAGGTTCCGGGTCATTCCATTCAGGAAAAATGGGAGGGGTGTCCTGGGAAGTTGCTCTGATATTTTCAGTGTATATACATGATATAGATTTATGGCTTGTGGAGGAAAATGTCGTACAATTAATATAAGATGTGTCACGCTGCCCTATTCACTCCTCATTGTCTGCACCTGTCCAATCAACCACACCTGATCCTACTCACCTCCTGCCTTTAAAACCCATCACTTCCTTTCACTCGGTGCCAGATCATTATTGATGTCTAGTGTGCCTTCCCTGCTGTCTCGTTCCTGCCCGATGTCCAGTCTCTCCGTTCCTACCGTCGTCCTCTTCATTATCATCATCATCATCACCTCCACCTTTAATAAACATCCTGCACTTCCTCAGTGTCTGCGTTTGGGTCCATACTCCACACACATCCCTGACAGAATGATCCGGCCTAAGATGGACCCAGCACTCGCTAAGGAGATCGCCACCCTCAGCCAGGACATCTAGGCCAACCTGGTAAAGATCGCGGCCTCTCCTCACCTTCCTGTGCGCTTCTCCGGTGCTGAGGAGATCCTTGGAGTGCTCCCTCACTTCCAGAGTGTCTTCTCTGCCCGGGATCTCGCCGATCTGCGGCGCGAGGCGGAGAGGATTTGCCAGGAGGCGTTGGACCAGATCACCGGTCCGCCCTCTCCGCCTCCACCATCTGGCCGCAGGCGACGGTCCTGCCAAGCCGGAGTTTCCGGGAGCGGGGAGCAGGGCGGAGCTCCCACACGGACCACCAACGTCGGCTACATTTCTGCGCTGCACACACCACCGGTTCTCTCCCACGCCATCTTTGTCCCTCCTCCAGCTGGCTCTTCGGGGGCTCCTCACATCAGGGACGAGGACCTGTTCAAGTTTTTCTATGGTGACAAGACGGCCTACCTCTGCTCCAGGGGAGATCTAGCGCCTCGCCGAAGACGGCGACACAGCAAAGGTGGGGCTGCTTCTGAGGAGGAAGTCGGAGCTGTGCGCTCGCCTCCGGTCCTCCCTGCTGCGGTCAGCGCTCCGGCTCCTCCCAGTCCCTCAGCTCTCAGCAGCCCTTCGGCTCCAGCTCAGACCTGTCCTCTGGCTTTGGCTGGCTTCCAGTCATCTGCGAATCCGTTCCAGTCATCTGCGAGTCCGTTCCAGTCTTCTGTGAGCCTGTTCCAGTCCCAGAACCTGCCGTTATCGTGGCTGCTGTGTTCTTAGCAGTCACAGCGGCAGCTCTGCAGCGACCGATATTTCCCCATGGGTCGCTAGAGCTCCCAGGGAGGGTCATGGAGGACCCGTCCCCGCCGCTAGAGCTCCCAGGGAGGGTCAAGGAGGACCCGTCGCTAGAGCTCCCAGGGAGGGTCAAGGAGGACCCATGACCAAAGAGACATTGGCAGTTTTGCAACTGATCGAGCTGATCTGTTTTGAAAGTTAGCCTATGTTACATTATCACTCAGAGACTGGACTACTCCCATCTCCCTCTGCCTCAGCAGCACCGGCTTCAGGCAGCGCTGACTCAGCGCCCTGAGCCAGCGGATCTCCTCCGTCGTCACCGGAGGTAGAGGGAGGCTTTAAGGAGTCCAGCGGCCCCGAGCCGTATCAATTTGAGCCGCTGGCTCAGGGCACTGAGTCAGCGCTGCCCGAGGCCGGTGCTGCTGAGGCAAAGGGAGACAGGATGGGTCCAGTCTCCGAGTGGTAATGCTAACATTCAAAACAGTATGTTAGCTATGCTAACTAAGTGCTAATGTGATAATAATGGTAACCTGAAAAACACAATCCAATTTACAGTCAATGTCCAACTCCAAACTCGCCACGGGGCAAGTGTGTCTGAGAGAACCCCATGGGGCGTGTCTGTGAGGCCATCCTTGTGACATAAAGAGTGGAGAAGATGTACTGCTCTCCACCAATCACAAAATTCAAATGCAGTAGCCAAAGTTCAACCCTAAGAGGGCAGCACTAAGACGTTTTTAGACCAAAAAGTGTAGAATTAAACAAGTTTACACGAAAATTTAACAAAATCCCCAGAAACTGAAAGATTGCATTGGTAAAGACCCATTTATACAGTTTATAGGCAAAAAAAGTTGTTTTGGAGTTTAGTATCTCTTTAAACACTATATGTTATCACTGGAAGCACTTTACCCTGTTCTAACATAGATACATTACTTGCTTTATTTTAATAAGTTTTATCATGAAATTTTCGATTTGAAAAAGTTTCTTCTGCTTTAATTTTTTTTCTTTTGCAATTATGGTATTCCTATGTATTAATTTTTTCATTGTACTCTTTAAAATACCAGAATTTGCACATAACTTTGTATTTTTGTCTGTCTGAGGAAATCATTTTCAAACAATTAGTGCCAATAGAAGTTATCTGATGTTCTGATCAGTTACTTGGTAGGCTACTCGAGCAGCCTTTTTACATACGCCTATCACTACTTTACTCTTAAGTAATTTATTGGACAGCTACTTTTTACTTTTACTTGAATAAAAATATATTTGTAGTATGTAAGTAGTGCTACTCTTACTTGAGAAAATTTTTTGCTTACTCTTCCCACCTCTGGTCGTGACATAAAAACATGCCAGAATATTTCCAAATGTTACATAATTGAGCACAGCCGGAATTCGTGATTACTGTAGAATGGAGAAAACATCTTAAACCTGGGAGTTTGGAACACATTTTTTGTGAAGCAATCTCCGGATCAAATAAATGGCAGTGGTGAGTAGCATCATTCCAGAGAAATAAAATAGAAATGATTCATTATATTCAGCATGTTAGATAAAGTTCAGCTGCAAATTAATCACTTTCAAAAAGGAATTGCCTTGCATAAAAATCTTTTAATCCACATTCAAGATAAAACAAGTAGGCCTACTGAAATGTATATTCACAACACGAGCAGCTCTGCAGACTGATTGCAGTGCTCAGCAAAGGTACGCCGCAACAGTAGCTTACCGCTCACAAAAATCTATAAAGGAAGACACCTTATTCACGCAGCATGATCATTAGATTGGCTCAACTGCAGTTGCTTTAGAATACAAAAAAGCATTAAGGCGTAAGATGGTTTTCACAGGGGACTGTGGAGTTTCAGACATGAGAGGGAGCGGAAGGGTCAGAGTGTTACCACTGTACGAGCTGCTTAATAAAACAAACACAAGAAAACGAGGATCAGGGCTTCAGCCTCATCCTTGTTAAAAAGAAGGTATTTTCTTCTAAATTATAACACCACTCTATTGAGATACTTTTTTTTTACTTTGTCAGAGGCAATATATATTTAATGTATAATTTAATAATATGTACCTTCTCGTTGGTAATCCTCTAGGCTTGTAGCTCTTCAACTCTTTGGATATTCTCCTACACTCCCCATCTGATATCTGCATGCTCTGACTCTTCCTCCTCGGCCCCTCGCTGCTCCTCCGACCTTTCGTTGGGTTTGTCTTGTGGATGTGGATTCCTCCGGAGTTTATTCAAAATCAGAGCCAGAAAGGCCCTCATCATTGAAGCTCTAAATATATAAGAAATGGTTATCATACAGCTCAACCATCTGTAGCCTACTTTGGCTAATGGGCTGCTAGCTTGTCACCAGTCTTAACGCAATCTTGCTGTTCTTGCCAGCCCAAGATTATTTAGAACACATATCAAAATAAAGCGAAAAGTCTAGCTTGTAATGGAATATAAAGATAAATATACCTTTAAACAACAATCCAATTCGTTGTTTATGTTGATGACAATGTCAGATTTTTTATTACCTGTGAATGAGCCATGAAACTGTTACCTGTTCAACTAAATACATTCTTGTAAAACAATAAACTAACATTTCTGTTGTTAAAAATCAGAGACTCTTCCATGTTCATTGTTGTGCTGCAGCTGCTGGAAATTCTACAAAAGACACTTTGTTGTTCACCATTCTTGTTTTCTTGTGTTTACCGCTAACCTTTAGTGGAGGCTTTGTGTGCATGTCCCATACTCCATGTTTAGCACCACTTACAGGCCTGGGGGAGTAAAACTAGCCGTTATGGGTCGTTCTCTGTGTTTGTGTATTGATGAAAATGTTTCTCGTGTGGATGTGGGTGTTTTTGAAAACAACCCATTTTAGACAAAAACTTTTGTGTGTGGAAGGGGCTGAGGAAATTGATAGCACTCAGCAGGAATGGCAGCAGAAGAAAAGTTCTGCAAGAGTTACAAGCCTCCCTACTAAACATCACTGCCATCTGAACAGATCAGTTTTTATTCATACACAGTTTAAAAGCCAATACCTCCAAATTTCATCGGAAAACTGCATCAGGGCACCTGAACAAGAATAAATGACATTGGTGCTCTTCACATCCCTTATCTGAGCAAGGTTTACAAGGTCTGTCTACAGGGTTTCTTTCTCTTTTTCTGTCTTTTGGACAAATACATCAATGTGTTATCTTGTCATAACATGTCAAATCTGGTAAAAACATCAACTCAACATGTCATAGTTTAAATTCACTTCATGTCTGACCCGTTTTTAGTCATTATTTGATTCATCCAACATAACAGGAGAAAATCTGTAACAGAATAGATTAAAACTAAAGGCATTTAGGTCTTACAATGGCATATTCAAGAGCTGAAACATCAAGTCTATTAAGGACCAAACTAGAGATTAAAAAAAAAAATCTTACAATATCATACCAAATCTGGTTAGAAACCATCAATATAAGCTGATGAGTTGGAGTTGTTTGGCGCCTTGGCCTAAAATAGTCATTACCTTTACCATAACTTCTCTATAGTAACGTTTTCTAGGTTCAAAGATGAGGAAGTCCATCTGAACCAATTTTATTTCGTATCTGATTCATCCAATATGGCAGCAGCAACAAACCTCCACCAGAATAGATTAAAACAAAGGGCATTAGTGTTGCAAAGACCTAGTCAAAACTTGAAACCTCAACTTGAGGCAAAAATGGAGATGCTTTACTTTAAAATAGCAGACTAAGTAATGAAATCATCAATGTAAAAGCACAAACAATTCCCACTATTTTCTACATTAAAATATTAAACAGTCAGTCTGAACATTTTATGGTAGTTATTTGATTAAACCAACAAGACAGGAGCACATCACAAAAAACAATGACATTATACTTTTGAAATGCATAGTTTCAAGAGATTTGTTAGTGTTATTATGGAGTACAGATATTACAATCAAAGGCTGATACCGCAATTCTATTAGGATACAGAACAGTAAAAGTAATATGCAGGAAGAAATGTCTGGAAAAAAATCAAAGATCTTAAGTTATTATTTAATTTTATGGTGGGCCAAAACTCCTCTACAAAAAAATTAGGGGCTGCTTATATCATATAGATGAAGACTTTTCTTAGGTAATGTTTTTACAGTTGAATTTACCTGTAAAAAAACCCCCAAAAAACTGCAGGTTTTAGTCTAATAAATGACAACACAATTTCTCCTCTTGGTTTTATTTGGTCTTCTGTGATTCTATAAATCAAATCTTACAATTTGGTAATGACTGATTTTTTTTAAATAATGCCTTACCCACTAAAATCTGAATTTCTATCATGGCTGTAGAGAGACAGGCAGATTGTTCACATCCTTTCACAGATCTGCAGTGTAAAGGTCTCAAAAGATTTACAAACCCTGACAGAGCCAATTACTGCTGCAGAAGCTACACCAGATGAGATGTGCTCTGTTTGGTTTCCGCTCTACTCTTCTCCCAGCTTGATTTCACCTTTCAGTTTCTACAATGTTGTTTTGTACTGTCTTGACTCATCTTAAGTCCTTAGAAGACCCTGAAAGCCGTACAATACACTGTGTCTTGAACAGTTTGACTCCAACACTGTAAGAGATAACTTAAGTTCTCTGGGGCAGAAGTAAGTTTAGAAGGATTGTAGAGACACTTCCTGAGGCACCCTCACTTTTCAGATGGACTTATTAGAGGAGAACCATCAGTTAAGGGGAAGAGGGGCCTCCAACAACATAAAAAGCAACTATATTTATGTTATCAAAGCAAACACCTTACAGGAACAATTGCATTTTGTCTTGTAACAGTCCTGATTGTCTTGTTTTTAAAACATATCATGCCAATATAATATAATTAGCACTTTTATCTTATTTGGGTTTAGATCTAGTTTGATAAATTTTATGAAAGCCTAAAGTATTTAAAAAATGCTCTTAATCTTTTTCTAAATGACATTGCCTTAAATATGACTACTAAAGTAAGAATTGAGAAGGAAAAATTCAATAAATGCTTTACATCCCTGTATACGGATAAGGATGACCTTTACTGGGATAGCAGAGGACTTTTAAGTGGGGGTTCTTTGGGATAATTATCAGCAGTCACTATATTACCCACAGTAGACCATGGTAAGCTTTCAAAAATACAACAGTGCAAATAAAAAAATGCAAGCTGATCTGATGAGATCTCAATCTTATTTGGCCTTTAAAAATATCCACATAAGAGCATGCAACCAAAGGACCACACCATATTACTCATCACCACTGTCATGAGCGCCATGCATAAAGTGTATAGTTTTTTTCCCTACACCTAATTACATCTGGCTGAACTCTTTGTCACAATCTTTTTTTTTCTGGCTGCATTCGTTGCTGCAAATACAAAGTTGCTACCATCCTCAAAATGTAACTGGCTTTTCAGTGAAGCTTTGTTTCATTGTCACTGACACCCCCCACACGAAAGGTAAGCCACTAAAGGTCATTGCTAAATGAAGCTGGTTCTCGTCTGAGTGCTGTATCCAAAAATATGAATGAAAAGTTGAATAGAAAGAAAACATTTAGAACAGAAGTGCTGCACAAGCTACAGGAGCAGCTTTGAAAAAAATGCGAAGCAAAGCTCATTCAAGAATCTTCAAGCATTTAACTGGATTCTAAGGCCCTGTCTACATGGAACTGAAACCAGGTGTAGCAGCAAAGACATTTCATCGAATAGGCGTCTCATCCACAAAGAGACGGCGTTTCAGGAGACTGTAAACTATCATATTTGAAACTGGGTCCCAGAGTGGAGTAATCTCACAACATCGGCTCAGTTGTCTCCGTGATTATGAACTCTCTGGCATTTATTCTGTGTGAATGAGGTCGCCGCCCCATTCCTATATTTTACGCGCATGCACAACTTTGCAATAAAGTAAACAAACATGGCGCTGTACGGTGTCGCAGTCCTAACAAAGCAAATACTGACCTTATTATGGATCCTTATTACTGTCCCTCCTCTATCAACAGCAGCAAAATATGGATCTGGAGAACCACAGATACCGTATGCTTTTGAATAAAGCTCTCATTTGAAGCTAGATTTTTCGTGTTTGCCACCGGGTTTACTGCGCCTGTTCAGTGTTCTTTTCTGTGTTTCTCTGGCAGTGTCACAGCGCCACCAGTTGGCCCGCCATATGTACTGCAGCATTTTCAGCCAGTTTGTGTGAATTTGTGTAGACAAAGTTTTTAATTATTGTGGTGCCATTTTTAGTTTGTTTTTGAAACTATACCTGTTTGGTCTCCACGTAGGGCAGTCCTAAGCCATATTACCCATGGAGTTTCAGCCAAAACTTAAGAGGTCATTGACTATGTGCTGCTTGACTGCATGCTGAGGAAGCATTTTAGCCATTTGACACACCTGAAAGCTGCAGGGCTTTATTTTGACACCCCTGGTCTAAGGTATAAATGAATTTTAGTTCAGGATTTGAGTTCTTACATTCATTAGTTTTTATTCAAAAATATTAAGCAAAACCTCAGTGGGTGTTACATGCTTTAGTTTTAGTTAACAAAAATTAGGCTTAGAAATGTAAATCTTTCATAAGGGGATGAATAGTGGCATCAGTGATTAACAATCATGTTGAGACAGCTTTAAGATGAAAAGTAAAAAATCAAATCAAGCCATCTTGGGGCACTAAGAAAAAGAGCAAGCATGTCAAATTTAATTACTAGGAGTGTGATCATATCACCTGGAGGGAGGATTGGAAATGTGACGTCTACTAAAATAATTAAAATTACATGTATTATCTGTTTACCGCCAGTATTATCTCAAGGCGCACGTCCAGAAATTTGTCATAAGGTTTGGGATGTTTGCCTTTCAACTTGACCAAAGCTGTTTACAACAACGTCTGGCACCTGCTATTGAGCATATTACTGCTCAGGATGTTTGTCTGCTACTTGTTTATCTGCGTTTGCGCAATGCTGAAAAAAAATAAGTCGTTCAAAGGCAACAAAAACACTGTGAAGCTTGTGTAGGGGGAAGCTGAAAGTAAAAGAAAAAGACAAGTGGACTAAAATAAGCTTGCCTGGGTACTCTGGGGTTTCCTGTTCAACTGAAGCAGATAAAGCTATAAAGTTAGATATATTTAAAAGGAAGTTTTGTTTGAATGTTGTGGTCATTGAGCAGGATGTTGCAACCCTCACATGTGCTGAGGTCAGTGGCCTGTTTTGGACACGCACTGCTTTCAGATCTCCACCTTGTGGCTTGAATCCCACCTTGCAGTACCTAATGGCTGCATATGCTTAAAACAGACACCGAGACATAAACATGGCTGTCCGCACCAGCTGACTGAGAGCCAAGAGTGAAGGAACAAAAAATAAACGAGGCTTCACATCAGAAAAGTTTTTAAAATGCAGTTTTTACAAATAACAGTATGCCCAAGTATGCTCAGCAAGTGGGTTTTAGTTCCTCTTTTTAAGTGATGCAACATCAGATTTTACTGCATGTACGTAAAAAAATAAGCAAACAGCTGATGAGAATGGGAGGTTAAGGAAGCAGTTGTTTTTTTTCAAAAGAATTATAAGATTTGGGGGGTCACAGGGTCAGAGCTGAAACCTGACATCACTGCTCGAGCACGCAGAGCGAAAACATGCATCAGAAGAAATGCAGCAGATGAGTAATCTGCGTGTTTCAGTAGACTAAGCACCTCTCTGTGTCCTCATTTAAAACAACAAAAAGAGATGAGAGTTGGATAGACTCTGTTTTTTCTTGTCAGTGTTGAAGGAAACAGACAAATCTCCAGAAGACTATACAAGCACAAGACTGTCATTTTAACATGAGGTGGGCACTTCTAATCAGAGCTTGTCCAAAGTAAAAGCAAACAAAGCGGTAGCGTAGGTACTCCAAGCAGCAGATATCCTTGCTTTTCTGCTCCGATCTCATACATTTTCACAAACACTTTCCTATCTACATACTTAAACTTCTGCATATTTCTTTATTCCTTGGTTCTAACTGTACTTGTCTTATTCCTATGAAAAGCTTTATGGAAAACTGCTACTTTAGAACGAGGGTGTCCAACACCAGTCCAGAGCCAGCATCCTGCAGGTTTTAGCTGTATTAATGGCTGGATTACCTCCTCAGTATGTCGGCATGATCTTTAGAAGCCTGGTAATTATGTGAACCAGTTGTGCGGAACCAGGGAAAAATCCAAAATATGCAGGAAACCTGCTCTTGAGGACTGGAGTTGGACACCCCTACTTTATCTATACAGCTACATTTTATATGTCAGTGCATCAGTTGGTTTCATTGTAAGTTTATTGACATAATTTCTGTCTTAAATGCCAAAAACAAAATTATGAAGCTTAGAATTACATTTACTGGAAGAAATATGTTTATTAGATATTTTTGTTAAAATGGGTACAATTGGTCATTTACACTATAAAATATTTTCCAACCTCTGTGTTATTTTTAAGATTCTGGGTGCGCCAGTTTATCAACTTTCGCTCTGAGGAATCCATAAAATCGACAAGGATTTCATCTCCATCAGACTGTTACATACCTTTTCATCGTTCTGCATTTGGACAATATGCTTTTTCTGTGAAGGCGACTGGTCAGTGGAATATTCTACCTGATGCAATTAAAACCGCTCAATTGGCAGCTTCAAACTAAAAAATCTACTTAAAAATTCCCAAATTTGTAAGCACTGAGGGTTTTTTTGGTTTTTTGTTTTACATTTTTGTGTATGCGTATGCTTGTGTGTGTGTGTGTTCAATTTGGTGTGCGCATGCTTTCGATTTTGTTTATTTTATTTTTATATATTTGTCATGTTTTTTATACTGTGATGTGTCTTGCTAAGGGCCTGTAGATGCGAATTAGCTTACAGCTGAATCTAGTACAATGCATCAAATGGCGACAATTATGTCTAATATTGTACATGGTCCCTGCTCAAATAAACTTAAATATATGTATATAAATTGTCAGTTTTTTATGTTAATGTAATAATGTAACAATACTGATACAGTATTTTGAGCATCAATTACTCAAAATACATACACATTTTTATCGGGCTTCAAGGGGTTGATTGATTTATTAAAAAGTCATACATATGTTCAAATCTCACATATAGGTAAATTTTATTCAATTGAATCTGAATGATCTCCTGCTGGAAGACTTAATATTATATGCTTGAGACATATTACCTTATTTCTTTACAACAGACTCTAGGTAAATTACAGAAAATTGCTGTAAGTCATTGGTTGTCAGAGCTGATATAAAAACACCCCCTTGGGGGTAAGAAGGACGGGGTGGGTACAAAATGTCCCTAACTATACCGCTCCATTTTATACCTAATGATAAAAGCTGAATACAAAACGACCAAAACTATGAAAGCAGGAATTGTGGAAGCGGTCTACAGGGACACCTGATCTCAAAAGGTTTGCAGTTCAACAAATAGAAATTATACTAAAATCTAATAAATACTAGTCAATACTAAAATGATTATTATCTATATTAAGACCAGAGGCAAGAGAGCGGTTTCGAATAGCCAAGAGTGTAAAATGCTTTACTAAATTTAATTCTGTTTTCATACTGCTTCTATTGTCTGTCAATTTGCTGTTGTTACAGCCGAATTTCCCCTCTGTGGGACAACAAAGGTTTATTCCATTCTATTCTAAAGCAGCATAAGATGTCAACATGAAACGTGTTTTATAAACACTATCTGATTCTGTTTTGGTCCAAGCCCTTATTAGAAGCCCAGAACATAAAGATGAATGCTTCAACCTCCACCCCCAGTATCTACGTTTGAGACTCTTGTTTTGAAGTATGATAGGAAATAGTTTGCAAGTTGTTGTTCGGTTGTATGACAAATTTGACTAATTAGGACTACACCTCATTCTCAGATCAACACTTTGGTACATAAGCTTATTCGGCAATTCTTCATAAGTCCTAAAGGGAGACCTTCACCCCATTTTGGATACTGTGTTAAAAAAAATTAAGAGTGGCTGAGTGAAAGACATGATACAAGGATTTTAGGAACAATATAAAGACTGGGCGTGGGGAAAGTTAGCATTTGCTCAGTATTCACTCGTAGTTTTTGATATGAACAATATAGCTTTCTGCTCAGAGTACCAAAAGGGGAAAAAAAGAATGTTTCACCCAGAATTATTTTTCTAAGGCTTAGTTGAATACTTAGTTGAGTGGCAGGTAATGTTGAATTTGGAATCAGATTTGTAGTTTATGCAGCAGTGCAACGTTAAATAGCTGTTTTGATTTTATTTTTTAAAATCACCCTAGATGAACAACAAGGATCTTGTCTATTGTCATTCCCAGGTACCTGGTATCATATATTGTGGACCTTTGAACCTTACTTTTAAAAAAAACTCTAGTATTCCTTTAACTGGAAATGGGCCCCCAGATCCATCTGCCCAGGGCCTTATCTAACTTTGGGCCGACCCTGTTCATGGTTGTTTTTTTTTGTTTTTTTAATGATCATTCTGATATGAATACGCACAGATCAGACACTTTTAAATGAAAATATGAGTTTTCTTAAGTAAATCTGTTTGTATATACATGAAGCCTAAAAGTAAAGCCTCTAATTAAACAATTTTGGAGCATGTAATTTCAAGCCTTTGCTCTGCTGGCTCTGAGCTTCTTAATGACATGCTTCAAAACTCTGTGAGCCACATAAGCATGACTGAGAAGAAGAAAAAGAAGGAGGAGGAGGAGGAGAAGAGAGAGAGAGAGAGAGAGAGAGAGAGAAAAAAAAAACAGCCGTCCAGCCCCTCTGAAGATTTCCTGTCTCAGGAAAGGCGCACATACTGTGAGTCATATAGGGCAAGTCTTGCCTGGTGTTTACTCTGCTTCTACACGGAGCTGTGGAGGAGCAACAGGCGGCCGGAATCCGGAGAAAACTCGGATATTTAACTCCGCTGTCCAGGCGCAATTAATGAGAAAGAAGGGGGCGTGCTGTCCGGTTCTAAATGGAGCTGCTTCGGTTTTCCGTTTTCTGCTGTGGAGCGCTCCTGTTCGGTGTTGTGCTGCGGCCGGTGAAGACGGGTGAGCTGAAGTTATTAAAACTTGTTAAAGAGGCGAGTTAACTCAAAAGTTGAGTTGAACAAAGGACTTCCTTATTCTTAAAAGAAAGATACAGACCGGCGTGTTTAATGTAGACTTTTATTACATCAATGTAAATCAAATTAGAAAAACTAAAGTAAACACAAACGTAGAGTTCAGATCTCTCGTGGCGTTATTTTCTGATCTCAAATCTGTCATCGGCTTTTAAAAACGTATCGAAAGTGTCATACATATTTGAATTCCTCAGGGTGTTGTCTCACTTTATGTAAAAAAAAAAGTAAATGCACGATGTTTTACGAAAATATGACTGACTTTATTTCACAACACAAAACTAGTTTTAAAGGGACGTTTTTACCACGTTTTGTCCGATGGTTCCCAAAGTTGGGTTCTTAAGAGTCACATCATTATCAAAGTAAATAACAAAAATGATTGAGGAAAAATATGTGCATGGCTGTAAACGTTTGTGTATCTACACAAAGATAATAAAAAACAACAACAATATATTGTCGGTTGGTGCTGTTTAACAGTAGTGGCCACAAAGGTGGGCTTGGGGGGGCTGTGCTGCAGTCCCCCCCAAGCCTACCCTGAATACCCTGGTATTGGGGATTAGGAACCAGTGAATAGCTGAAATCCTGAAATATTTTAGACCCCCACTAAAACAATTATCCTTATAAACCAATTATCCTCTAGTATGCATTATTACATACCTAAAGAAACCATTGTATCACCACCCCTTATCTCTGCTCTTTGGGGTACATGCAATCACCCCCAAGGAAAATAAATGCCACTTCTGGATTGGCTGCTTTGCAAACACCAGCAAGTAGAATGTGAAGTATATTTCATCTTCCTAAGCTGCCTTTTCTTTCAAATATTTTAGATAAAAACCAGCACGTAGGTGAATAATTTGGAGTCACTTTCCAAAGAAAAATCTGCAAATAGGTGGATCTGCAAATACTGAACCGTGAAAAGGTGGGGGTCCGCTGTAGTTTATAAATATGGGAAAGAAGACGAGTTATGATGAGTTGCAACTAGTCACAGTCTGGAATGAGATATTCACACTATGATACCTTTAATTAAAACCACTATGGTTTCATGGTGTTTACGCAAGATATTAAAGCAGAAAGGTGTAAGCAGAAAGGTGTAAACAGGTCTAACAGCTTTTCCTTTTTTAAACAAAAAACCAACTGTTGCTAATATTATTACAGTCAGACCAAAATGTTCTATTATACGTTATGGCTGTCCATGCTTTGAATCCAGAAATATCTCCAAACTGCCAGACTGCCTTTATTGTAAGCGATATTGTAAGTCGGGGGGTGGTGCATTGTTACTCTGTTCATTCCAGCCTTTTCTCCTGCATCTTATTAAGATGGTTTTGTTTTACTTTGATATCTGTATCAATTCTACACATAGTTGCAACTTTTATCAATTTATTTGTACTCATGTCATTTTCTTGTCTTAATTTGGGGGAATGCTCATGAATGAATGCTCAGCCCCATACACTGCAACAGCATAATACAACTCAGAGGTTTTCGGTTTTGATGTTCCACCCTTGGGTTATCAGTGGCCCCCATCCGGCCACCCTTTTCAAAACTTTCTGTAGATGTCCCTGCAATTTAACTGACTAATCATTAGATAGTGAGTCAATATTTGTGGCTATGAGTCCCTTTCACTCTTATTTTATGGGTCAGAAGCTGAGAATGTAGTAGAAGTAGTAGTAGAAGAAGCTTCAGCTGTCAGTTTGATGTTGCTGATTGTGTAATGTGTCTTTGTATAAAGCCCTTAGAACATCTTTGGATGTTTTGGAAATTCGATGCTCTAGCTCAGGTCTGCCATCTCCATGTCTTTGCATTACTCTTTAGCTCTCTTCATCCTGTCTTCCCTCCACTTGTTCTCCTTCTCCCCAACAAACTGTTCATGTTTTGCCACTGCTCTTTTCTTTTTGTATCTCATACGGTTTTATTTAAATACATTGAAACATGTTAGAAAAATAAAATCTGCAACAAATGTAAAATGGAGGGAAAACAGACTCTCTGATTGGTTGAAAGATGTGCTCTAACTGCATGTCCCATTTTTGTCAGAATCTGAACTTTCCAATTTCAAAGTTGGAAAAATTAACAGATAGGTCCTGAAAAGTCATAATTTTCACTTGGGAGGGGGGGGTAGTTGTCTCACCAACCCCAACTTCACAATCTAATATTGCCTCCTTGTATTGTAGAACTGCAAACACTTCTGAGGATTTGTGTTTCAATAAATCAGAACTAAACAACCTATTTTAGCAAAACTGTTTGTTGCAGTGCTCAGAAGTACAAAATGCAGAAATGTGTTGCAGAGATAAGTGGAGCAGAGCATAAGAAGCCACCAGAGTTTGTCCCTGGTTCACTGTTCTTCACTACTTCACAGCCAATTTCATTGTATTTATCTTGCCAATAACCAAAAGTAATTTTGAGCCCCACTAAAGGCAGCCCAAGTGCCACATTTTCAGAACAGTGAAAAATAAACCTTCTGCATTCTGCATAGTTTAAATTTTGCTATAAAAAATTATAACTATATTTATAAGTATACTTATAAGTGGAGATAGGCACCAGCCTATGGATGGATGGATATTTACAGAACCACTAATCATATGTATACTTTAAGTGTGTTTAAAGATGAGCTTACTTACGTTTTGCTATATTGAAATAACTACAATATGTTTTGATGGTATATCGTGAATACGTAAAAAACTTAAATACATTTAAAATGCTTCAAAGTAAGTTTTATTTACTTTAAGGTAATGTTTGTTATTATATTTTTTTATTCATTTAAATAATCAGGTAATGTGTATAAGGCATACTCCGCAACTTTCATATTTGCTCTCTGTCGCCCTCTTCAGGCTTGTCGCGCAACATCACTGTTGTAAAATCAAATCTTTCTGTCGCTCATAAGAGGCATGTTTCAGTGGCTGCTTTCCAAATCGCTTGCCCAAACAACAAACAAACGCCATTTCAGTTCGCAATTCAAGGTCGGGGTAATTTAGAGTAAAGATCTCACAGCTAGGTATTCAGTTTGTGGGGGAGGTCGGGGTAATTGGAAAAACAGTGGGATTGGATACAGAGAACGTCTAAGCGTTACGTAGCAAACACCTCCTGACACTAGAATCAGCCTACATCTTTAGGTGTTTTAAGGAAAAAAATCAAACGACAAATATATAAATCACTAGCCTGACAAAACCAAAAGAAAAAAGTTTGACTTATATACTGAAATACAGCGACTACGCCAGAGTTTGCAGCTTTATCTACAGAACCGAGTCTTACACATTAGCATTACATTAGCCTCTAGATGGCTAAAGGAGATCGACTCGGTTGTGTAATTCACTTTACTACTGTAAGGCATACCGTGCAAACTATGTTCACCCACCTCCACACATAGAATAAATAGCTTTCTCGGGACTGTATAACAACATCATGTCAGACCAAACACTATAACCCCGGTGAAATCATTGATTACTTGCATATCCATTAGCAGCACGGCTAACTCAGCGTCTGTAGTACATGACGTTCGTTCCAAAATAACTCTCCAATGAGGAAAAGCCGGCCCAAAGTTTACTCTGGTCTTTGCTCTCTCTCTATCACGTTCTCTTTTTCTTTTTCTAGCTTCTTCTGATTTGGGATTTCTCGGTCTCTTTGGTGGATCAGCTATCTCTACAGTCTTTAAACAGTGAGGCCATATGACTCTGCCGTAAAGCAGAACTCGGTCGGTACTTCCGGCAGCGGGTCGGCGCTCAAAAGTTCTATAGTGCAGAAAAAAGCCAAGGCCCCTGTAAGATGTTGATAACTTTAAAAATGAACATAATAGATGATAGAATTCCACCATAACTTTTGAAAAAAATATTAAATTAAGGTTTAAAAGTTGCGGAATGCAGTTTTAAAAGTTTTTGTAGTATTTCTTAATTTCCAGCTTCCAATCAGGTTTTATGTGCATTCATCAATGATAGATTTAATTTTGTAACCATAAATGCTATGTCTCATTTGGTAATTTGGGACAAGATCTTAATGTGCTAATTAAAGCATTTTAGTATAATCGCGTGTTAGGTAGCTCAACTGCCCTTGTCAAACCATTTCTACTCCTCCTTATCTTTCTGCCTCTCTTATCTTTGACCAAGTCACCCTTCTGCCAGGAAATTTTACCTTCATCTGTCTCAGACTCAGTCCCAGTGGCACCAAGTAGCTCTGGCTGCTACTAATCCCCTTTTCCCCCACTACTCTGCAATTATATGCAGCCCTGGGTGACAATTACCACCATTCATCCCTTCCATAGCCCGCCTCCTGGGTTAAAATGACTCCCTTTAAGAGGAGCTACTCTAATGATATAATTACTCCAGCTCAGCCACCTTCCTACTACTCAGGCATGGACTTTCATCCCCCCGTCCTCCGTTTTCATTGCTGATCCACTTAAAAAAAAACACCTCTTGAGCCCTCGGGGCAGAACTGTAAATTGTCATTTAGTTTAGTCTGGAGTTCAAGTTATGCGTTTTGACTTTAAGAGTTTGTTATGCTGAGATGAGCTCAGAAATATCTGCATGCAGTTTCCTGAGACATTTTTTCTTTTGAAACTACAGAAACAGATGCCAGGATGTGTTTCAACTGTACACTTTGCTGCTCTTCCCTTCATGTTTTTTTGCAGAAGCTCTGCTCTTTTACTGTAAGCCCACCCTGCAGCATGGCCAGGCTGAGACAGAAGGATTTTTGTACCACGGTTCAGGAGCACATTCTGAACTCGGTGTGAAGAAGTTTCGCTGCCAAGAAGCATGCTTTTGCATACACTTCCCAGTCTGAAAAACATCTGACTTGTTGATCATGTGATCAGCAATGCATACTTTGCAGCCTTCACACGATGCTCTTGAAAACCCGCACGTTGATGGAAATAAACCTACTTACTTTCAGTATGGGTGCGCATTGAATTCTTTGATTCATGAGCAGGTTGAGCTTCCTGTGCACAAAGTCAGCATACAGCTGAAATGAGGGTGTGTGGATTTCATTTAGCAGACAGTGCAGTCATATGCTTAAAGCCTTGGTTTTAAATATTTTTTTGGTTTGTCTTACTTCCAGCATCGACATATGGCAGTTAAAGCTTCTGTACATATGGCTCGTGTTCTCACTAACTGCTCTTTATCGTTTCACTATGTTCTGC
Source organism: Valencia hispanica (assembly GCA_963556495.2). Taxonomy (NCBI): domain Eukaryota; kingdom Metazoa; phylum Chordata; class Actinopteri; order Cyprinodontiformes; family Valenciidae; genus Valencia; species Valencia hispanica. The sequence continues at coordinate 18,103,017 of OY747713.1, read as the reverse complement.
CTGCTTAAGAATACAGCGCCTTGCGCAAGTGTTCACACGCTTTAGACCCTTTTACATTTAGTAATGTTACAACCCCAAACTTTAATGCGTTTTTTTTTTTTTTACTTTATGTCACACAGCAACACAAAGTAGTCCATCATTTGGAAACAAAATGATGCATGGTTTTCAAGTTTTTTACAAATAAAAAAGTGAGATGATGCTGGATTTATATTCTGGCCCCCTGAGTCAATACTTCATTGAGTCAGTACAGATATTTCAATGAGTCCATGCAGCTGTGCTTGCAGCTGCAAGTACAGCTGTAAGTACAGTCTTCTGTTTTTCTATCAGCTTTGCTTATCTAGAGGCTGATAAATTTTCCTAATCTTATTTGCAAAATAGCTCAATCTTCAAGTCTTTCCACCACTTTTCAAAGGGATTTATATCTGGGCTAGTTCTGGCTCTATTTTTTTTTTTCCTAATGTAAGATGATTGATTATCTGGCCCAACCTCAAGAACTTTCCAACAGGTTTGTTTTCCAGTTTTGCTAAAGAAAACTCCCATTTCCACAACTGCCAACACCTTGCTTCACAATGGGGATGGTGTATTCAGTGGGATAGGTTAGTTTTTCGCCACTCATAGAATTTTGACTTAATCAGAATCAGCTTTATTGGCTTTGTTTGTGTGTACAAACAAGAAATTTACTGGGGCTTCACACACTCACGTGTACAGACATAGAAATAGAAATATATATATAAATATGTCCATCCATCCATCCATTTTCTTCCGCTTATCCGGGGTCGGGTCGCGGGGGCAGCAGCCTATGCAAAGAGACCCAGACTTCCCTCTCCCCAGCCACTTGTTCCAGCTCCTCGGGAGGAACCCCAAGGCGCTCCCAGGCCAGCCGAGAAACATAGTCCCTCCAGCGTGTCCTGGGTCTTCCCCTGGGTCTCCTCCCGGTGAGACGTGCCTGAAACACCTCACCAGGGAGGTGTCCAGGAGGCATCCTGACCAGATGCCCGAGCCACCTCAACTGACTCCTCTCGATATGGAGAAGCAGCGGCTCTACTCTGAGCCCCCTCCGGAAGACTGAGCTTCTCACCCTATCTCTAAGGGAGAGCCCAGACACTCTGCGGAGGAAACTCATTTCAGCCGCTTGTATACATGATCTCGTTCTTTCGGTCACCACCCAGAGTTCGTGACCATAGATGAGGGTAGGAACGTAGATCGACCGGATATATAATTATGTATTAATAAAATATATAACATACATGTAAATGTAAGCATATGTACAATGTGAATGTACATCCAATTTTCTAAATTAAGGCTGTCTACCCAGGATAGACAGCCTGGGGGAAGAACTCTGTGGCGGCTGTTTTTTTTTTTGTTTTTTTTTTGCACGACATGTAGCTTTACCTGTATGGAGGATAGATCTTCCCAAAGCTGGAAATAACTATAGGAATAAAAAATGACTTTGTAAAGTAATTAAGCTGCTAAATAATCCTACACAAAATAGGAACTTTCCCAGCTTATTTGATTATACTCTGTGGCAATAATTAATGTTTATTATTTTTAACAGTATTGATTTAACATTATCAAAGTAATTTATTTTTCCAATTTATTTTCAATCTTATTTTATTAGTTAGTTTCCTTTTTTATTTAATCATTTATCGTAATTATTTCCTATTCTGTATTTAATGAATAATTTAATTATTAATTAATTAGTAATTTATTTACTGTCACCTTTTTATCATACACTAGAGCTGAAGCTCTTTGTCCGAACCTGTCGGTTCCCGGCGGGTCGGTCTGGGTTCGGGTCTAATTTCTATCATTGTCAACGGGCTCGGACCGGGCTCGGGTTTTAGCTGTCAGCTGATCATCACATTAGAGCGAACAAGATGCAAAATGGATGTTGAGGAGGTTAAATGGATGTTAGCCGCTGGTGAATATGTATTTTTGTTTGCAAATTATTTAATCTGATAATAGGTAGGCCTAGGCCTTCAGTTTCTTTATGTTCATGTTTAAAGAGGGCAGGCTTGTGCAATAGCCTTTATTTTAGAAGTCATGCATGTGAGATAGCCTACTTCACGGCACTCATTTTTTTCATAAAGCTGCAGACTTTTTAAAAAAAGATTATAAATCGAAATGCCTTGATATTGTTCATTTATCCTTTTAAGCTTCAGATAATAGGCCTATTTGACGGGAATTTCAAACATTTGTCCAGTAAATTAAAAACCTGCCGGTCACTTTGTCCGCTGCCATTATTTTCTAGCGGAAACCCTGATGTGTGACTTTTGAATAATGTCAGGCTGTAATCGGGCTCGGGTTTTAATAAGCTGTCAATCAAAATATACATTTCGGGCTCGGGCCGAATTCTCTCGGGGCCGGGTCGGGCCCAACTTTTAAGGCCCGATTATAGCTCTATCATACACTGATATATTTTCTACATATTATCTGCATTTTGCATTTTCTCCCCTCTTGTTTTCTCCTTTATCCGTTTATTTAAAGATTGGATCAAACTAATTAACAAAACAATCAAATTGAAACCAAAGTGGAAAATAAAATAATAGTGATAATGTTAAATTAATATTGTTAAATTATTAATTTTTCTCTTTATCAAGACATTTATTTATTTCTATATTTATTGCCAATTTTGGCAAATAAAAACGAATCTTTTTGAAAACTCCGGCCAAAGTGAAGATTTGCGTTTTCTCCGTTTTAAGCGTGGACAGAAATAACCGCAGGTTTTCGGCTCTCCAATGTCACTTTCCGCGTCAAAAATGCGCCGACATCAATGTGCGACCTGTGTTTACACTCAGAAACAGCATTTATGCCCTCAGAGATGTGTTGGCATCATCGATTTTCCAAGCGCTTTTTATTTGCTTGTTGGGAAAAATTTATTGTTTTCTACTACTGTTGTAAAATCTGTTATGGTTACACCAGGGGATTGATTCACATTTACAAGCGATACCCTCTAACGTTACAGATTTTCACGTCTTGGGCAGCCTTTGTGTCAAATGTCTTCATCCCAGGTACATTTTCTATATTTCAGCATGTCATATGTACGGCGGCGTAGAGCTGTCAGCCATATAATAAAGAAATTAGACCGTATCACGTTATAACGTTATTGTAAAAACGTGAAAACCAATTGAAACTAAAACGTTATAACGTGATAGTTTCACCTTTTTAGAATAAACTATCACGTTATAACGTGATACGGTCTAATTTCTTTATTATATGGCTGACAGCACTGTTATGGCGATCTGTGCTACCTCCTCAGAATGTTCTACCGTAGCGCGCATCTGTCAGTGCTACCCCTCGAAAAGTATGTTTACATGCCGAAAACAACAACTGTTAGCTTTGATGTTAAACATAATCATTGGAAAATATTTGTCAAGTGAGGGAATTGGCAGTTTAGCAGTAATGCCTAACATAGCAAAAATGTATGAATAACGAAAACTTTTCTTTCAATCCACAGAACATGGTACCCGTTTAATATAAAGCTAAAGCTAGCACATAAAGACCTAAAAACCATGATCAGAATATCCTACCTGTTAAATAGGCCTATAGATGAATAGCACACTCTGGAAATCTGTTAGTTTGTAAAGCAGCTAATGAATATATACCAAGCCAGTAAGACGTAGAGCAGATGGTAGTATTATTACTCCAAAATATTAAAATGTAGTAGCCTATGATTATAAGCACAAATAGCCCGCAAAATACACCGCATTTACTGTACGACTCTAATTAATGGGACTTGTTTACATGCAGTGTAACGATATCACAGAAGTGAAACTAACATACAAGGGCTGTCATGTAAACTTGAAACTAGTAGCTTAAGGAAAGCCTTAAAATATTTTTAATAAAAATTAATAAAATAATTTGAATAAAACTCACCGTAAACTTCAAAGAAATAAAACAGACGAAATGGATCTTCCAGGTAGGAATTCTTGATGACAGATTTGCTGAGTAAGCGAATTGTGACGTAACATCGAAATGTGCATGCGGGTAGCACAGATAGTCGGAACACCGGTGTATAGATGAATACAATTTCGGCTCCATCATGATGACAATTGTTCAAGCTACCTGCTGCTAGGTATCTTCCATTTATATGTACCTGCCGAGTATGCTCCACCCAGAGAGCCTTGCAGGACGCTGCACTTTGTGAAGCCTGCCGTAAAGCAAGTCGCATTTGAACTACAAAACCGCTACCCGACGACCCAAAGTTACATAGTGCTGTTATGGCCGATAGAGGGCGGCAAAGCGAAGGCAGAAGTGCCGTTTCACCCTGTTATGAGTTGATCAACCACTGACATGAGTTCGGAAACATTATTTTAAGGTTAAAAAAAACTCTTTAGTGTTGCTTTAAACAAGGTGCTGAGAATATTTGTTTTTTTTAAAACCCCCGCTATGTGTGTACATGGTCTTAATCTCACACTAATGCCTTGTCCACATGAAATGAAAATATTTTTTTACGATTTGGCCTGTCATTCACATGAAAATGGCGATTTAGGGCACCAAAAACTAGTCTTTCTAAAAACTCCCGCCTAAGCGAAGATTTGCGTTTTCTCTGTTTTAAGGGTTTCCTTGTGGACACCAATAACCAGAGTTTAAGGTTTCGCAATGTCACTGTCTGCAACAAAAATGTTCCATCATTACTTGAGTGACCTGTGTTTACACTCAGAAACAGCATTTATGCCCTCAGAGCTGTGTTGGCATTATCAATTGTACAAGCGCTTTTTGCTTACTTGTTTTTAAAAGCTCAATTTCTGCTCTATGTAGAACTTATATTAGAACGTTGAAAGTTACTGAGTAGATATGATTTGGGGGAACTACTGCCCCCTACAGGTTTGGCATATATTTGAATGTGCTTAACAATGCACTTATGCTGTTAGGTGTTGTTGGAGTTTTTTTCTTAAAATCGAGGTGGTGAGAATATTTGTTTTTTGTTTTTTTAAACCCAGCTATGCATGAACATGGCCTAAACAATTTGGTGCAGTTCTCTAATAGTGAGCATGGGGGATTCTTTACCATCCCCATCCACCCTCGTTTGTCACAGTGGTTGTAAACTTCTTAGTTATTGCTCTTAGTGAAATTATAGACAAGTCTAGGTGTGTAGCTATATTACATCTCATGCTTTGTGAGGAATAAAAAACATCTTCCTTACTTGAATGGCAAGTTCTGTTGTCTTGGTCATTTTGATGAATAATTTGTCGTTGTGTCATGTTTCAGGCGAATTTAAAATCATGGTTTATTAATTAGAAGTATTTAAAAGTCTTTAAAACTTTGAAATTTTTACTAAGTAAAGTATTTTTAATTCTTATTTTATATGAATTAAACCAATTGTGGCACCATTGATTTTATAAAAAAATATTTCCTAATGTAGTTTTTTCTCCTCTATGAATAAAACTACGCAAATTAAAGGTTTGTCTAAAAAATTAAACTATGCCAAGGTAGTAAATGATTAAATTTGTTTCAAGCTTTATAAACAGCAATGATTAATTTTGGATGATTTTCTGAGGATAAAAGGTCTTTGCATGCATATTTTATTGTTTTTACTGTTTTTGTCATGAACGACATCTAAATGTAATCTCTGTACAAATAAATGTTTTTCTTCCTTCCTCCAATCACACGTAATCACCAATTGCATCCTTTAATTTTTTTTTATTGTTGTTGGCACAACACATATTTAAACGGGGAAGCCGACTCATCTGGATGACAAATTAAAGGCTTCTCAGCCAGCAGATGCATTTGCTTTTCCTCTGTTTGTTGTACTTGGTCGTCTGGCAGTTGTCTCAGGTCTTAGGTGATTATCAAGCCCTCAGGCGCTCATCTTGCTGACTGATCTGAGCGGGCCTGCTGGTAATGTCGAGTCCGAACAAGTCTTGAAAAATGTGTCCGCCTCTCTGCTATGAAATACTTTGGATTTTCTTCTACCTCTCTTGAATATATTCACTTCAGTTTAGAGATAAATATTTTTTTTCATTGCTTTTCTTTGGTTATAAAATCATAAATGCTATTGTCATTGATTATTATTCAGTCATTCAATAACAGATCCAACTTTGGTTTTTTACCCTTCTTGATCCAGAGACCTTTCCAATGAAGATAAACCAGCTATGCAGGTTTTGTGATGTGCAGGCCACCAGCTGCCCAGGCAAGAGAGTCTGCAACGTTGATTGCAACCGTACCGCCATCTGCCAATATGATAACGAAGTGTGTGTAAGCATTTGGTAAGTGCTGTTTTAACATTAGATCATCATTTGAGATCTGCTTTTTATATTGACTCAGGTTATCTTTGTCTGACATTAAAATGCATTTGATCTGAAACATGTAAGGGTGACGAAATAGCAAAAACAGAAGGAATCTGAAAGGGTCCACATACTTTTCACAGCACGCTAAATTCCATACTTTTCCGGACTGTACAGGAGCCCTGCAAAGAGTACGTTTGGAAAAACCTCAAGAAGGACAAATCTACATATTGCCACTCTAAATTCCTGCTGAGCAGTTCTGGATTTGTGGGTTCTGAAGGACAATTTAAAGAGGCGCTGCTGTCCCTGTACTATTAGCTTTCTGCTAACCTCAGCTCATATCATGACCGCTACATCGACAATATAAAGAGAAACAGCAGTGTGGCCATATGCTTTTAACACCAATACAAATCTGCTTCCTGCTGCTTTGCACATCCAGCGTCAGATGTGAGGTCGTTGAATAGTTTGTGCGCTTTCATATTCCAGCCTCTTCAGCAAATTGTGCCATATCCCATGCATAAAAGAGAAAATCAGGGGCTTCAGGGAGATAATGATCCCTTTTTGGAATGAGAAAAACAAATGATTGCTTCTTTTGTTAGTTTATTATGCATCCGTGGAAGATGAGTTTATTTTGAAAGTTATATAAAAAAGAAATAAAGCTTCCAAAACAACCACATTACGTGTATGAGATATAAATGCAGTTTGTAAGGCTGTCATTAAAACATAGTGGCACAAATCTCATTGTTCTCGGGGCAGACTGAGGTAACTTCCTTCCTACCTTGCAGCATACTCTTGTAGAAAACTAACACAGCATTTCCAAAAAAGACCATCATACCACCAGTAGTGGTAGTGTGATGGTCTGGGGCTGCTTTGCTGGACCAGGACAGCTTGGAACCATAAAATCTACTCTCTAGCAGACAAGTCCGACAGAAAATGTCCGGTCAGACATAATAAGGGTGTTAGGGTGGCATTGTGAAAATCTGGACTTTAATTGCGGTGCTATGGGATGAGCTTAAACAGACCATTCATGTTAAAAAATCTTCCAGTGTGACTGAACTACAACAATCCTGGAAAGAAGAGTGGGCCAAAATATGTTGCTAATCCTCAGAAACAGCTGATGGCCAGTCCATCCATCTGTCTATCCCTTTCCTGCTAATATTTTTTTTTGTCATGGTTATATTTAGGATTTTTACCTTGAAAATAGCTAAAAAGGTAGGAGAATTCTGGAAAGTTTGAGTCTCGAAAATTATGGAATTTTGACATGAACCATATGTTCTGTTTAGCTCCCACCACATCTGCGAACTCAGTGTTGATGTCATTGTCTTGCTGCTTAGGCTGTGGAGTGAGAAGGATAAAGTGCATGACATTTAGAACCACAGCTCAGTCACTTTCCTGCTGGGAAAACGGCTCGTTTTGCACAATGTAAACATGTTTGTGAAAGGATTGCAACTCTTAAGGATCACAGCTCAAAGCTAATCAATAAATGCTTCATTTTCTCTGTTTTCTCTTTCCAAGGAGGAAGAAAGATGACAATATTACATTTGAAACGCTGTGTCACAACCCAGTTAATCCATTGTATGGCTTGTTCCTGAAAGATTACAACAACACCAAATGTATTATGAAAGAGAAAAAGGGCATGGGCTCAAAGTTCTTCATCTGTTCCTGCTCTGAGGAAGAGTGCAATGACAAAGTAATTTTTGACACAAGTAAGTTGGATTTTCTTGTCTTTTGTTTTTGTATTTTAATTGCAGTGCAGGTTGGAGATCCTGATGTTGTTGTTTTTTTTTTCACTAATATCTATTTGCAAATCCATAGTAACATTTTAAGAATGCTTTGAAATCAAGATTTCTCCAGACCAGGCAATAATTTTCCAATATATTATTATCCTTTTTTTTAAAGACTTGTGCATTCAGACATGATATTACAAGTAGTTATTTGAGCCAGTGTTCCCGTTCTGTTTTATTAATGCTCATTCTCTTTTGACCTCCAACATCCACAAAGCTTTTTTTGTCCACAAAACAACCATTCTGGACTATTCTCTGTAAAGTCATACAAATCCTTCTCATTCTCATTCTTATATTCAGCTTGAACTTCAGCAAGTCGTCCTCACCTTGATAGGGTGAAGTAGCTGAGACTGTTTTGATGAGATTAAACCTAAACCTTAAAGCTTTAAGCTGTAAAACCAAAGCAATTAGATGGAACAAGCTAAGAGCTGCAGACATTCTAACTTTAAATGAGTATAATGAGTCAGTTGGCGTCATCCCTGCAGATTAATTATAGTAGGGGAGACCGGGGCTGGTTGTCTCACTTTTTACTCTAGTGTATATTGCTCATCATCTAAACATATTTCAAAAGACATTTGTAGATTAAATGAAAGCCTAGGATCTTGGCTTGAAATAAACTCACCTTACTTTTTTATAATTTATTGTGATAAAAGGTTTTTACCTGTCTAAGACACTCTGACCCACTGTGACAACATGCCCCATGTTGGGGTTGGTTGTCCCTATTGATTTCAATGGGGGTTTTGCTTAGAAATTAAGATTTTATAAAATTGTGTAACTTTTTTTTTTTGAACGACAAAAATTTAGATTTGGTTTAGGAATAAGTATTTATCAATGTTCCTTTTGTTTAATCTTTAAAATTTAGCAATGTAATGTATTTTTCCTGTGAGTGGTAAATTGAAGAAATGTTTTGTGCTAAAAAATATAGCCCTGAGCAATACAATTAGTTTAAATTTTAAATTCTAAATTAATATATAGTATTTGATATAAACACAAAGTTTACCCAAATTAATTGGGACTAAAATGGATTTTCAGTTGATTTTATGAACTATTATTTCAACTATTTAGTTATGTTAAAGTACTAAAAGGCAAAGGTCACATGTGACCACCAAGCCCTGGAGCAGTGAGACAACCAGCCCCATGGAACCTCTTAACAAAGAACTGTAGGTAGCTAATACATGTCTTTAGCTTAATAAACGTTAATTCAAATCAACGTTCTCATCTTTGACTCTTTGATTAATTATTTTGTTTTTAAAATTTAATAACTTACAAACTTTTATTACAAAAATAACACCAACATGGGAAATTACTCTGACCTAAAAAAAAAAAAACTAAATTTATCCTTACCTCAGAGTCATGTGTTCAAATCAAAATGGATGGTTCAAAATGACCAGATTAAAAAGCCAAATGTTTGATGTCAAAATCAAACCACAGTACCTTCCGGTATGGTTGTAATAGGTAATGTGACAACCAACCCATGGGACAACCAGCCCCAGCCTCCCCTAATTTGACGAAGGGCTCAGTTAATAAATTACATGTTTTAGAAGTTATAAAATACCCATTTGACTGGATTTACTTTGCAAAGCTGCAACAAGTTCTGCTTCTGACCCATATCAGCTCAGTGTTGTCTTGCCATGGCACTTGTCTTATTCATGTGTTTTTTTGTTTTCTTTTTTTTTTAACTTATTTTACTGTTTTTAATGTTTCCATCTGCTTTGTACAGTGTATTTGGGTGTCCTGATAAGGCGCTTTTAGATAAAATGTATTAATATTATTATTATTATTAAATTAATTTTCATGTTGTATCTGTTTATGATCATTCAATAACATTATATGATATTCCAGTTACTATCCGCTCGTCATGTAAGGTGTCATGCCAGACGTGTGTATGTGTGTGTGATGATACTATGCGTTTCTCTGATTACAAACCGCTTCAGGACAGACTTTTCCTTGTTGTCTCTAGTTACATTGCTTAGGACTGGAATCCCTCTTATTTTGACATCAGCATCTATGCAGTAACAGCTTAGCGGTACAATTCCGAGACCTGGCTTGGAACAGCAGAATGCTAAATTAAAAGCATCTGTGGAGTGCAAACCACGTCATGGAAATGCATTCACGTACTCTTGAGAATGTCTGTGCAGTCTCTGTAACTTTTCAGTGAGTAAAGGGGGGCGGCTCTGCAATGAACGCTATTCTGATTAAATACAAGTTAGAAAGCAATTGTTCCAGTAAATTCCAGTGAATCTGTCTCATTATTTATTAACTAGTGGCCAGTTGTATTAGACATCCATAGAACACAAGTCTTCTGTAAACCTTTGTTTTACCATAACTGAACAATAGCATCTTGGTACTATTTGTCCTTCTCAGAAAAAAAATGCAAAAGTATTTATTAATTTTATGTATTTTCATTTTCTTTTTTTTTAAATCCTTAGTGCTGACAATTACAAACGGTTTGATGGTTAAGAAACAAGAAAATACATATACTTTGAACATCACAGCAAAGACCCAGTATTACCATTATTTAATCTCACAATACCTCACCTTGTAGAATGTCAGAAACTGAAGTTGAAACTAACAGCAGATACTACTTCTTATTCCTTCAACTAGTTAGTCTATTGACTTGGACGTGGTCATAGCTCATTGAAATTTAATCCCAAAATGGTCATCTTATCCTTGAATCTAAAAAAAGTAAATATAAAGAAAACTATACTGTGATGTAACAGCAAAAGTAGCATACTGATGCGGCAAAACACTGAATTTTACACCACTGATCCCAATACACATGCGCCTATTCAGAATGGGAGCGCAACAAAAACAACAGACATACTTCAAAGACGAAATAGAACCTAATGAATTAATCTTTATTTTCTTCTATTCACACCCACGTTATATGCATTTTTCAATATGCCAACATACGTCGCAAGGAAACAGCGTGTCCGCAACATTGGTAGTAAAGTGACTAATCCAAGCCTATAAAGCTGATTCTTTGCTAAACTTTATCCGTAGACACAACACTGGTTCATTGCTTTAGTTTAGGAGCTTTTTGATTGCTGAATGATTCATAGGTCTTAATTAAGTGACTGGTGTAATAATAGGTACTGGAATAAAATATGAGAACATTCAAAAAGCCTGCAGAAATATTGATTAAGACTACTTTAAGACTGCTAGAAAGTATGGCTCCTTGGAAGCGATCAAAATATGAATTTTTGAGCCATTATGGTTGAAGGCTGTTTTAAAAACAATTATAAATGCAAGATTCTTAACGATAAGCTCTCAACATCCATTAAAACTATATTCTTTTGATGCAACACAAATAACTACAAATGAGTTTTAGACTTCAAAAAACATAATCTATAACGAACAGTTATTGTGTCATTGTTGAGAGCCTAGCAGCTGAAGCAGTATCAGCCTGGAAAGTGGGCATTTATCTCAGCAGACAGTTAGACTGCATGTAGATGGGCTTGTTTTCATAAAACTCATGAGCAAACATGCCACCACACATCCTTGTTAGACAGCAGATAACAGTTTCTGTAGATTGCTTTCCCAATAAAGAGTCAGACTTGCTCTTTTTGCAGACATGCCATATTGGCTGACAAAAATGAATGTCAAAACTCATTGTGTTCAGCTAGTTTGTTGTTTATTACTCATGTGATAATCATAGAAGCAAGCAATTACATTTTCAACCTTGTCAGTAGCTCAATGCTCATGTATTTTTTATCTATAAAATTAAAAAGGTTTACTTGTGTTCATATGTTGCTCTGTCATAAATTATATTATTATAATCAACAGTAATCACACATAAAGGGGTGTCTTGAAACCCCCTTCTTAGCCAAAGGGCATGGCACCTTTACGATAACTTTACACTAATAGGAGAAAAACATTTTTTAATGGACATGTATTTTTAACTGTATAGCTTTGGCAGAGCAGAATGGAGATCAAAATAAACCATCCAGAACATTTTATTCCTGTTTATTTACAAGCTAACATTAGCACTGCAGGACAGGTAGTTACTACAGGAATAAAGAAAAGCTGTTGTTTAAAAGAGATTCCTTCAGAACTCACAAGACTGTTTTGATAAGATTTATTGTTGTTTTTGTGAAAAAAGACATAAAAAATGACACATGATGAAGGGTTTTTACTTGGTGTTCCTGCTAAGCTTAACATTAACACTGCTGAAAAGCTAGCTGCTAGAGAAAGTCAGAAAATTAGCAACTAAAATAAGTCATTGCTTCAAAAGTCTTCGGAATTACCCTGTTGTGGATGTATGTGATGTCCAAACTATTTGTGCATCTAATTGTTTGGAATATAGCGGGTTTTGTAGTTTTCTGCATTTGATATTTCTTAAAAGTTAGCCATTAGGAGCCACCATGACAAAATCTCCTTCAGGAATCACCGAGTATTCAAAGAATGCAGTGCCATGAAAAGCTATAAAACAGTGCTCTTGTGTTGTACATCATTAAAATTTACCAAAACCAAAGCTGGAAAGTTTACAGCTGTCAAATGGTAGCTTCCTTCCATCCTTGCTCACCCAGTTTTAAGTTTTTGTTTTTTTACGTTACCGCTGATCAGTGCACGCACTCTACTCCTTCTAAACACATCCGTTGATGTCTTTTTATTGTTATTTCTCTGATTTAACCCACACACACAATGTGTTAATGGACACAACATTTTCAGCCACATTTGGAAATTAACAGGTGTTTTATGTAGTTTATGTACTACTACTTCTATGTAGTCATTTCACCTTTCACTTTTGAATCAGGTTTACGTAGGCTACATGGTGTATTAAAGTCTTCCTAATGTCTTTTATTAAAATTTATTTGGAGACTTTTCTGAATTTTTTCTTAAAATCTTTTAGCGTATTTGCACCAAATTGGTTAATTCCCCTCTTTTTCCTTTGTAGAGGTTTTGTAATTTCAACTATTGAGTGTGAAATTGAATCACTACACTAAATCTCTACTTAAAAGGTCAAATTCCTAATTCACAAAATGTTCCTTTTTTATAGTGAATGCTTTTTAAAGTGTGTAAACAACTTTTAATTTGAGGTAAAATAAGAATTTGATGACAGCCTACTGACTGATTAAATCTTACGTGACATTAAGAATCCTGACCTGTTAACTTTTCAGACGACTTGAGGGTTTTGCTCAGATGTCTGGGTTAGGAGGCACAGTGACAGGTTGTTGTGAGAAAAACCTTCTCACTCTATGAAAATCAAAACAAACTGTCTGTCTGGGGCCCTGCAGAGGATTTCAGACATGTGGTTTCCTGTTTAGAAAAAAAGAGAGAAAAAAATTATAGAGAGCTGGAGGGCTTGGTGAGGGCCGCAGTGAGATGAGTTTCACATTCATCATCCTACCTTGTTCAAGTCTGACTCTGGGCCTTTGTCTTACAATGTCCTCAAAAAAGGTTTTCTTATCATTTATTGTGACAAATGGAAGATCTTACCACATGTTTTTTTGCACTTTAGATTTACAGCAGTAAAAAGGAAGATTAAAATATAAGGATCTCCTGATAAAAATTTCGAAAGCAGGAATGAACCTGATAGAACTGGAAAAATTTTTCCTACTTACCATGTTGTTTGTGGTGATATATTTTTTATAGGTCCCCTTTTATGACTGCAGCTTCAAAAAGTATACTATAAATGCAGCAAACGTTGATGTTTGCCAAAACTGCTGCAGGTTCCAAACACACCCTCTCCTAACTTACAAAAGTACAACAAATTCTTTAAAGAGGCACAATATGTGGTTGACTGGGTCAGGGTTTGGAGTTGTTTTTAGATCTGCGGTCCAGACGTTAACTTAAATGGACATTCCACAACCGAGGAGCAGTTCCTCTGCTGCCCTAAGAATAATACTGTACTCTTAGCTGGACAGATGAGTGTGCCACAAACTGATCTGAATAGTCAATCTTTAAACTGTGTAAACCTGAATATAATTACACTCACTACTAAAAAAGGAGACAAAAATGCTTATTGAAAGAAGGCGGGAAAAACAAGTGATTAATGAAGTCATACTTCCATTTCTTTTTCCTGACGGTCTGCTTTTTGATTACGATCCCCATTGGATTATGTTGCAAGAGAAAAACCTATTTTAAAAACCATTTTAGCCTCTACATTGTTTAAAGGACTGAACAGAATAGGGCACAATTTGGATGGCATAAAGTGTAAAAAAATGAACATCTACAAACTCACAAAAAGCTCCATGTAAACTGTTTAGCCTCTTTCGTTTTTCTCGATTATATCGTCAATCAGAACTGACATGTTTACTGAACTAAAACTGTACTGCAATAAAAACAGAGTTTCTAACTGACTACATTAACAGAACTCCTCAGTAATAACTGTTATTATGGTTTGAGAATATGTGTAGAGGACAGTAGCCTAACTTCTGTTCTGTTCACGTAGAAATCTTTACCTTGTATTTAAAGAAAACTATATGTACAAAGATCCTGATATTTTGCATGCATTCTAAAATATGGTAACCAAAACTATAACCCCCACCCCCAACAGTAGAAGTTGTGACCAGTTATTCTCTTAACTGCATCAGATAACTCACTGGGCATTTTTAGTTTAACAAAACAGATTAGTTTTCTAGCTTAGAATCAATACCAACAACCAGGGTGCCAGAAAAATAGTTGATGAACAGAAATATTCTGTTTAAAAAAAAAACTGTAAGTTTCCCATAAATAGTTAACTGATTTAAAAAAAGTTTTTGGAAACCTGTATTTACCATAATCAACTAAAAGAAAACAAACTATAGAAAACTGTTATTTCTCTTGATTAACAGAAAAAACGTATATGTAAAAACAAAATTTCCGTATTGCAAAACAAACTATAAATCTACAGGGGAACCAGTGTTTTTTCTGAAAATATTAGCCATAAAAAGTCAAAGGAAAATTACTGGTTAAAATAAATATAGAAAAAAATAAAGAAAATAGCAGGGATTTTGTTAAACCACTGTCCGTTTGGCACTTTCTGTTTCAAATAGAAACCTTTTTTGGTTACTTAAAGACTTTTCTCCACCTCTATGTAAATAACTATCTAATGTAAACATGTCACATATGTAAAGGTTAAGAAATGGTGTTCATTGAAAGTTAAAGGAGTTGGGAATCATTTAATTACCTCTAGCATGGAGGACAATATGTGTCAAATGTTGTGTAGTAAGGTGAAAGCTTTAATTCCCTCTCATTAAATCAAAGGTATTTTTGTTTTTCAGTTGATTTGTAAAGGATACGTTACACTGACAGTTGAAAAAGTGTTTTTTTTCTCCAATTTTTCAATTAATACTTTAATCAAAGTATCTATTTTTTTTCTCTGTAGTTGTTGGACTTTAGTTTTTAAACAAGATGTTGACGCAATATTAATCTAAACTGTGGTGATGTTAGTTTGAGCTGAAAACTGCTTCATCTGGAGCATTAATGTTGGTCCTCATTCTTGTCTTCATCAGATTCTCAGGTGGGACCCGTCATCCTGGTCAGCCTTTTGCCTCTTCTTGTCATAGCCATTGTTGTCATCCCTTCCTTCTACTGTTACCGGGTCTGTAGTCAGCAGAGAAACACATGCAAGAGGGGTCAGCCGAGGGACTTTAGCGATGAGCAGGCCATCATGGACAACGAGGGTTCAGACAGCAGCTCCACACACGCCAACAACCTGAACCACAACACCGAGCTTCTGCCCATCGAGCTGGATGCTCTGGTCGGTAAGGGACGCTTTGCCGAGGTCTACAAAGCCAAGTTGAAACAAGGCTCTTCGGTCAGTGAGGAGCACGGCTTTGAGACGGTGGCAGTTAAGATTTTCCCGTACGAGGAGTACGCCTCCTGGAAGAACGAAAAGGATATTTTCTCTGACGCGGACCTGAGGCATGAGAACGTGCTTCACTTCCTGACAGCAGAGGAGAGGAAGGGGCAGAGAAAGTACTGGCTGATCACGGCTTACCACCCAATGGGAAACCTCCAAGAGTATTTAACCAATCACGTTATCTCCTGGCACGACTTGTGGCTGCTGGGGAGCTCGCTGGCGCGTGCAGTGGCGCACCTTCATAGTGACCTTTCTTCCTGCGGCCATTGCAAGGTGCCAATCGCTCACAGGGACATTAAAAGCTCAAATATACTTGTGAAAAAGGACATGACCTGCTGCCTGTGTGATTTTGGCCTCGCACTCCGACTGGACAGCACTCTGTCTGTGGACGAGCTGGCCAACAGTGGACAGGTAAGACCTCCTAATCCTTGATTCATTATTTTATTTCATTTGCGAAATCTCTTCCTGTGCTCCAAGCAAAGCCAGTACAGCCCTAAAAAGCTCACATGCCCCTTGAACATTTTTACATTTTGTTACATTACTACCACAAGCTTCATTTTCAATTTTTCTGAGATTTAATGTGATGGACCAACATACAGTCGTGCATATTTGTAAAGTTGTGGAAAGATACCTGTGGAGGATCACCTTACAGCAGGAGAATGACCTTAAACATACAGCCAGAGCTACAGCAGAATGGTTTAAGATCGAAGCACATTCATGTGTTCAAATGGCCTAGTCAAAGTCCAGACAGAATTCCAATTAAGAATTTAAAAACTAGTTTTGAGGAGGTCAGCATTGACTGACCGTGGGCTATTTTGCAAAGAAGAACAAGTCTGTAGATCTACAGAAACTTGCAGCTGAAATTATAGTGAAAGTCGGTTGTTGAAATTATTGACTCAGGGCCTCTGAAAACAAAAACACACTAAACTTTTCAGCTATTTTTTTTTAAAAGATATTTAAAAAACAAGTATCATGTCAATGAAATGAAATAAAGTTTGTGATGTTAATGTAATAAAAAAGGGTATAAAATTTTGTCTGGCACTGAGGTAGTGTAAGGAAAGAAAATCAAGGTTCCATATCTTAATGAGTGGCCTCAGGCTATTTTGTTCTAACCACAAGGATTTAAACTTAATGGACTGAATTTTCTGATGTAATGGCTCACTCCGTGTTTAAGATGACTCATCTTGAAAAGGCCTCATCGTAGGCTGCCCAGCACAACTGATGCATTTTAATGCTCTGAATGCATTTGAAGGATTCCAAGCTGATGCTAAGGTTATTAAAGTGAAGCGCTGCATTGATGAGTTTAGGGACACGATACCTTCTAATTATTCTTCAAATCAATCCTCTTTTGATTCAAGTAAACGTGTTGTAACGAATGCACTAGCACGAGTGACCAGATGTCCCACAATTACTGTAACTACAGCTGAAAGTGTGCACCTCGTCGAGCATTCTTCAACAGTTGTGTTAAGCGTGTTTTTTTTTTTTTATATCAGCCATAGAAATCTGTCTCTTTGTCTGATTTTTGTCAGGTGGGCACGGCCAGATACATGGCTCCCGAGGTGTTGGAGTCCAGAATCAATCTGGAAAACATTGAGTCGTTCAAACAAGCAGATGTTTACTCCATGGCTCTGGTACTATGGGAGATCATCTCCAGGTGCAGTGCGATCGGAGGTAAGTTATCAGAAAGAACAGAAACTCTCGGACACCTTTAGGAGATATTGCATGGCAGGTAAAATCAGGCATTAAAATTAGATTTCTTTTTAAAAGTACAGCAAAATGCAGAATTTGTTGTTCTCACATCTTGATTTGTTCCGTTTTACTGTCCTTTCATACAAATAGAAGGATACTCCAGGTGTTAAGGATTGGGATAAAGCACAAATTAAACTATGAACATAGTATGATTATGAAATAATAAATAAAATAACACATGCCTGGTGATAACTCATTGTATGAAGCATTTTTAGCTTACAGTGTGAAGAGACCAGGCTTTTGAACATTCTACTTTTTAGTACGTCTACAAATTGTTTCCCGCTGAATAATACAGTCAAAAGTTTGCATACACTCATCAGCATGCATTTAAATGACTTTAAACCTTTGCAGACTTACTGAATCTGTGATTATGCAACATAAAACTGAAATAAAGTTTGATTTTATTGTGGATTTCTCTAATGTATAAAGGGTTATAATTATACATACAGGCTCAAATATATAGATAAAGTCCTGCTAATGTTTGGATAAAGGTCCTGTAACACAGATGTCCCCTACCCTGGTCCTCAGGGCATCTGTCTTAAAAGAATGGGTGATTAACAGGTTACTGCAGCAATTGGAGGTATGCTAAGCAGGTAATGCAATCAGTTGTGTCAGGTGTGCTGGAGTGGGTAACATCTAAAACATGCAGGACCGTGTGCCCTGAGGACCAGGGTTGGGGACCACTGCTATAACAAGATGCAGAGGAAACTTCAGCTTTTCTCCAGGATATTTACCCACTTTTCTCGGCAGAACCCATATAGTTTAATTGAATTGATTGGTTTCCAGGCATTGGCCCCACCTTTTAAGCATCAACTATGCATTTTCAAATGGTAGAAGTCAGTGATTTTCCAGGAACATTATGTTTTTCTATTTTATTCATTCCAAAACAGGTTTTGATGTGTTTGGGATCACTTATCTGTTATCCCTATTGGTCACGTTTTTCAACCATTTAGATGTTGATTTGAGTTGAGGTCCTCTTCTTTCTATATTCCACCCACTTTGTGCAATGCGACCCCCAGCATGATGCTGCCACCTCCATGCTTGACAGTTGGTCCAGTCTTCTTCGGTTTGAAAGTGTCGCCATTAATTTTCTAAATATAACTCTTAGCTTTGTAGTTAATGCTAAGAATGGAAGCTTCTGTTATGGATCTATACCCTCTTTGTCAATGGTGTACTAAACTTACCTTAGAGAAAGTGTCACTGGTATTTTAGAGTCTTGCAGTTTATTATAGGCCTCAACCTCAGTGGTTCCTTTCTTCTAAAGTAGACAGTTTGAGACAGAGAGTTTACACTTTGACGCGGATCAATGTTCCAAGATAGATAATTATCCTAAAAACACATTGAGCGTCATATGAAAAAAATGTTTTAGATTAAAGGAAATGTACACGAAATTCATACTTGAGCCCCTTATGCTTTTTTTAATAATCATTGTTTGTGACACATTTGCTCAACGCTGAAAAAACAAAAGCTCAAATTAATTAGTAAATTACCAAAAAAAAAGGATTTTCATGTCTATGATAAGTGTATTTGAACTTCTGCATCTTTGGTACAGGCTAGTTGTCACCTAATAAGACATTGGCATAATTATCGGTGAAGAAACCACAGACTTTTAAGTTCTAATAAAAAACAGAATTTTTTGTAAGAAAAATTTATATTTTAACCAGAAAGTTTGCGCTGACATTTCTGTTGGCTGCTTATTTTTTTAACACTAATCCAAAACAGCAATTCCACTTTAAATGTAAAGATCTTTCCTGATTTTACCCAAATATCTACCCTCATAAGTACATAAGTTCAGCTTTATGTGAATTATTTATTATAGCACTAGATGATTATGTGAGTCAATGTTTATATGCTTAGCTGAGTTTTAGAAGGAATGCGTGAGATGTACCAGTCGGGTCTGGCTTACCAAAGTGCTTCTTGTTATCACACAGGAAATCATAAGGATAAATGGGATAACTTATTCATTTTGTCTGGACAGCGGACAGAATTCTGGGTTTTGGGACTGTCTGACTATTTCGGTCTTGCTCAGAGATATTTCCTGTAAATATGTATTGTTTAGGAAGCTTTCTCACATTTTCCAAATTATAGGAATAAAGAGATATTTAGAACAGTCAAGCATTTGGGAAGATGCTTTGCTTCCTCTTCTTCAAGAAAATTAAAATAGATTTTGTTCCTGGGTGCACTTAATCATGGGAAGATGGAAACTATGTAAGAATCAGTTAAAATGGAAAATGTATGCTTCTCATCACATAACACCTTAACATGGGGCTGCACAGTGGCACAGTTGGTTACACTGTTGCCTTGGAGAAGCAAGAAGGTTCTGTATTTGAACCCTGGCCCTGGGGCTTTATTTATGGAGTTTACATGTACTCCCTGTGTATGCCTGGGTTTTCTCCGGGGTACTCCGGCTTCCTCCCAGAGTCCAAAAAACATGACTGTTAGGTTAATTGGTCTTTCTAAATTGTCTATCTTTATGTGTGCAAGCATGGTTGTCTTTCCTGTGTGCCTCTTTGTTGGCCTGCGAAAGACGGGTGATCTGTCCAGGATGTACCCCACCTTTCGCCTATGACTTCTGGAGATAGACACCAGCACCCCCCCCCAACGACCCTTTAACAATAGATCAGATAGATCAGTTAAGATCATGGATGGATCGTGCAAATTTCTTAAGACATCCATGTTTTCTCTCAAAGCAGGTTTCTTGTAATCTTTAAAGTGATCCTGATCAGCATTTCTCTGGGTCTTTCAAGGTTTTTGTTCTCTACTCGCAGTTTTCAAAGGATGGGGGGTATATTTGTTAGTATCAGGATACTTTATAACCCATTACATTTTAAATAAAATCAAAAATTGCCTTGGGCTTCTAGAGATCATTGTATAAAACTCCCAAAACTACATAAAGCACATAAATAAATAAAATCAATTAATAATCCAATCTGTCCACTCAGATATTTAAAACAAACATACAAATATGCACACCTACACATAAAACTGTTTATTTATCAAAAAGCACATTTATCATTGAGTTTGGTGAAAAAGAGACATTTGTCTGTTTGCTAAGGCATTTTTTCTGACCTATGAATAATTCAAGCATAAAAAGGTTCCTACACTCAATGAAAGAACTACTGTTTTGACTCCCAGGATAGACAGCTTAGCAAAGAACCAATTATAAATAGGATATTTAGATACCTTTTTTTTCCCCAACAGCCTGTCACAAAGGCACGGTTTGTTTTAATTTATTTTGTTAAATCCAAAAAATAGATAGTATGGTGGGTTTGTAAATTACAATTTATCCATATTTTCTTAGTTTCTGAAATTCAGATACTATACAGTTTTTAAGGCTTTTTACTAGTTGTTTTGTTTTTATAACATGTTTGGACATGTTTCCATACATGTCCAAACCAAGACCTCCTCTGGGAGAATCGGATCACAATCTTGTTTTTCTCTGTTCAGAATATAATCCACTTGTTCAGAGGCAACCTGTGACAAAACGAACTGTGAGAAAATGGTCACAGGAAGCTGAAGAAGCCCTGCAGGGTTGTTTTGCAACCACAGACTGGATGACTCTTTGCCAAGCACATGGAGAGGACATCAATGCCATGACCGAGTGTGTGACTGACTATATAAACTTCTGTGTGGACAACATCATCCCCACCAGAACAGTGAGATGCTTCCCTAATAACAAACCCTGGATCACCAGTGACCTGAAGGAACTGCTAAACAAGAAACAAAGAGCCTTCAGGGAGGGAGACAGGGAATTACTGAGGAGTATACAGAAGCAACTTAAGGTCAAGATCGGAGACAACAAAGAGGCATACAGGAAGAAGCTGGAGAACAAACTACAGAGGAACAATATCAGAGATGTCTGGTCAGGAATGAGAAATTATCACAGGCTTTAAGGACAGGAAGGATTGGATAGATGGAATCTTCTACAAGTCTGTTGTGGAGAGTGTAATCTCTTCAGCCGTCATCTGTTGGAGTAGCAGCTTCAGAGCCAGGGATTTAAATAGGCTTAACAACCTGAAAGAAGGCTGGTTCTGTTCTTGGGACGACTGTGGAACATCTGGAGATGATGATGCAAAGAAGGATTCTTCACAAAATCAAAAAAATTATGGACAACCCTGAGCATCCTCTTCATGAGACAGTCATACAACAACAGTCTTCAGTCAGAGGCTTCTTCAGTTTTGCTGGAATACAGACCGCTACAGGAAATCCTTCCTGCCCACAGCCATCATCATCTACAACAACTCCTTATCATCATCTACAACAACTCCAAGAATTAATTATATGAGCTACAACAACTCTTGATTTCCCTCTGGGATCAATAAAGTATTTTTGAATTGAATTGAATTGAATAATCAGGAAGGACTAGATAGTGTATGACAAAATAGAAAGAACTATTGGGTATTACTGCTTGGCTCTGAACGACATGTGGGTGATTTAAAAAAAAATTTCAATGTTATCAGAGGATTCGGCTTTTACAGTGCCCAATAATAAAAACACAACACTTTTGTTTTTGCTTGCTCCCATTTTTCATGAGCTGAACTCAAAGATCTGAAACATTTTCTATATACACAAAAGACCCATTACTCTCAAATATCTCAAATAATATCTAAATATGTGTTAGTGAGCACTTCTCCTTTGTCAAGATAATCCATCACACCTTACAGGTGTAGCATATCAAGGTGCTGATTAGACAGCATGAATATTGCACAGGTGTGTCTTATACTTACCACCCATCACTGCAAAGGTTTTAGGGTATGTCTCCTCCAACTTTGCACAACAAGAAATTGAAAAATACATCATACATGCAATCGGGAGTTGCAGTAACTGTATATTTTCCATATTTGACCGGTTTTTTAGAACGGTGACGAAAACATCTGAAGGCTGTCCATATTTTGACAAATTATTGTTTACACCTCTGACCACTTATATTTTCAACTTTACGCATGAAGTATATGTAACTAAACCAATTAAAGAAAGGATTCCCATGAGAGCATCATCTCAGACCCAGACCCCGTATTTAATGTATCTCGCTAATCGGGAGCTGACTGCACATTGAAAAGTTACTGAGGCTTTGGAGCGTGACTGTCGCCGGTGTGGTGGGTTAGCCACGCTCCAAAGAACCCGATGTGTGCCAGACACCGGCGCATGCTGCTGGTTTTCCTCCAGTGGGCTTTCTTCCCGCTGAAGCAATAGTTTACGGGTCCGGGCACTGTTCATTCAGAGAGTCTTTTCGACTTCTGATCGCTCCAATTGGAGAAATGTTTCCTCATTTCAAAACTTCTAAACCAGAACAACATCTAAACCCCCATGAGAAGTCATCTGTCCGAGGCAAAAATCCAAAACCTCTCGACAATAACTTTTGCAGCAATCCCACTATATGATTGGGCACAAATGGGTGTGCATTTCAGTTAAATGCAGAGCAGGAGAAACTTGTAAGGCCACAACACATATTCTGTATTTTAAGTGCAATCATTTAATTTAATTTTTTATAAGTAGTTCTCTGTTCAGCTTGTTTGGATTAAATACTGTATTATTTAAAATGAATAAAATATAAATACTGTTGAATATGTATTAAAATACTATTATATTTAAAAATTGACAGGTAAAAATAGATTATGACCGGATTTTTTTGACACTGTCTGTCAAAATGACGAACAAAAAACATGTCTAGAATGACTTCTACATGCAATATATCCTTTTCAACCCCAATACTCAAAAAATATATATTCTAGGTGTGGCTAATCTGTTTTTGTGCACACTGTACTGTTCCCTTCACTGTGACCAGTATTGTTTTCAGGTTGGACAATAATTTTGGTTAACATAATAAAACACTACAGGCACTGGTTGATAAAATTCCTTTGGAGTCTTTGGAAATGTTCTCTGAAGTCCTGTTTAAAGATAAAAGTTGACCTAGTAGAGAATAAAAGTGTATTGTCTTTTGGCAGTCGGAGTGCAGCGTTCAGCTCCTCTTTGTGTTCATTACAAGATGCCTGACATAAACTCCATCAATGACCCATTAGTCATGACGGGAGCAAAGTCTGAAAGTGTCAAACAAGCAATCCATCTTGTGCCAGAGGTGTCAGGGATCAGCCCTTTGCTGCGCTAATGTGCCGTTACTTGTGTATGTGTCAGGCTGCAGGAACAGCAAGGTCAGGATGTGTGAATATAATAGAAATGAGTGATTATCTGCAGGCGAAGCATTGGGCTGAAGTTCATTTCGATGCTCAGCCATTTGTTTTCACTTCCCTTTAACGTCTCTGCGGTCCTGTTTCGTTTCTGCCGCTGCTCACGTCTCCATTGTGTCGGAGCAGAGATTTAGAGCTGTGTTTGGGCATGAATGCTCCAGCTTTGGTGCTTTCCTGTTTTGCCCCCACAACCCCTCTCATGGGGGATCTCCTTGAAGTGTATGAATGCGGTTACGTTAACCGAAAGTGTGCGACCCATGTGACCCGAACCCGCTCTTCCTTTCCAGCTGTAAGAATATGTGAGCCCTGTGGGTTCTTTTAAAAAGAAAATAGCCCATTTCCGGTAACAGAGAAAACACAATTCCAAGACAAACTGTTTTTGGTTTGAGGTTTTAAATGGTTTGGAAATTTGGATTTATCCTTTCTTTAATGTAATTTCACATTGGGCCAGGCAGAAAATAATGACAGAGATTAAAGACTAAACTTGTCACAGGGTTCCTATGCTGTCTGGGAAGGTTTGGAATAAGTATGGCAGATGAAAATAAGAGATAATTGAAAGAGTTTTTCCCTTTCCTGCATCTAAATTTTGTTTCTTTTTGTCTTGCCGTTATTCTTTGTATTCTTCCGTCCTCCGTTAACCCTTTGTTCATTACTATCTTTATTCTTTGCTTCCCTTCCTGTGTTTTTTGTTCCTTTTTTCTTTCTGTCCAGCACCCTATTTTCTATCCTTCCCTCTTTGTGTCCTTACTTTTTTTCTTTCTTGTCCTTGTGTTCTCCCTTCCTTTCAGTCTTTCCCTTCTTTGTCCTCCTTATTTTCCTCATGTCCCTGTTTCTTCTTTACATCTTTTTTTGTGCCGCTCCTTCTTCCACTCTTTCCTTGAATGTTAACTTATTCCCTTCCTTCCTTCCTTTGTATTTTAGTTTTTTTCAAGGTTCCATAGAGAAAAATGTGCACTATACAATTATTTGCCATAAATTTAAATGTCATCATGTTTTGCTTTAAATGAGCATCAAGGACTGAGAACTCTGGATAGCTGATTTCTGGAAAAGGCTAATATTGTTACATGCTCTGTACAGAGGTGGGTAGTAACTAGTTACATTTACTCAGTTACATTTACTTGAGTAACTTTCTTTTGAAAGAATTTACTTTTATGAGTAGTTTTACTACACTGTACTTTTTACTTTTAGTACTTAAGTAATATTATTATGAAAGTGCTGCTACTCTTACTTGAGTAAAATTTCTGGATCCACTACCCACTATGAGTAACTTCACTGTAGGAAGAACAAACATGTTTTAACCAAAGATGCACCAGACAAACCTTCAGTTTATGATAAAGTAAAAAATATATACGTGTTCCCCATCTGATGACATCAGTTACTTAGTACTTAAGTATTCTTTTTATAAAATACTTTTTTCACTCTTGAGTCATTGCTTGGATGACTACTTTTTACTTTTATTTAAGTAAAAATATATTGAAGTATTCCTACATTTGCTTGAGTTAATTTTCTGGGTACTCTACCCACCTCTGGTAATATAAGATGAAACTCTGTATTCATCTTACTTCTCTTTTTCATGTTTGTCTACATCCTAACCAATTAAAATGCCAGTTACAGAACCAAATAGCAACCGAATTCAAATGCAACCATTTAGCCCTGAAGATTTGTATGAAGATTTTTAGTATCTTTAGTCATATGGCTGCATATGCAATGCCATATGCAGCCATATGACTTCTCTAATTCAGACTCAGGCAGACGGGGAAGGAGGATGGCTGCTGTGGTGGACTTTCTTGACAAAGGAAGCACAGGAGTTCCCATCCCACCTACAGACTAAAGATAGAAGCAGCTGGGGCAGTTTCTGTTTTTCCTGCCTTCTGTATACTTTACCTCTGTTCCCATTTTTCCAGACCCGGCAGCTCTCTGAGACAGGCAGCAGGGTAAAGCTGATTAGGGCTGCTTAAAGATTAAATCTTTGCGTGAACAAGGGATGGGAAATATAGTATTGCTTACCATATATGATTATCCAAACTGTTATGTGCAACTGGACTTCTGCAGATGCCCATTTGATAAGTAAGTTTTATTTGCATTTACATGGTTTGTTTCCAATAATAATGCACATTATTAAACACAACATGTTTACTGTAGCATCAAACTAAAAATATTACATTAGCTTGACCCAGTATACTTGTTTGGTTTTTACTAGAGATGCTCAAAAAATGGTTTTGTGATGAGAATTGGACGTTTTTCAGGTTGCGTTTTAGCCCTGACCGATGACCTACCTGTTAGAAACTCAAAATCCAAGCTTTTCGTGTGAGTGAATGCACCCCCACTTAAGCACTACCAGGTCATGCTGACTACAACCCTCTACAGTGTGAATGCTGTGAAGACGACTCAAAGTTTGCTGTTTTTCAGTGAGTTGATGGATTTGAAGCCAGCTGATCTGGCATATCGGGGTGTGACTTTGTGGATCTTGTGAATAAAACTGGATGACCGAGGATCATAGCATTTGAGTGGGTGATATGACTTTCAGCCCAATTATCATTTCAGGCATCGTGTAACATACCTGCAGCTCCTTCAGGCGGCAATAGAGCAACATTTTCACCAGATAGCAGGAAGACGTCATTTTCAATGATGTGGTCAAAAAAATCAGGTCGTGATCTACTTTACCCATCAATTTTTCAAATAATAATGATCACATTAAGCAATGAAATTAAACGATTACAGTGAAAATATGAACAATTCCCCTGCTGTGGCCTGAACGAAGTCTCACAACTTCCTCCTAGTCCACCTGGACCTAAAATGGGCACCCGTTTGTGCATAATCAAGTAATATTGTCATGAGGTGTTTTGCCTCGGACAGACTACTTCTGTTTAAGCTAAAATTACAAATTTCCTGACACATGTAAATGTTATCTAAGTTCACTTATTTTTCATTGCCCAAAAACCACAGTATAGTCACAGTAAAGTTTTCCGATATATTCTGTATCAATTTTAATTATATATAAAGCAAGGTTCAAATATTTCTTCATTTGAAACAATAGAACAATTATTAAGCCCATTCAGGGATGCCAACTCAATAACTTTGTCGCTATATTTAGCGAGTTTTTAGACCCCTCTACAGACTCTTATCCCATAAGGCGACTAGTAACTTTTTTTGCTGTTATTGGAGACTGATATAGCACGTATGCTTACTCTTCTCACCGAGCAGCGGTGCTGCCGTGGGCTCCTCCCCCGTCTCAGAGCATTTTCACCAGGCAGCCAGTCCTCGTGCTGCAGCCCTGCCCGCCCAGGCAGAGCTACAGTCAGAGCAGATGTTAACCCCACTGTGTCTGAAGCTGCATTTAGTCAGGGTGAGATGTAAATGTAAAAATCTTTTTGTTTAAAATAAACAACTACATACTAAAGTAAATCACAGACTTTACAGATTTTAAAGCCTCAGTCACAGAAAGGAGTGGGAATCGAACCCTGAATTAAAAGGCTGGTTTAAGTCGATAAGTGGAGATGCTACACTTGCCTACTTCCTGTATTGTTAGGCTGATCTTTATGGCAAAATTTGTGATAAAATTAGACAACTCAAAAACATACTCAACAGACAAAACTTTAACAGTTCCACTACAACCACACTGCCATCAATGGTTAAAAAAATATTCAGCAAAAAATATTGTTTCAAAAAAATTGTCCCCTCTTCTACAGGGTCTATTACAATTGCCGATGACGTCATTCAGCGCATTTTGGGACAGCCAATAGCTACTTTCCATGCTGAGGAATTTGCAACTGCGAGCCGATTTCAGATCATGATAAACGTGCAACCACGAAGCGCCCAATTAAAGATCACTGTTGTTTCAGATCGTACCAGCCAAACCGTCAATATGGCCCAGTGTCCTCAAAAAGCATGTTACGTGACTACAGATCTAAAGGGGCATGGCTTACTACCCACAGCATCAATCTAAACTTTGCATAAGAAATGTGGGGGATTTCCCAATGGGATGTTACCATAGCACTATCTTCATGTCACAATCCTCATGTAGGCGTTTTTTAAATCTATTCAGTGTTTTTAGAACAAACACAGTTGTTGTGCGCCATCCTCAAAAGGTTTTAGAGTGCTGCAGATTCTGCTGAGCAACATACTGTCTTTCTCAGATCAGCCAGACTTTTTATAGTGGTAATGAGTTTGGGACTACCTCCCAAGGTTGATCTTGGATGTAATGTGTGGTGGGTCGAATTCAACCCCCAATTCCATGGTGGGACCTTATAATTGATCACAGGGTGTAAGGAATATGTGTAGATCACAGAACGAAATGATGATCTGAAAGGGGGTGTACATTGTAAGGCAAGAAAAGGCAAGGCAATTTTATTTGTATAGCACACTTTCAACAGCAAGTTAATTCAAGGTGCTTTACATGATTAAGCAGTAAAATAAAAATAGCAGTAAACCACAAATAAAGCATATACAAGTAAAAACAGCAATAAAGCATGAAGCACACACAGATGCATCAAGGCATTTAAAAACAGCAGTAAAACAAGAAGAATACACAAAACATGATACAACGAAGCATTACTCAAAGACAACTCTAAACAGATACGTTTTTAGTTCTGATTTAAAAGAACTCAGTGTTTCATCAGCTTTGCAGTTTTCTGGAAGTTTGTTCCAGTTTAGAGGAGCATAGAAACTGAAAGCTGCTTCTCCATGTTTGTATAGTTTTACTCCTGCCAAATTTTGCCATATAGCCTGTGTGTTTTAAATAAACTCTCGTTTGTCCAGCAGCTTGACCTCTGTAGAAATATATGTAAAAAATGTACAATGAACATATGTATTTATTCTGTATGGGTTCTTTAAGGGTTAGAGTGTAATAAAATGAACAAAACTTTGCTAGTTTGAGTCTGAAATACTATGGGAGTGGGAGGTTGAAAATGTGTTAAGAGTTTTTTAAAGTACCAGAACTGGCCCCAGAAGTTAGCTGGGCCCAAACGTCCTTTTCTCTACTGCAAGTAAAATACTGACAGCCATCAACAACTCCACAGAATCCCTGTTTCAGAAAATCTATACTGTCCCTGTAAGAAAGAAGAAGGTAACATTGAAGGCATACTGTACTGTAGCTGGGATTTGTTTTACTGCTAGCTAGAAAGCTTTGCACAACTGGTATGCTACCACATACTTTTTATGTCTGAATCATAAGTATGTGAGCATTAAATTGATATGTGTACAGCATGCACGGAAAAAGAGCTGCATGCTTTCATGTTCTTTAGTTATTTCTAAATTTTCCCAAGTGCTGAATGAATCACCCATGAATCAACTCAGTTGAGACAAAATTGGAGCAAGAATACATCCAAACTAACACAAACTCAGAAAGACATTTATCAGAGTTTCATTACAGTGACTTGGTGAAGCTCTTTCTTCTGTCTTTGATGCCTTCTGCTTGAATCTTATCAATGCATCCTCATGCCCTCTGACTTTCTGCAATCGTGATTTGATCTGAGACCTGACAGACAAGGAGAACGGCAGTGTCTGCTCACAGAACCAGTCAGTCAGGCATTAGACATGGCTTTCATGTCCATTTATCTCTCAAAGACTCCCAAGTTGGGAAAGCTCAACATTACGCCAAGAAAAGAAAAAGTTTGATTCAAAGCTTAGGTCTTTTTTATCTCTGTCGCCGTTTCTTTAAAATTTACCACTGTATAATTTCCCTGGTCCGCATTTAGGTCTTGAAATGGCTGCTACAGCGTTCCTCAGTGGGGTGGGGCAAAGAAGGGGGATAATAGTGGAGAGAGGCGGGTTGTGGAGCTACAGATGTAGAAATACTTTCATTTCCCAGAGGGAGAGGCTGGCCTAGACTAGAGAGGAGGCGGAGAAGTTAGAGGCAGCTGCTTTCCAGATGTCGGACTCAGCAAGATCTGTCCAACTGCAAAGGCTAATGGTGTATGCATATGTGTATGAGCTGAGAGACTCTGTGGTGGCAATCTAACTGCCCTAATGCACATTTGGGGACATTTTGCTCTTCCAACCACTCGATCTGTGAAAGTGAAGTAAAGAATTTTCCTACCCAGTTTGGTTTTACTGAAGTGGTATCATTGTCTTTTCTGGGGTTGGGGCCTGTATGAGTTATAGTTAATGGTAGGTTAGGTCAGTTCCATATGTTTCAAAGTAAGCTCCAGTAATGTGTAATAAAAATGCATACAACTGCATTGCATGACTTTCACCACACAAAACAAGTGTCAGTTTCACCACAGCCTAATGAAAGTCAGCCAGTGGATTAGTCACAGCTCCAAAGACAAAGTTATCTCCATGTTCATTCTAGAAACCTGGCTGTATCTGTGTTCTTGAGGCTTTATAGACTGAATAGGAGACTGAATAGAAGAGCAGAAAATGTAATCAGGGAAAAATTAATCAGGGAAAAAGAGAAAGCTGGGAGTTTAGGGAAAAGACAGCCAGGTTCGCAGTACTGTAGATTCTAAAAGTAGAGTCCCAGACCGTTTGTTCAGACATCTCTGACATTTGTCTCACAAAAAAGACTTGAAGATGGGGAAAATATGTGCCAGCCTTGTAAAACAGTGCAGGTGTCTGAATTTTGAGAAAATACTCAAGTCTCCTGTGTTGAGTTTTCGGTTGCATTTTTGAGTCCAGGTTTTGATTCAGTTTTAGCTTTTGGAATCTTCTTTCCCTTTAGTGGTGGTCAGACTTTCCGCTCTCGTTAGACCAAATCAAACATCACGATACTGTGTAGTGGTTGGCTGCTGTTTTAAGAAAAAGCTGAACTTTAGCTTTAACTAAGACATTACAGACACTGTAAGGGTCCCAGATACCATTGTTGACACATCCATAAACTTTGTAGATCCTCCCAATTTAGTTTATTTTACACTGGAGCAAAATTATAATTTTATCAAATAATATCAATTGTTTTTCTATTCTAACTTGTAGTTAATTGTAGATATGGCAGCCTACCTAATTCTTTCCCCTTGAGCACCGTGAAAAGCCCTGAACTAAATTAATCTTTTTTGTAGTTGCAAATCCTGACACTGACAGTTGCAGAGAATAGGTTCACCATGACAGATGCTTGAAACTGAATGCGAGTGAAAAAGTACTAATCTGTTTAAACATTTAATGGTGTTCTTACTACAACGTATGGCTGAGTTCCAAAGTGGACTCCTTTTTAACAAAATCACCTTATAGTCTTTGTAAAAAAGGTTACTAGTTTTTTGCTGATTTCTTTACCACCATACAGTGCATTGCTACCAAACATCACAGCACACTTCAGTTGCATCGAGTGCAATCGAGTTGCATGTTTTGCTGTGGTTTCATTTGTGATGAAAGAAGAATGAAAATGAAAGTGGCCCCTCAGCAGGATTATTCATTTCTGCTGTGGGCCACGTTCATCTGTTCAGCAGGACTGTATCTGCCAGTTGGCGAGGTCTGATTCAAAGGTTTTTACTTTGATAAATGAGCCAAAATTTCAAATTTTGAAGTTAACTTTATGGTTCCTGTTCCATGTTTGTGTGATCTTTCCTACAGAGGTGAAAGAGTACAAGCCCCCATTTGGGAACCTGAGGGAGAACCCGTGTATTGAGAGCATGAAAGACAGCGTTCTCCGAGACAGAGGAAGACCTGAGATCCCCAACAGCTGGACAAGCCACACAGTAAGAGGCACCATACTTTCAGTGTAATGTGTATAAAAGCCTGCATGCTTCTCTTTAACTTACAGTTATTTTCAAATACAGAAACTTGTGAATTGATATTGATGTTCTGAATATTTTCTTGGTTTTTAGTAAAAATATGCAGTAATGTCAGGTTAATTTGTTGAGCAGTCTGCAGCTGCTAAAAGACAAGGGAGGTGTTGCAAAGCTGCTCCAACGTCCATCTCTATGACTGACCGTCACTGTTGTCCTCTTGCAGGGCATCCAAATGGTGTGTGGCTCTATAGAGGAGTGCTGGGACCACGACCCAGAGGCACGCCTCACAGCGCACTGCGTCGCTGAGCGCTTCGACGACATAGAGTACCTGGACAAGCTCTCAGACTGCTCCGACTCAGAGGAGAAGATGCTCGAGGAAATCATTGTTGTGGATGAAAAGTAACCTCTCAATAGAATCGCTGCCCCCACCAGGATGAGTGAGGCATTACAACCAAACAGCTTGGAAAGAAAGAGCTTTCAGTAGAGGAGGAGTTGTTTAGTCCATCAGATGTGTGACACCGGACACGAACTGAAAAATTGCCTATATGACGGTGATTTTTTTTTTTTATCTGAGAAATTATCAGGATCAAGTCAGGAACAAACATGTGAGATCAAGTTATGCATCATTTGTAACCAAATACTATTGCACTTTATGAATAAGATTTATACAGTATATATATGCACACCAAAGTGGACAGAACATTCGATTCAGTTATAGAAAATAAAAAGGACTGCACACATTTTTTAAACAGGGGTGAGAAGGAGGCAATGTAAATTACAGAGAAATTTAATACACTAATATACAGTTTATTTTGTATTCAAGTGCCTGTATTGTTTTCACATTGTGTGTGTGGTTTTGGATGAATGTAATGACAAAAAATGTAAGGTGGATTTCTGTGTATAAAATAAGACTCACAGAAAAAAGAGAATATATGCAGAGATGTAATGTGCAAGGAAAATTATAACAGGGCAAGGACTATAAGCTGTTTAAAAATACAGCCTGGAAGAGGAGAGAAGGATACAACTCTGTACAAAACTCCTGACCCACCCTCATTTCCTTCTGTTCATAACCTGATTTCAACCAAATTTTCTCCCTTCTTTTTGGAAGGTTTTTTGTTTTAGTTCAATTTTAATTACGTCTATTAAATAAATCCAATGGAGAGTGTGATTTTTGTTAACCCACCAATGAAAGGCATCAAACTCACAATATAAGAGCCTGTTTTAAACCGTATCCTTAATGAGTTACAATGTTTATGCTTCCTTTGCTTGTATCTGCAAGAAGTGCCAAAGTTAACATCTGTGAAAGCATATATTAGTATTTTTGCACCAGCATTGTGTTTCCTAAAGGAACGTTTAGCCAAAACATGGCTGCATAGTGTGACTTTACAACTATAAGGAATGTATGTCCTCTGCTATTATTGGCATACCCGCTAAAGCTGTGTAAAAGCCTTAAAGAAAGCGTCTGAGATTTTTTTAATGTATCCCTGTTTTATGGATTCAGACATCCAAGTCTTTACCCCTGCTGTAACGTCCATGCATCCTTTTTGGTGAAAGTAGACACTATGATTTAAAAGCCAGTCAGTGGAACTACCCTGATTTAGATATGCACAGTAATGACCGATAATATAACTTATATTCACATTATGCTATGCTGTCTGCACTGATGAAAATTTACTTGCCTTGGCATTCGGGATGCTTGCAGCTGAAAGCTTAACTGACGGCATGGCCTACTATTTAATTACAATAAATAGTAATTTTCTCACAACGTGAGGGCTCTCAGAACATTTGAATTTTCTTCCCCAATTGACAGTTGATACTTAAATACGAAGAACTAACTAAACAAAATAAAATGATGACATCATAGCAAAAACGACATACCCGGTGTTGACACAGCGGAATACTGTGGTGCTTTTTCTGTGGTAGGCCTACATAATGCACTTTATTTTTTACTACGTCAGCATCTAGGACAAGGCAGCTGCTTCACAATCCTTCTCACTGGTGCATGATCCCAGAAAAACCCACTACCTTTGTCATCTATCTGCCTTGATTTTCACAGCTGTTTCCTGCTGCTTTAAATGTATTCATTATTACTCTGACTAGATATGGGCATGTTTAGGTGTGTAGTTATTCTTGATACAATTTCCTGATTTACTTCTCATGCTTTCCCCTTTTGGGGTATGGGTAGAAGAAACTAGCCTTTGTGTTTTGTCATGTGTTTTTTTTCCCCCCAGGAAAAAAGGGTATAAATTTCCTAGACCAGGGGTGTTCAAAGTCAGTCCTCAAGGGCCGGTATCCTGATTGTTTTAGGTCTTTCCCTGGTTTAACACACCTGAATCAAATTATGGTTCATTAGCAGCACCTCAGCAGAATTTTGATAGGCTGAAGATGTAGTTGGACCATTTGGTGCAGCAGAAACATCTAAAACTGGCAGGACACCAGCCCTTAAGGACTGCAGCTGGACACCAGTGTCCTACCCAGACAATCAGATAAACTTAAAATGAATTATTTTATAACAATTGTTATAGGTGCTACTTATTGTGGACCAATGATTGTGTTGAAAACAAATATTTCTTAATATGGGATTTATTCTTCACAAGATAAATATACTCAAATTAAAGCTAGGGAGTCCAAATCCAGTCCTTGAGAGCCACCATCCTGCAACTTTTAGATGCTCCCCTGTTCCAACACAACTGAATGGCTCATTACCCAGCCTATGCAGAACTTTGTGTGATACTGAGGAGGTGATTCAGCCAATTGAATCAGGTGTGCTGGAGCAGGAATATATGGAGTTAGAGACCCCACAATCTAAGGTTGGATTTTTCTAAACTTTTTCATGTAAGATTGCTGCTACAGCAAAAACAAATTCCATTTGCTTTACACGTCATTGTTAGTAGTGCCAAAAAGTAGGGGCATTGGATTTATAGTGGATTAGTGGTATCTGAAAAAGAATATCCTCAATAATTAGAGGAATAAATCCAGCAAAGCCCTGAGAAAAACCTTTATCCAAAAGTTGGTCTGAATATTTTATGCTTATCTTGATATGTTTAACCAAAGAAATTAGTAAAGAAAAGCATAATTTCTTCATTCAGTGTCAAGTCTCAAAAATATATCTACAGCAGTTTTTATTTTTTTAGTTTTTTTTTTTTATTCATTTCTAAATGTTTCTTATCTGTGAACATTAAGTCCTTACATAAGAACGGGACACAAAATGAAGTAGCATGTCATTAATGTCCCGAGGGAAAGTCTTTAGAAAACTTTTAAAACTGTTAAATTCATTTTTAGAGATTACAAGACATTTGGAAGAAGAGTGGTTCAGGAGTTTTTCATAGTACTATATTGGTGTTTATCCTACATATGTTCGTATTTGTGTGCTTTTGTTGCTCAGAGGACTTTAATCTTAGATTTTTAGGTCTGTTTATTCAGAGCAGAGAGAATAAAGAAAGCAATATAATGTCTTAAGGATGCTAAACTGGAGGAGAAGGCATCATTTCTGTATTTTATAAAAGTTGAATATGTTGTGGGATGGTTATTTTATGCGAATGTGCCTTTTTTCATAAAGAAAAGCAATGTCTCAATACATCTCCAAAAATGTTTTGTATCAGACTTTTGTATAAAACTGTAAAGTCAATATTAAATGTTTTCTATTGTGTGTTTTAATATTATTTCCTTTTTTGGTTTAACATTGCTGAGCTACACTTTAATCAAATTCCTGAAGCTAACATACATTTCTCTAGCTATCTAGTTTTATTTTGCTTTTTAGTATTTCAATTTCTACAGCTTTGAACTCTTTGTTTTGATTCGATTCCTGTTTATCTCCTGATTTTAAAACTTTCACCACCAGCTTATAAAACTGACCATGCAAGAAGGACCCATGTTCAAAAATTGTAAAATTATAAATGTGTGTCTAGTAGCATTTGTAGAAAGCAACGGATAGATTTACCTTCTTTATATTGCTGTGATGAGAAATTAACATCCATTCCTCAGGGAAATAAAAACATGTCCAAATTAGTGGAGGGAGAGGTATATTTTATCTAAACCCTTCTTTTCCCAAGAAAGGATGATAATAATAGAAAAGATCTTCAGTGATTGGGTTCCTAAATTTTAACATATTTTGGATTTTCTTTACTTCGTATAGGGTTAAAATCATACTTCCAGATTAAAATAAACATGTTTATTTTTATTTAGTTAATTGTCCTTTTGCACTTATAATTGAGTTTTTGTCGACGTCAACAAGCTTTTGGTGTCATTCTGGTTCAATATTTTACCACATGTCTTGGACAAAAGGGTAGATATTGTTTTTAATTGGTTGGGTTGTAGACACATTCCCAGCTCTTAAGAACAGTCCACAATTTTTCAACACAGCTGAGGTTAAGGGAGGAAAGGCCTTCTTTATCCATTCTAAAACCAGTTTTGATGTTTATTTGTGATCATTGTCTTACTACAAGCCCCAGTTTTGTCCAAGTTTGAACCTTCTGACACAAACTTGTGATAAAACAAAAAATGGTCAGGATGCTCAAAAACAACCTGGAAATCACCACAGCGTACCCTGAAAATTGCTGATACATAAGCGTCATTGTATGCAGTGGCCCCGTGTTTTGTATCAATGCTGAATGAGATTGTACAGACTAAAAAACAAGTTGTTGCCTTAACTTTGACATTCATATACAGATAATGTGAATCTGTATCTGTATGTCCCGGGGAAAGGTTTCATGCTCAGAAAGATTGAGATCTTTGGCCACAATAACAAAGCATGACGGACTGTAAGTAGAGCTTTCATACCCACGAACACTGCAACCCAATATTATGTTCCTTTTTATGATGAGTCCATATATACTTCTCACTGGAAACAAATGCTTCCTCCTCTCTGTGCTAATGGAGAATTCCAGGTAATAATTACATATAAAACATGCATTTTAATTAAACATACCAAAATGTAGGAAGGAACATGGTTTTACATTAGCTGTTCTCAGGTCTGCATCTCCCCAAAACTGGCTCTTGCTTACAGTTTAGTTGCAAATATAAACTTATTCACCTATTTGTGACAAAGTAGAGGCAGCACAACATCTATAAACAGTAATAATTACTTTTTTTATGTACCCAAAGACAAACTTATGTTGTGACTGTTAGCCCGCATATAACAAATCTCAGATCTGCCTTTGAAGTATCAGTTCCTCTGATGATAGACAGACAGGGCTGTGTGTTTTTTTTACTAACAGTTGCCTGACTGAGCTCGCGATGAGATAAGAGCCTCAGCAGGTCCACTCAATGTCTGCTATGATAGCGTTTGCAGCCGTTGACAGCCCTGTTGATCCTCTGCACATATATATGACTCAAGCTGCCTCTGTCTATGCTTCCTGCCTACATATCTGAACTACTGTTTGCCCGTTTCTCTAGGTTGTTCGTGTGCAAGAATTTGTAGGCGTTTAATTTATAACTGCATACCAGACCTTCCTCTACATTGCTTTAACCACTTAGCATAAGCCAACCAGTGAACTTCAACTTAGAGCTCCGAGCCAGAGGAGAACTGAGATGGTTTCTGTCTGATGGAAAGTCTGAAAGTCATACAGTATTGGACAAATGTGACAAAGGTTCTGTTTAAGCTTGGGTTTTGGTGGTTTGTTGTTTTTGTGGGACATAATTTTGTTTTAAAGCAGCTTTTCTTTATATCAAATCGGAAGCTTCTGTTGTTGGAATCCAATCTCCAGCATTTTTTTATATATCTGTCAGCCCACCATAAAAATATAACCACCAGCTGCCACTGTATACAGGTATATTTTACAGATCGGTAAACATGTTGTTTTTAGAGGATTTCTTGGCTTACTTTTGTACTTTGAATACCAGTAAAAACTGTAATACATTTTTACTTTGTTTATACAATACATGCTTTTATCAGAATTTGATAGTTTGAATAGTCAATATATGATTTATTACAAAATAATGAGATGAAATAGATGATTAGTCATTTTTTTAAACATCTAATTGACAGGATACCCTAATTGGGCGTATGTCAAAGCATCAATAAAGTCAAGGATGGCTCATCACAGAAGAGCAAACTTATCAGGTCAAGACTCAGCAGTTCATCTACATCTATGGAACAAAGGTCACTCTTTTGAAGACACATTTTAGACAGAGAAGACAGATGGTTTGAGAGAGGAGGGAAAGAAGCCATTTGTAAAACATATTAAACCAACCTTGAACAGAGTAGGTGGTTTGAGATTCCCCCTTTCAAGCACATACAAAGCAGCCTTGAGTTGCCTACCCAAGAAGTTTCACAAAAACTCACACACTGAGGCATGTCACCGAAACAGCGCATAGTTTCACGACTCTTACATCACCAAGATTGCTTAGTGCTTGGAAGCTTACACCCTGATAGCCTCGTTAGGTATAACGATAGCCCCATTAGTGAGTCTTAACCTTATACTTATAAATCTGATACTCCCAATTCAGTTTTCAGAACTGAAGAAACCTCTTGGATGAAAGACTAAACGTATTCAAGACAACAAGAAAAGTCCATTTGCCTTCATTTAAAATCTCAAGAATCAAATTAACAGTTCAGTTTTTAAGTACAGGATACCCTGACTATTTTTTTTACTACAATTTAAAGAGATATCTTAAATATCTTTGAAACAGTGATGCTTTTGCTGCTTTGATATTTTGTTTCACTTGAATTTGGTTTGCACTGGATCATATAGACATTCAGCTTCAGCTAGGCACTGTCTGCCATACATTGTCAGAAGTTTTTTTTTTTTTTTCACAAATTTTAACTAGTAATGGTAAAACTGTTTCAATTGTATGCTCCAAAATATTTTTCTTCCTAGGAAATGCATCTTACAGACTTTAATTATTTAAGATCCCGGTATTATTATAAACTTCCTCTAAGTTAAAACTGGTTTCAGTTTGGTTTCAGAGTTTAACTGCTGTGAAATTTTCATACATTTTGCCTTTAGTTAGTCGACTGTAATCCCAAGCTCTGCGTGTCCCCACGTTCTGCAGTAGGAAGTTGGGATCGGCACAGTTAAATTAAAATTCATTCATTCTGTACACTTCCACACTGCTTTGAGAGGCAGAATGTGGTATTTAAACCACAAATGCATTAAACCTATTAGCGATAGATTTATAGTCTGATTGTTTTATGGGTGAAAATCTGTGTTCCCAGATGCAGAGTCCAAGGCACAAGCAAACTAAGCAGCTGTTTAGGGCCCCAGACCTTCATGGGCCCTTCACAAATGCTTGAATTTTAATGCAGACCACTAATCTAGAATTGTAACATTTGTTTATTGAGAATGAGAATACTATTGATACCCCTTTTACAGTTTCAACATAGATAAATTAAAATATTTTAAACTGTTTAATATTTGAAATTAAGATTTAAAGGAATTGGCAAGTTTACTTTGTAAAAGTGCTAAATTAATTTTCATAGTTTGATTGCTGTGTTACCATGGCTACAGTGTGATGATGCTATGAGTTCGATCTTTGTATTTGAGCTCGGTTTGTTCACAAATAAATCTCCCCAAATAATAATCAATTATCAGTAATTGCTTTTAAACTCAACCAATTAAACTTGGCCCCATCCAGATTTCACCAAATCTGTATTGACATGTTGTTAGTGGTGCTGATGTTCTTAACAGGAAGAGGGGCCCCTAAATCATATTCTACTTAAGGCCTCACACAACCTTGAGCCAGCCATGCCCAGATGGGAGCAGTACTCCTGCAGAAAGAAAACCTGCTCAGTATCCTCTACATAAATGACCCTGCAGCTTTTCACAACACGTCCAACAAAACTAAATCAAATGGCTGAATTACCTCATCAGCTTCCATTCTGCTCAAGAACAACTAATTTAACTTAGTATTAGTAGTAGTAACTTAGTAGAGACACATCTAAGACTTGTAGGATATAAGCCTTCACACCAGTGCCGTTGAAGGTGCACTCAGCCATTTTGGATTTTTGTACACTAATAGCACTCAACATCTGTAGTAAATGGATCCTCCACTGGGGGCGTAGGACAAATGTATGATCTGACCCTTTTTGATGGGTTTTTTAAAGAAAAATTAGAATTTATTTTAAAAAATGGAGATCACGGAAAATGTGCATATCAAAATTAACACATTTGAGTATTTATAGGGTTAAGAATATAGAAAAACATCCAATAAAGACCTAAAGAGAACCTGACAGATGTATCATCAAAGCCAAGTTTTTAGCTTTCTAACAGAAGCAATGTATTTTTGTGACAGCTACGACACTCGTCTATTCTCTGAGTTTTCCCACTTGTTTTTTTAGCCCATAACAATAATTCATTAAGCAGAGTTAATTGACAAGCCAATAATATTACCCTGTATGTGGTCAGGATTAAACAAGGACGTTAAGATCAAAGAAAATCTTTAAAAACCCCAAGACAGCACAAATAACTTTTCACTAAGGCCAATTTAAGGGATCAGAAGAAAGCCTGACAGCTTGAAAAGTCATCGCTTAAGACTTGTACACTACTAAATGCTTTCCTCTCTTTTCAAAGCTTTACTTTCCAAGCCTCATTCTGTTGTATCAAAATGCTCTTTTTTTGATACAAAGCATCCGAATCAAGGCGGCATTCTTGAAGACTGAAAACCCACCAACGGTGGAAAAAATGCACTTGGGAGCAGTTGGAAAGTTTTCTCTTTTTTATAGCTTCAGTGAGTTGCTGTCTCACAGGGGGTTTCTTTGATTGCCCCTTCCCACAGTTCAAATGTTCTATTTACATAAACTGTGCCACAGGCATTCATTGCGTGGGTTGCACCAAATATACACCACTGGGGTTTTTGTATGTAAGCTGATGATGGATGGTGTATAATCTTTGCATTATAAGCGGATTACCATAGGAGAGTCAAAGAAAGTATTTCTTATAATTCTTCAGCATCAAATACGTTCTCAGACGACAGAGGGGCGCTCACTGGGGAGATGGAGATAACAGAGAAAGCCTCCAGGTACCCTGTGGAAAACTTACTTTACACTGACTTTAAAAAAAGAGTATATTATTAGCTGCAGTTTGGTAACAGTAGGAGAAAGTGTGAATAAACTACAACATTTTCTATGTTTTCAACAACATTCCTGCATAATTCAAATAAACCTACAAATTGTGAAAACAAAACCTATGCAATATGTGAAAAAAAAAAACGAAACACGGTCAATGGAAATCTTTGCCTGAGCTTTAATGAAGGTTACAGAGAAATCAGATACATCTTAATCTGCCTGCAGTTAGTATTCTAACCAGAAGAGGGAGTAGTGGTTCCACTGGACGCTGTTAACAAAATGTGTGGCCACAGTGGTGTCTCCTTGAAGTTGAAATTATATTTGAGTTGAACACTAACTGGCCAAAGCTACAAATCCATCTCAATATATTGAGTATAGCATCAAAACTATTTTTTGCACAACACAGAATGATATCTTTTTACTGTTTTATTTCTGTTAATTTCGATGATTATGCCTTAGAGCTAATGAAAACACAACATTCAGTTTCTCAGATACCAGATATTACAAATACTACATAAGACCAATTAAGAAGAATTAAAAATGCATGAATGTTAGATTGTGGCTCATGCAATCATATGGAAAACTGCTGACTTCACAGGTGTCCAGCAGAGGCTCACTGATAAATAAAAGGTCTGTGCTAAAGAAGCAGAATCTTCAGAGTGTGGTACCCAAGCATAATATTGGAAAGTAGGGTGGAAGATAAAGTCTGGTTGAAAAGTCTTTCGAAGATTGTGGAGAGTTTGAGGGGCTTTCAATCATAATGGACTCAGCTGGAGTCAGTAATCTGAGAGTCACCACATGTAGATATCTAGGATGTAAGCTAGAAAAGATACATTTATGTTAAACAGTTCCTTTTTTTTCCTGTGTCCTGTCTGGTAGTTTGGCACTTAGAATTGCTGTCTGAGTACCAAGTGGAAGCCCAACAGATTTACTTTCACGAGTGAAGGATTACGGCTTTTGCTATAGTATTCCAATTGATACTGTGTATATGTGTAAGAAGACTTCATTAGAATTTGCTGTGGTTTTTTATGATATTATGGACACGGAAATGAAAATGAAGGGGAAAAAAGAAAGAAGATGAAGTTAAAAAAAGTTGAGAGGGTGAGTTGAAGATATAAGAGAGGATGGGGAATAAAGAAAATACAAGAAAACATCCTAGTCTGCTTCCACACCTGCAGGATGGCAGAGAGAGGGAAAACAATAATAAAACATTGAACTGCACAACCCACAAATAGATATATATAAATACAACAACAGCGTCACTGAAAAGCTCATGGTACCGATTATAACAAAATCCAGTCGTGGTAACCTCATCCCAAGAATGCATGTGTAATCACCCGAATCCCCACACCTGTGTGTGTGTGGGGGGGGGGGGGGTGGGTTGTGTGGGTGTGTGTGGGTGTGTGTGTCTCCCCAGGAGAGGAGTAGAGGAGAGCCAATCCAGCAACTACAATGCAAGGGCCCCGAGGGGAGCAGTGAAGAGCCCATGGGTTCCACCAGCAACCGGCTACGCCAGGACAGATCCAGCCATGGGCCTGGAGAATCGAGGGTGCCCCAACCCCCAGCAGGGACCCGACTAGAGATCGGCCAACGGGGGT
The DNA here is from genome assembly GCA_963556495.2 of Valencia hispanica. Classification (NCBI taxonomy): domain Eukaryota; kingdom Metazoa; phylum Chordata; class Actinopteri; order Cyprinodontiformes; family Valenciidae; genus Valencia; species Valencia hispanica. The sequence continues at coordinate 18,061,026 of OY747713.1, read as the reverse complement.
CCCCCGCCGCCTCCATCCCAATGCACCTCCACCACACCATTAGCCGCAACGAACGGACGGCATCCCCAGGCCAAGCCCAGCCAGCACCCAGATACCGAGCTCAACCAGCTCCTGAATCTCAATCCCGCAGACCGCAGAGCACCAAGACCAAGCAAAGAGGTGCGGGAAAGGAAACGGCACGGGAAAGGAAAACATCGGCCGACCGATACACTGGCCCACCCAGCCCCTGGACACCGAGTGCCATCAATGCAAAGATGGGCAGAGGCATCTGTCACCAGCAGGGAGGGACAGTGGGAATATAGGCCCACTATCAAATAGGCCTGAGATGTGCCAGGCGAGGGGGCAGTCAGAGACCCAACCTGACAGTGATACGTTCCCTCCCTCTTGTGCACATGAACTCTTACCTGCACACCTAGACACACATGAATAGTCGCAGTATACTCACTCATACTCCCCATACACATTCTATACTCCCAGGTCCAGGTACCAATACCCCAGCAGAGCAACCAGCCCCCGGACCCATTAGGTGGTCCCTGTACCCTCTGGGATGGAGACAAGCAGACCATGGTAGCAAAGCAGCCCACCAGCCCAGTGCCCCTGATGGCCAATAGCGAACAGGGGTGTGGAAAGACCCTGGCCTCTCTCCTCCTGCTCGAGTATGATGTTGATGTGCATTTAAAACAGAGTGGTGGAATATGGGGAAGGCAGACACTGAAGCTGACTAAACAGCTCCCCCTTTGGATGCCAAAAAGTGTGCCCACCCCAAATTCCCTACATGTGTGTCTTATGAGAATGTTATAAGTGAGAGTTTCTAAGTTGTACAGTGAAATTGGGACCCAGGCCGCCTCGGGATAGAGGAGATGGAAACACCTTCCCGCACCCCAGTGACTCCAAAGCGCTACATGAGTGGTAAAGTGAGTGGGTAGTGGGTAGACAGAGGTGTACGGGGATGGGGAGGGAAGGATTGGGGGGACAAAATACCTACCTGAAACTGATTAATATTAGGAGCATTTTTATTTTTCCAGTTCAGGAGGATAGTTTCCTTAGCAATGCATAAGGCAATGTGAACCACATGAACTAACTTTGTGTTCATGGTGAAAAAAAATTATGAACAGATGGACAGAACCACATTGAATGGATATAATTATCTGGTATATTGCCTGTGCTTTGTAAGCAGGTATTAGACGACGTAAAACCCATCCTGCACATTCGTTGACCTGTATGGTGTACTCTATGAAGGATTTAGTATTGTATTAATTGTAAATTGGATTTTTTAGTTATTCTAAATGTTCTTAAACATATCTGAGACCAGAAGTTTTGGTCAAAGCCAGTTTTGGTTTTTTCCCAGAGGGACTTGGCACCACCTTGTTAAAAGTACCAATAGCTGCTTCAAATTGTGTCACTGCGCTTGATTGGCTGGAAAAAAGAGGTCTGACCTGAACCCTACAGGAAACGTAGAGTGGTTAAGAGGAAGATGAGAGACTAGAGCAAACAATGAAAACCTACTGAAGGCTGTCATAAAGGCAACCTACGCTTTTTCAACACCTTAGGAGAGCCAGAGGTTGACCACCTCCATGCCACCCTGCAGTGATGCAGTTTCAGGCAAATGCATCAACAAGAGAGCCCCAACCATGTATTGAGTGTATATAGTATGTAAAGAGATCAGTCGATAGGTCACAGAGACTGACATTTCTACATTGAACATCTTTTCCCGTTATTTGTTTGTTGTCATAAGCTGTAAACCACAATCATATAAATATATCACTGTGTGTAATGAACCTATATCATGTGTTTCTCCTTTTTGAATAGAATTAGTCTGATCTCATTTATTGAGATGGAGTTGTAAATCATCAATACCTTAAATCATTTTTATTTATTTATTTAATCATCACTAATCTGTGAAAATGCATCAGATTATAAAGTTTATTCTGCAGAGATGTTCAGCTTAATGTTGCTGAGATTCCACACCTGTGGGGCAGAATGGGCCCCTTGTCAGCTTCACACTGCCAAACCTGATTAACCCTTGGAGTGGGTGGCAGCATCGGCTGCCCGAGCGGTTGGCCAAAAACCGTCTCCGCTTCCGTGCGCTCGCAAAGAGGCAAACGCCGACACAGCCATTAGGTGGTCCTGATCATCCAGAAGGAGATGCTCTTCTGCCAAAGTCGCTCATCCTGCCAGCATGCTGGTTGCCATGGTGAGGCCTCATGCATCAATCAAAGCTGCTGGGGAGTGTATTGGTTGATGAAACCTATAAACAATATTTTAGGTTCCAGTAAGGAGATGACAAGGAAGAAAAATCACAATTTTCTCATATATGAGATCTTCTCTTGGCATTCAGGGTCCAGTTCACATCAGGACCCCCCCTTCCTCACCAACCACCACCAGAAAAACCAACAGCACCGGGGTCATTTACAGATCTATTTGCACTTTACCGTGTGTGATTAAGATGCTCACTTGACATATTACCACACAGGTTTGAGGTTTATCTTTTTCTTTTTTCAGGGTGTGCAACTTTGAGATTGCTATCAATAGTGGCAGCAGCAGGAGCCGCAATTCTTGAGGAAAATTTCAGGCTTTGAGCTGCAAATTGTACACTGCAATTGTCCAGAGGGATGATGTGCCTGCCAAGATAAGAGCAGCAGGCAGAGAGATGGAGAGATGAAGAGATGAGGCTGCCAGAGCATCAGGAGCCATTACCCCTGCTGTCCTCTTAGATAGTTCTGTTTCACGGCAATGGGCTTGATAGTTCAGATCTTACTTTAATTTCTTTTATGCCTGAATGAACTATTGAGTCATTATTTTCGCAGCTATAAGCTTCTCAGAGTGCTTAATGGGGAAAAAGAAAAGCATTTGAAGGACAAATACAGCTGTATCACAAATGATATTAAGTTAGATATGAAGGTGTTTCTCATTGTTGTTGTGTTTGTCTGAGTCTCACAGCACTTATTGTTTATGTTGCAATTTTCTTCCAACAAAAGCTGGGATAGTTTTTGTATCTGAGCAGAAAACACTCTGCTTGATCTCCTATATGCTTTTTGACTTGTGATGAGGGTTTAGTACTTAATCATATTCATTCATATCTGGATTCTAAGTAAAATACTGCATTTACATGGTTTGAGGCTGAGAAACAATGAGAAGTTTACAAACACTCATTATGGGCATAAATGTCATACACAATTGAACTTTTTATACAATTTATTTGAACTTCTTCGAGTGAATTAGTTAAATGATCATCAAATATAGAAATTAAATTAAATTGTTTTAGATTTATTTATTTTTTTAATCCACATAAGATTATAAAATCATTTATTCTGGCCTTAAATACACCACCTATAGGTTTTGGTTAAATGTTACTATGAAGTTCACCACCACATAGATGTTGCAGCCATCATCAAGATATTTACATCATTATAGCTACTTACTTGACTGCTTCTCTTGGTAAAGTTCCTTTAAACTGGTGGATCTTCTTGCTTTTAATCATGGTACAAAAAGTTTAAAACTGAGGTCAGAGCTTTTCAAAAACCTAATCTTAGTCGTCTTTATCAATTCCAAAGGCAATTCTGAAGTGTATTTGGTACCACTGTCCTGTTGGACTATCTCAACATGGGTCCTGATTCAACTGTCATTCTGTTAGGTTGAGAGTAAGTAGAAGAATTAAGAGACAGTACCACAGCATGATGTTGCCACCACCTTGATTGACAGTTGGTACAGGCTTCTTCTTTAGAAGGCCTCACCTTGGTGCATGACTGGCACCAGTGCAGACCCACAACATGATGCTTCCACAACCATGCTTTACATTTGTGACAGGCTTCTTAAGCTTGTGCAGTGTACAAGTCCCACTGATGACAAAATAGCTCCACAGCATGATGCTGCGACAACCATACATACCAGCTAATACTGTTTAAAGCCTCACATTGACAGGTTCAGCATGTAAAACTTTTTTTATTCCATCCTCTTTGTGCAATACATCAGTACAACTGGGAGCAAAGCAACTCCACCAGCATGATGCAACCAACACCATGTTTACACTTTGTACAGGCTTCCTAAATCGGAAAGCATAACCTTGACTCTTTCCTCATATGTTTTATGATCCATACAGCTTGTGCAAGGCCACTAGCAGAAAAATATCCCCCAGCATGATGCCGCCACCATTATGCTGTGCTGCTTTTAACTTGGAAAGTTATATAACTATATCTGACTTCAGTACCAAATAGAACTGATATTCAAATGATTTCAGTTTCTATTGTGTTTCAGTGCATGAAATGCAGAAAAATGCATTTTTAGCTTAAACTACAAAAGGTTTTTAACCTAATCACAGTCAAAAAACACTTTTTTTCTTGCAGCTGGAACACGGTTAGTTTGGATGTGACTCAATTCCCAGATACAGCTTCTGACATCTGAGGCAAAAAGAACACATGAAAACTAACAAAGAGCCCTGAATCCTTTCTTTCACTTCTCTTATATTTTTTTTCATTCATCCTACATCTATCACTTCCCCCACTTAACATCCTGTCTTTTCTGTTGCCACTGAAAAAAGGCCATCTTTGTTTAACTTTATATGAAAGGTGTGAATAGAGCTCAATCAGATGGCCTATTGGTGGCAACCAGGAGAAAAATTGATCGGGCCCAGACTGAGCACAGAGATGCACATTTCGAAATGAGAACCCACTTGGCATTGAACAGCATTTAGAGAGAGCACTTCTGCTAAAAAATACACCAGAGCTGGTTTGTGATGTAAAATATATGCACAATGTACAAAAGAGAAGGAAAAACAGCTTAGTGTGAATATGGTGTGGACTACGGGGGTCATTGGAAAAGCAATACAGCATTTTGATGATGAGTGCTAACTTTTGAATTAAAAATATAGATTGCTAAATATAATTTCAAATTCAACAATTAATCCATACAAAAAAATACACATTTGAAAAGCATTTTGTAATTACACATTTTAAATTGAAAAACTAAAGAGGAATAGCTAATTGTATTTATTATTTGATTATTAAATACTGTGATATGAAAAAAAATTTTCAAATCCTATTTCAAAATGGAGAATTAAATAACACAATTAATAAATGAGATTGTAAATATCTTTCCTTGTCATACATTTAAAAAGTTATTCCCTTTTCTACATTCGTTTTCTCTTTCCGGCTCTCATTTTCAAATCCTTTTTGCAATTGCATTTCCTAAATGGTTTACCCTCTCCTTTTAGTATTTGAGCGACCCTCCTGGTCCCGGAACACACTGAAAACCAAGTTCAACCAATCACAGCTGCTCCTCGAGTGTAACCAGCTCTCTCGTTGGTTAGACACGAGCTGTGCAGCTTGGCAAGGTCCACCCAAATGTGTCTGTCTAACCAATAAGAGAGCTGGTTACATTCGAGGAGCAGCTGTGATTGGTTGAAAGGATTTGAAAATGGGAGTCGGAAAGAGAAAACAAATGTAGAAAAAGGAATAACTTTTTTAAATGTATGAAAAGGAAAGATATTTACAATCTCATTTATTAATTGTGTTATTTAATTCTCCATTTTGATATAGGATTTGGAAAAAAAATTAACATCACAGTATTTAATAATCAAATAATAAATACAATTAGCTATTCCTCTTTAGTATTTCAATTTAAAATGTGTAATTACAAAATGCTTTTCAAATGTGTCTTTTTTTCTATGGATTAATTGTTGAATTTGAAATTATATTTAGCAATCTATATTTTTAATTCACAATTAAGCACTCATCGTCAAAATGCTGTATTGCTTTTCCAATGACCCCCGTAGTCCTCCATAATGGTGAAGAGGCATCATAGAAATGTCAAATTTATCAAAATTAAGAGAACAATGTTAATGAAAAGTAGTAGTGGCGCCACATAATGTGGAAAATAATGAAATTAATTAGCCGGAGGTTAGTAGCGTGGTTAAGCATGTTGGAGAAGGGTTGTTTTTTTCTTCGGTGGGAGACTGTGTGGACAAAAGGTTTAATATCGCCAGTTGTTTTCATATAGCAAAGAATTAGAGAGAGTTATCATTCGAAGATTTGCAGAGTTCTTAAAAAGCTCAACGGGGGAAAAAAGAAACATTGATTTTGCGTAATCTACAGACCCTTAGGCAACAGAGCTAAGTATATGAAAAGACTCCATAAAAATCAAAGCATGGGCTGAGGAAGTCTTCTAGTAACAACCGTTGGGGAATGCAGTTCACATCCAAATATGTAGTTTAAAAAGTTTGCGGTTAAAAAAAAGAAATGCAGAGATGAAAAGTGAGTAAGCCATGCTGCCAGCTTACAGGGGCCAATATTTAAAGTCGACTGAAGCAAAAAGCTTAAAAGCAAAGTGGTGAATGTAAATGTTAAAATGTTTTTTTAGAAATTAAGGAAGCCATGTTCGGATTCAAAAAGAAAGAGAACAATTGCCTCACTATTTGCATTTGTATTCCATAGGGATGGTCAACACTGTTAATGCTGATCAAAATTACAGCCTATATATATATATATATATATATATATATATATATATATACAATGGCTTGCAAAATTATTCAGCCCCCTTGAATTTTTCTGCATTTTGTCACATTACAGCCACAAACATGAATCAATTTTATTGGAATTCCACGTGAAAGACCAATACAAAGTGGTGTACACGTGAGAAGTGGAACGAAAATCATACATGATTCCGAACATTTTTTACAACTAAATAACTGAAAAGTGGGGTGTGCGTAATTATTCAGCCCCCTGAGTCAGTACTTTGTAGAACCAACTTTTGCTGCAATTCCAGCTGCCAGTCTTTTAGGGTATGTCTCTACCAGCTTTGCACATCTAGAGACTGAAATTCTTGCCCATTCTTCTTTGCAAAACAGCTCCACCTCAGTCAGATTAGATGGACAGAGTTTGTGAGCAGCAGTTTTCAGATCTTGCCACAGATTCTCAATTGGATTTAGATCTGGACTTTGACTAGGCCATTCTAACACATGGATATGTTTTGTTTTAAACCATTCAATTGTTGCCCTGGCTTTATGTTTAGGGTCGTTGTCCTGCTGGAAAGTGAACCTCCGCCCCAGTTTCAAGTCTTTTACAGACTCCAAGAGGTTTTCTTCCAAGATTGCCCTGTATTTGGCTCCATCCATCTTCCCATCAACTCTGACCAGCTTCCCTGTCCCTGCTGAAGAGAAGCACCCCCAGAGCATGATGCTGCCACCACCATATTTGACAGTGGGGATGGTGTGTTCAGAGTGATGTGCAGTGTTAGTTTTCCGCCACATATAGCGTTTTGCATTTTGGTCTCATCTGACCAGAGCACCTTCTTCCACATGTGTGCTGTGTCCCCCACATGGCTTGTGGCAAACTGCAAACGGGACTTCTTATGGTTTTCTTTTAACAATGGTTTTCTTCTTGCCACCCTTCCATAAAGGCCGACTTTGTGCAGTGCACGACTAATAGTTGTCCTATGGACAGATTCCCCCCCCCCCCCCTGAGCTGTAGATCTCTGCAGCTCATCCAGAGTCACCATGGGCCTTTAGGCTGCATTTCTGATCAGTGCTCTCCTTGTTCGGCCTGTGAGTTTAGGTGGACGGCCTTGTCTTGGTAGGTTTACAGTTGTGCCATACTCCTTCCATTTCTGATTGATCGCTTGAACAGCGCTCCGTGGGATGTTCAAGGCTTGGGAAATCTTTTTGTAGCCTAGCCTGCTTTAAATTTCTCAATAACTTTATCCCTGACCTGTCTGGTGTGTTCTTTGGACTTCATGGTGTTGTTGCTCCCAACATTCTCTTAGACAACCTCTGAGGCCGTCACAGGGCAGCTGTATTTGTACTGACATTAGATTACACACACGTGCACTCTATTTAGTCATTAGCACTCATCAGGCAATGTCTATGGGCAACTGACTGGACTCAGACCAAAGGGGGCTGAATAATTACGCACACCCCACTTTTCAGTTATTTATTTGTAAAAAATGTTTGGAATCATGTATGATTTTCGTTCCACTTCTCACGTGTACACCACTTTGTATTGGTCTTTCACGTGGAATTCCAATAAAATTGATTCATGTTTGTGGCTGTAATGTGACAAAATGTGGAAAAGTTCAAGGGGGCCGAATACTTTTGCAAGCCACTGTCTATATATATATATGTGTGTATATATATATATATATATATATATATATATATATATATATATATATACACATAAAGCTTCCATTTGGTAAAATCATTGGACAGCATCGGATAAATTTCCACACCTATGCCGATGATACGTAAATCCTGATGAATCCAATCAGTTAGGTAGATTACAGGCATGTCTGGAAGACATAAAAACCTGGTTGACTCTAAACTTTTTTCTCTTAAATTCCGACATGACAGAAGTTGCCATCTTTGGACCAGCAGCTCTAAAAAAGAAACTGCTTAGACAATCTCTTCATCTGGATGGTTTTAATTGCCCCCCAGTAATAACGTAAATAATCTTGCTGTTATTTTTGACCAAGACATGACATTCAAATCCCATATTAAACAGGTTTCTAGGATTTCCCTCTTTCACCTCAGGAATATTGCTAAAATTAGAAACATTCTGTCCAGGAGTGATTTTTAAAAACTACTAGTGTTACTTCAAGGCTGGACCACTGTAATTTTTTACTATCAGGTAGTCCAAAAAATGGAATCAAAAGCCTTCAGTTGATCCAAAATGCGACAGGAAGAGTTCTGATGAATATTAAAAAGAGAGATCACATTTCTCCTGTTTTAGCTTCCCTTCATTGGCTCCTTGTTAAATCCAGAATAGAATTTAGGATCCTCCTTCTAACATATAAAGCCCTAAATAATCAAACTCCATCATACATCAGAGATCTGATCGTCACATATGTTACTAACAGAGCACTAAACTTATAGTTAGGGTGGCTTAGGTCATCCTGAGCCATCTCTGTAGGCTTAGACTGCTGGAGGACAGACTGATCACTTATCTTCTCTTTACTGTTTTCTTCTACTACTCTCCAGTTGCATTATTTGCTGTTATTTCGACAGTTAACTTTGTTTTCTATAAGTGTTTTTCTCTCCATAGAAGCTGCACCTGGTCTGATACCCTGCTTAGCTGCAATGCCCTGTTGGACGGGGGGCATCCCAGTAACAGAACATCCCCCATGTCCTGTTATCAACTTTTTACTTTCTTTGATATAGAAAGCACTCCTACATCAGTTCTTTTGTTCTTTCTGTGTTCCTGCTCTGTCTTCTCAAACCCCCAGACGGTCGTGGCAGATGGCCGCTCATACTGAGCCTGGTTCTGCTGGAAGTCTCTTCCTGTTAAAGGCGAGTTTTTCCTCTCCACTGTCGCTACATGCTTGCTCAGTATGAGGGATCATACATTTCTTGGAGAAATGTCATCTTGGAGATTACATTTCTTGTGACTCAGCACTATATAAATAAACTTAATTGAATAACTTGATTAAAAAATTGAGTTTCTGGGTTACTTAATTTTTTAGGATACAAAGCTATAAAACCAGCCTGGCCCTTTGTGAAAAACTAATTTCCTCAGAAACTTCATAACTGGTTGTACCAATCCAAGCATACAAGTGTTTTGATCAATGGCAATGAGTCCTTTACACCACTGTGGCCAGATGTTCTCCTAAAGGAGCAGTATTGTTCATTCCATCAGTCACACCAAGTCATATTTGTCCCGAAGCAGCAAAGCTAACCCAAACAATCATGTTTGAATGTAGGGTTGATGTTCCTTTCCTGGAAGGGTGTTACTTTGCCAATTGTAACGGGATACATACTTTTCAAAAAGATCCCCCTTTGCCTCATCAATCCAGGAAATATTTTGTTTTGGGGATCATCAAGATATTTTTTTGGTAAATGTGAGGAGGGCAATGGTGTTATTTTTGGTCAGCAGTGGTTTTGGCCTGGGGACTCTATAATGGAGGTAATTTTTGCCCATGTTGCATCATGAACTCAGACCTCAAGTGAGCCCTGCTGTACTTTAGACCTTGGTCGTGGTTCTTTTGTGACATCTTGTATGAGTCGTTGATGTGTTCTTAGAGTAATTTTGGTAGCCCAGCACTTAATATGTTCTCTCCAAGTTTTTTTTTATTTGTGAACAGTGGTTTTCAATGTGGTCTGCATAAGTCTCAAAACCTTAGGAATGGCTTTATTAGTATTCCCAGACTGATAGCCAAAAACCTGGCTTCTCTTTTGTTATTGAATTTTTTTTTAACTTGGGGAAGATATGTTACTTTTTGAGAACTTTTAGCCTACTTCTTATGTCAGACAAGCTTTATTTAAGGGATTTCTTGATTCTACAAGTCAGGCAGTAATTTCACCTGGGTGTGGTGAGTGCAATTGAATAAAAAAAAAGTTGATGAACTAAAGAATTTGGGTTCTGACTCTTAGGCCCACAGATCAACAGCCATCTGTTTTGTTTTCTCATAAGTGAATTGGATGATGAGGTTGGATTCAGTTGGATTCAAGTAAAGCAGAGTGAACAGCAGTGGCCTTAGTGCACACCCTTGGGGAACACCTGAACTTAGCCTGATGGGATCTGACTTTCTACAGTTGGTGCACAGCATGTCTCAAAAATAATAAAAACCCTTGGGTAATAGACTGATCTGCCAGCAATCAAGACTTGTCAAGTCTTGATTGCTGTCAATGTCAATGTCTGACTGCAACAGTGAAAAATGTCTAAGGAGAAAAACCTCTTGAGATGCTGAATTTCACTTTTGGAAAATACATGAATCCTTGGAAAAGCCTCGTAGGGTGTTGTTAAAACATAAAGTATTAAATTTAAGCTGTAAAGATATCCGGTCCTGACTTAAAAAAAGAGAAAGTATTGATCGAACAAGACTGGAAATGATCTTTTATTTAAACAGACAAAAAAGTAAAGAAAAATCCCTGCTTTTTGTTTTCTATTTCCATTAAACACGTGTTTTAAAAATGTGTTAAAATGTAGATAATTTCTAGTGTAGATTTCATAAACTATTTGGAAATTCAATTTGCAATTGTACATCCATGGGCATGTATGATCAAAAAGTATAGAAAGCTCATGTCATGTGTCTGCTTCACTTGCTGAGTGCTGCAGCTTTAATTTTGCTTTAGAGGTTTCATCGCAGGGATTGAAGTAATATCATAAAAATCTGCCCTCTCGTGAACTGAGAAACCTCATGTTGGTCACTCAAAGTGGCAGAAAGGTCATTTCTCAAGCAGAGAAGGTTGAGAAACTGAGAGGCATGTCTCGATTTTCAACATGAGTCAATATTTTTGTCCTCTCCAGCAGGGATTTATAACCTAGTTCACCAATTTTCACCACATTACATTTCTCGTATTTGAACGGCAAATGCCTCAAAGGACATTGGCACTGTAGAGTGGGCTCTTGCACCACACCAGAGCCAGAGAAATTGTAATAAAGTCGCTGTTACTCTGAAAAGGCAGAAATAAGAGATAGGTTCTCAGTGATTGACATTCTGCCTCCAGACGATTCAAGCTTTGTGCCGTCTTATGTTTTCCTTATCCATCTCTATATATTTCTCGCGTTCCATCAGTTGGAACTCTTTTGTACGTTTTTGCACAGCATGCCAACAGGATTTGAGGCGATGCTGTTGGGGTTTTCAGCAGTGTTGACAGGTTAGAAGGATGTCTAAATGTTTTCAATCAATTTCTGTGCATACTTATTTCTGAAAGTTGTTCTTTCAGGAGACTGACGATGATGCTAAAATTAGATTTTCATATTTGTAGTCTTCTAGTCCCAAACTGTTTCCATACACTTCAGTAAACTATTCATAATTCCTCAATTTTTTCAGCATTTTTTAAAGTTGCAATCACACACTTAATGTGATGCAATAACACAAATTAGAATATAACATAAGATCAGTAAAAAAGATGGTTTCAATAGATATGTCTTTCTGAAAAGTAAGCGAATGTCTACTACCTCAATACTTAGTTGGAGCTCCTTTTGAATGAACTACTGTATCAATTCACCGTTGCATAGAGGAGGTCAACCTGTGGGTCTGCTGAGGTGTAATGGAAGCCCAAGTGGCTTTGATAGCGGCCTTCAGGTCATCTGCATTGTTGAGTCTGGTGTTTCTTTTCTTCCTCTTGACAACACTCCATAGATTCTCAGTGGCGTTCAGGTCAGGCCAGTTTGCTGGCCAATAAAGCACAGTAACACCACAGTCACTGAACCAGCTTTTGGCACCTTTGACAGTATGGACAGGTGCCAAATCATGCTGGAAAAAGAATTCAGAGTCTCCAGAAAGCTTATCTGCTGACAGAAGCATGGAGTGCTCTAAAATGTCCTGGTAGAATCCCTCATTGACTGTGGACTTTAGAATAACCGGTGATCCAACACCAGCAGTTGATAGGGTGGCCCAAATCATCACTGACTGTGGAAATTTCCCTCTGAATTTTTAGCAACACGGATTCTGTACCTCTCCAGTTTTCCTCCAGCTTAATTTCCAAATGACTCTACTTTCATCTGACAAGAGGCCTTTGGAGCACTCAGCAACAGTCCACTTCTTTTTCTCCTTCGCCCACACTGTCTCTGGTTTAGGGGTGATGTGACATGAGGAATACAACATTTGTAGCTCATGTGTAGAATTTGTCTGTGCATAGCAGCTCTTGAGGCACTGACTCCAGCCTCAGCCCTCTCCTTGTGAAGCTTCCCCCAATTTTTGAATGAGTTTTGCTTGAAAATCCTCCTAAGGCTGTTGTTATCCCTGCTGCTGGTACACCTTTTCTTACCACACTTTTTCCTTCCACTCAGCTTTATAAGTAAAGTGTGGATACAGATGTCTCTGAATATCCAGCTTCTTGACATATGTCAAGTCAGCAGTCTTACCCGTGATTGTGTAGCCTACTGACCCAGACTGAGAAACCACTTAAAGGCTATGTTCCCTGGCTGTTCACTGGTGTCAGTGTGGTGGGTCTGCACCTGTGGAAATCCACCACCAACTCCTTGTTTTTCTTGGTTCTGCTGGCACCAGTCTCCAAATCTTCCTCACCTGTGATGAGGCCGACTTTGGCAGAGTTGTCTGAATTTCTAATGTTGACAGTTTAGGGAGTTGATGGAGAAGTCTACAGTGCAGAGGATGAAAAGTAAAAGTGCCAGCACAGTTTCCTGTGGGGGCCCTGTACTGCAGACCAGCCTGTCGGAGACATAGCCCTGTGTCCTCACATACTGTGGGCATCCTGTGATGTAAGAATCCACTGGGACATGTGGTGGTCCACTCCTGACAGCTCCAGCTTGTCCCTCAGAAGTCCCGACTGCAAACTGCAGCGGATCCAATGAAGACCTCACCAGGAGGCATTAATGGTTGAGAAACAACCTGTCAAGGGTCTTCCTCAGATGCTAGGTCAGGGCCTGTAGCTTCTGAGGTCCTTCAGATGTGAACTCTTTGGTACCGGTACAACACAAGAGGTCTTCCACAGCTGTTGTACTTTCGCTAGCTTCAGGTTTAAGTTGGGCATATATCCGATGATGCTACACAGTTCATCTGTGCAGCTCCTCAGGAGCATGGAGCTGATGCCATCTGGGCCTGCAGCCTTTCGCATCTTGATCTTTTGCAGCTCGTTTCTCTCCTGAAGTGTTGAAAGGGGTTGGGTGAGGGGGATGTAGGGTAGAGTCCTCTGAAGCAGAGGGTGTGTGTGATGGCTAGGAGCTGTCAATTGTATTTTCATTGCCTGTAAGCCATAACCACTGAAATATAAAATGAGTTATCTTTTCTCAAATTAATGACAGAAAATGTTATGCTTTTTCACAATACCATTTTTTTTTAATATGGTGTTTTTTGAGGAAAATTTTTGACTGATTTCTGACAGCTCTGTGAATTTGAAACAAATCTAGTCACTGGAGTCCACCTAGACTGACATGTTGAGTAGGGAGAGTTTTATTTACCTATTAACCATTTATCAGCTGTTCCACAAATTGTTTTTGGAGCCATAAAAAATTGTATTTGCTGTTTACAACAAGCCATGCAGGGCACTCTTCAAACAAATGGAACACGGTGGTCTGGTCTGATTGGACCAACACTTCACCTTTGACCTACATGCAAACCACGGCGTGGAGTTAAATTATCACTGGGAGTCAACCGTGAATACATTATCCCACACTGAACACACGATTTTCAATGGTGAAACGTGTGGTGGCAGCATCATGCTGCGGGGTTGGTTTGCTTTAACATTGGTAGTTCCTCAGAGTTGATCGGAAGACAGATGAAGATTAATACAAGACAATCCTGTAATAAAAACCTATTAGAGGCTGCAAAAGACTTGAAAATGAGACCAAGCTCTCCCTTTTAGTAACTCTAAAGATCTGAGTGAAACTTATTTGTGTTGGAATGAGCTAGTCGAATTCCAGACCTTGCAGTTGTTAGATAACTTACTATGATAAAGTTTAAGGGGTAGGAATACTTATGTAAGACCCTCAAAGTTTAATTACAAATTAAAATGATGGATTTTCCAGTTGTGCTATTGGAGAAATACGACAAAAAGATACATTTTCAATTAGAATAAAAATAAGCTCACTGACACTGCTTTCATCATGGCAACACTGGTTGTCTGGTAGATGAAGGTATTCTTGTAATCATATAAAAAGTATGAAATATATTATCAATTGAATGCTGTCTCGGCGGTTCACATCCTTTGAGGAAGAAATAACTTCCTTTACGCTTTGAAAAATGACAGAGGAATCCAATGAATGCAAAAGCATCTTCAGTCAGGTACAGCTTTTATAAAATGAGCAAAAGTTCTGTGATATCTGGAATGATAGATCACGCCTCATTATGTACCAAAATACAGAGGCTTATTGTGCTATCTCATATTCCATCACAACAAACAAATTACTTTAAAGATGTAGTCTGCTAGCTCAACCGTGCATTTTGCATATGAATACTCGATTAATGCAGCGCTGTGGATGATCACGGCAGATAGAGATTAACAGTTCTGTCACACCACGGGAACAGAAACGTCTGAACCTTTGCCAGCACACCCTCCATCAAAGCCAAGATTTTCACATTGAGTAGAGTTAAAGAGTGTCCTGCAAATATGTAAAGAGGGAGTGAGCTGGATCCATGTCTAGTAAATTTAACTATCTCTGTGTGCCGGACCGGCTGTTAGAGAAATGAGGCGTGCTCAGAGTGAAATGTTCTATCACTGATGAGCCTGAACAGGTAACCCAGTCTACTTAGTGAGAAACTCTCCATCATCAGGCTGACGTTATCTCAGGTCATTATGCTTCCCCTTCATTATGCTTCCTAATTACTGAAGACATCATCGAAACCTCTTTGAAGCTTTGAGTTTTCAGAGAGTATTTAAACAGACTGCATGTCCACATCTCTGCTGACTACAAGTAAATAAATAGTTCATAGCACTAGGGTGCTTTGGGATTCTTACAGTTTTCTTCAGGAGCTCTAATTTCTGCTAATGACTGTTTGGCAGAGTGCTGTAACATTCCCTAGGCTAATCATCCTCTTAAACTGGATCACCGCAAAACAGAGCAAGAGGAATTTTTCAAGCCTCTGGCACTCACAATGAGAAAGTATCTTTTTATACAATGCTTTCTGAAATAATATGATGACGTGTCCCTTGGGTTGCATATGTGGATGATGGCGTTTAGTGAGGTGCAATGCAAAGTTAACGAGAAGACAATAACTCTGCAAACATGTTGTCAGAAGCTGGGGTGTTTGGGAGGAGTTCAGGTCCTGAATACAAACAATTAGGCAACAGTGTAAAATCCACAAGATAATTCAAATGTGCTCTTAAAAGCCACTTTATTATGTGCACATTCCCTTAAGATTTTTACCCTTGTTGGCAAAAAAGCATCATGCTGCTGAAAATTTGTTCTAAAGTTTGTGACTTGGTGCATAATCCTAGAAGATGGATACACTGTGGTCCTTAAGGGTAAATGCTGAGCAGCAATACTCAGATAGACTGTGTTGTTCAAACTATGGTCAGGTGGAGTATGGCAAGAAAATGGCCTGTGTCAAAACACCACCACCACCTGTGGTAAGCATGTGTGAATTACAGCCTCAGTTTCTTGGTTTTAGCTGAGAGGAGTGACAGCAGAGTTGTCTTCTGCTGCTGGAGCTGATCTGGTTCAAGGTTTTGACATGTTGGCCCTTCTCAAAGTACATTAGCTACTGTTACATGATTGGCTAACTGGCTAATTGGATAATTTTCCATTTGCATTACCAAGCATTTGAATAGGTGGACCGAGGCTGGTAAGTTTAACACAAACATGCTCATCTAGTTTAATACACCTGTGCCTATTTTCTTTAGATTTAGCTAAGCTTCAAATACTGTCATTCCCCAACAGCTGATTGGAAAAGACTCTTGGAGGAGGACACAAGGATCTTTAACTGTTACCTGACATGGCGGTGGCAGATAGTTAAGTTGGCAGCCAAACAACAATAACAATCACAGTGAGCACAAGTTCTCCTGAAAACTGTGATTGGAGCCCCCTGCTGTTCAATTTGTTCACCCATGTCAGTGGTACAACTACTTACATCAACCCTACCTTCATGTATGCATATGACACCACAGTTGTAGATTCCATGAGCGGTAATGAAGAGTTTGCATAGTGAATAAAATTGGAGCAGCTGGGGAAAAAGCAAACTTCTCTGTCAGTTCCATCCTGAATAAGTTTTCTATTGGTTTTAAGCATATGTAGTCAGTTGGGAGTTGTCCCCTCTATGCTCTGTGTAAGTGTTCCCTGCTTGCTGCAACGGATTTTATGTCACCCAAAAATCCTTGCATTTTAATTGGATGAGGGGGGTGGCAGAATAAGAGATCTTTCCAAGGCGCAATGGATGCCAGTAATGCTGCTGCCTGACCCATAGCCTCCTATCCAGGCTTAAAAATTGCAAATCTCACCAACAAAAGCCCAACAGTATAGTAAAAATGGCCAGCAAAGTAACTGATGCCCCTCTGTCCCTCTTGACGAAGGTTTTTAACCAATACTGTATCTTTAGAGCCATATCTATCATTAAAGACCGTCACCATCCTTCTCACAGCTTGTTCTGCCTGTTGCCTTCTGGGAGAAGGTACAAGAACATCTGCTGCAGGTCCACCAGGATGTTACACAGCTTCTCTCCACAAGCTGTTAGGATGATTAACAAACAGTGACCATCCTCACTGGTGGTAAACAAACAGGGTTCTAATTAATACATGGAATTAATTACTGAACACTTTCTAACACATAATTTCTTTCATAGATGAATGTGGATTGCTTTGGGGTTTTTAAAATATGACCATGTTTAAAGTTTGCATTTAATTGCATTGTGTGCATTTAAAGAGAAAGCATTTGTAATTTTGAATGGAAGAGACTTCATCTGTTTGTCGTTTCCCCACGAAATGCAGTGCAGTGTACGCTACATAAACTGAGCAAAAACAAGAAACGTCCTCTGACTTTCAACTGTTTTTACTTTCAGTAAACTTAATGTGTGGAAATATTTGTATGAGCACTAAAAGAGTCAACACCATAAGACATAAACTAAAAATGTTTCACAGACATGTGACTAACAGAAACAGAATAATGTGTCCTTGAATGAAGGGAGGCTCAAAATCAAAAGTACCAGTCAGTATCTGGTGTGGCCACCAGCTGCTTGAAGTACTGCAGTGCATCTCCTCCTCATGGACTGGACCAGATTTGTCAGTTCTTGCTGTTAGATGTTACCCCACTCTTCCACCAAGGCACTTGCAAGTTCTTGGACATTTCTGGGGGGAATGGCCCTAGCCCTCACCCTGCGATCCAACAGGTCCCAGACGTGCTCAATGGGATTGAGATCCGGGCTCTTCGCTGGCCATGGCAGAACACTGACATTGCTGTCATGCAGAAACTCACGCACAGAACGAGCAGTATGGCTGGTGGCATTGTCCTGCTGGAGGATCATGTCCGGATGAGCATGCATAAAGGGTACCACATGAGGGAGGAGGATGTCTTCCCTGTACCGTTATGTTTTCTTTCATTGACATTTAAAATGGTTTTTGAAATCATAGGACTTGTTCCAGTGCACAGTATACACCAGCTTTGATCAGGTTGTTACTTTCATAGAAGCATAGTTACAAATGGCTGCCTATCTCTACAAAGTGCACTGAGAATGGAATACGCATCAGAAAGGAGGATGTCCGTATAACTCTGCAAGTTTCCGTTAGGATAAACAGAGAAGTTAAATTGCACCCAATGTTCTCTTTTATGCGTAGGCGTCATTTTAGCTGATGACATGTCCCCGGCTAAAATGACACAGTCAAAAGAGAGCGCAGTATCATTAGGAGACTGATTAACTGGTATCTCTTTAATCGTAGGTGTTCTAAACATGCAGCGTCACTTGTTCCATCCATGCATGAATGTATAAATTGCGCAGGTCCGTGTGCGGATCTTCCTGGTAATATAACATTATTATAATTAAATGTTTCTTCCTTGAAAGTAGACGTATCAGTAAAAAGGACAGAAATTTGGATAGGACTATTGGACTTTATGAACTTCAGATAAATATAAAACAACTGCAGTAAAAGTAAATATGCCATTAAACTGTAGTGAAGCTGGAAATTCTCTGCACAGAATGGCCAGGGTTGCCAAGGAAACGTATTTGTTTTTGTTGGGCATTCTTCTTCTCGGGCAAGGGTCTCCTCACTTCAGGGAATTTCTTCATTTTTGTAGTTCCAAATTCAAGACTACAATCTGTCGCGAAAGCACATTGGCTACAGTGTGAGCAGTCTGGTCTCATCCAAGCTTCGGCTAGTAAATTGTGAGAATACTTTTAACATAGCCAGCATTGTTCTTTGTGCTACAATGTGAGTTTAAATGATTCTTCTTAGCCAACAACCTGCTGGCTTTCAGTGCCATTTGAAAAACTTGACAAAACCATCTGGCTTCCAACTTTTATTGATTGAATAAAGATACTGGCCTTTTGACATTTTCTGCTGAAACGTCAAACGGATTAATACAGCTCTTAAAGAACAATTAATACTAATGGTATTCAGCATTCTTCAAACCAAACTCAAGTTTATGGTTATTGTCCCTAGCAATTTTAAAAACAATTTGAGGGCCTTGTTTACATACAAGAAAGTATCTGGTGAGCCCGAGATAGTAAGTGGTGCACAGAAGAAACCAACTTTTTTTTGCCCATGTCCCCTTAGAGGCTCCGTAATAAGTGCATCCAGTTGTTTTTACTTGTAATTAAGTTTCCTTAATTTCTATTGCAGACAGACTGATGCTCGGTCAACTCTCCATGTAGAGAACATTGGGTTTCTCATTTCCCTCAGGGCAAAAACAGACCAGGGCAAACTTGGCTTGGGTCATTAATATTTTATGAATACTATATGTTGGAATGTTTGAAAATTATGTTATCGGGTTTTGCATTCCGCATGACAGATTTAAGGGTTAACGTACTATTTAGTAAATCTATATGTAGATTACAGAAATTGCTTCCACAAAATAGGACACATCACTGGAAGAGAGGATGTCAGTTTCGTCTGAGTCCTTCCTGCTTGATTTTTGCGAAGCAGGGAGCTAATTGGAGGTCTTTCATCTTCTCTCCCAAATTACAATTACAACTAGCATTCAGAAATAATTTTGTGCTTGCTGCATTTCACAAACACCATTGGTCTTTGAGAATCAGGTTTTAATTTGGCCATACTAATAATCTGTCCCACTGTGACCTAAAAGCAAGGAAGAAAATGGACACTCAACGCCTAACAGCTGTTTGGGGCATATTTACACCACATTTCTGCAGACATCTTAGGTGGCTCTCAGAGCTTTAACAGCTGAACATGGTTTAAAGATGGGATGCACTCTTTGTTTTGTTGATGCTATGTCATGGTTTTAGACCCACATGCACGAAACTCTCAGCAGACCGGAAAGATTTTAAAAGGTTTTTTGAAATAATGCTGAATATACATGCTGGGGAAACTGCCAGGGACCGGGAGCTGGAGCACTGAAATTATTCAGATGAGGATAACAAGACTGTGAGAAATGTGTATCAATAAATGTTTACAGAACTGATGAAGTGGAAATGCCAGGGGAGAGTGAATGAAGCTTGAAGAAGACCGGTGTGGGGGGTGATCCGAAGGCTGGAAATAAGCTGAGATGGTGAGCTGGGAGATTGGTAACAATTAGGTTGAATTTGGAGGGTTAATTATGAAGAGTTGCTTACTGGAAGGTGTTGGAGTGCAGACAGGAGGCACACCGATAATGATGAAGAGTGAGTCCAGGATTTCAATGGAGAAATTTGAGTATGGATTAGTTTACAATGGGAGGAAATAGATGGAACGAGGAAGCTGGAACCAGTCGTAGAGATTAGCCAGGAAAACCTTGAATGGAGATATGAGTCTGGAGATGTGGGATCTGGAGCTCAGGAGAAAGAGGACTTGAAGGACAAGGAGAGGGTAATGCTCTGGAGCAAGAGATTCATAGAGGGATAGAAATGTTACCATGAAGGCAAACACTCAGGAAGTTACTGACTGGCTTCCAGCTCCCTTTATCCTCCTGCTGATTTTCTGATGAGCTGCAGGTACTCTTCACCCACCAGAGCTGAGACTGGTGCCTCTGCTGCACCCTCCAGTGAATCACCTTTGGAACTGATGTTAATTCACAAACACCACACAAACCAAACCTCCAGAGTCATAACAATATCAGGTGCTGAAAGTGGATGAGATTGTTCTGAAGAATGGAACTTCTCTTTCCCAAGTCACCCTTCTCAGTAAAGTTCAGCATTAAAATCAGAATTAGGTCAGAAACCTTTTGTTCAGGTTTCCAAAAATCCTATGATCTCCTGATAATTATTAGATTTAAATTATTTAGATACAGTTTCTATGATAAAGATCAATCAACAGATTGGGCAAAGACTTTTTTCTGCTGACTGATTTTTGAAAGAGATTGGGTTTTTTTCTAAGCTTCTGATAATCAGCCATGCTGCATGAATATGGGCTGATTTTCCTCAAAATGTATGGATAATAGCTAATTTAATGATAGAAAAAGACACTTTCGGATAACTTTTATTACGCAGATTTAAAAGTACTGCAGTTCTTTCATAAATCTCACCCACATAGGAAATGGGCTCTGATGCTAAGCAAGAACCAGCAGATAAATTGAGGAAAACTCTTAACAAACCCCATAGATCATGGCATAAAAACAAATCCATGCTGTTAAATATATACTCAGACTTTGGAAGACTTATAACTGGTGAAACTGCATAGGGTCTGACTGTGTTTGGCCCAGTTGAAGTTGGATTGGAAATCAATCAACTTGCTATTCTGCCTAGCGGTGATTCCTGAGAATGGCAGCCTGGAACAATGACCCTCAGAGGGAGGAGTTGTAAATACAAAGGATAAAACATAGAAGTATTGGTCTTTTTAACACACAAAAATCAGCTTTGCTGGCATTGCAGATGTGTTGCCAGGGAATTTCACTCACTCACAGGCATCTCTCAATCTTCAGTCAGTGTCTTTAAAAAGACAACTCCACCATCACAAAGACCAATCTCATGGTAGACATTTTGACTGTAATGGACAAGCACAAGTGTGTTAAAGAGGGCCTCATTATAATTAGAAGCATTTGTCTTTCCTGCAAGCCATAGAAATAAAGAGTAAATTAGTTTTCAGGTTAATAAAAAGTGGTGTGAAAATAATGAGCCTCCTTGCTTTGTCACATTGAAACATTTCGAATCAACAAACAAATTTTAAAATAACCAAAGCAAGTAAAACCTGCAGCTTTCACATAAAAACCTACCCAAGCCAACTTGCCCCAACTAGAAACAAAGTTGCCTACAAACATAACCAGTTGTGCCCCCCTTGGCAACAACAACTGTCTTTGAATGTTTGTCATAACTGCCAGTGTGAACTTTAACAAGGCCAAAACAAGTTCCTTAAACTTTATTTGTTTTTTTTAACCATTCAGAGATTAACTTGTTGGTTTGCTTTGGATCTTTTTCCTGCTGTGTATGAGCTTCAGGTCATTAACAGATGGCTCCGCATTGTCCTTTGGGATTGTCCACTAGAGAGAAAAAAAAAGTATTGTTCCATCGATTACAGCAAGTCAGTTTTTCTGGGTTCTTTGTAACCTCCTGGATAAGTCAGGGATGTTCTCTTTGAGAAGGTTCACCACTGTTCCACATTTTCTCCAGTAATGACTCAATATGGTCCACTGGAGCTCATAAGTTTAAAGGAATTGCTTTGTAATTCTTTCCGAGCTGATAGGTGTCACAGACTTAGTTTATTTCTTACTGATTTTCTTTAGATCCAGACTTCTTGTCTTCTTGTGTCAGAAAGGCTCTATTTAGGTGAGTTCTTGATTTTACAGGTCTGGCAGTATCGGGCATGGGTGTCGCTTGTGAAATTGAACCCCGTAAAAGCTGATTAATTAGTTAATTTGTGATTTGAAATTGCTTTAAACAGTTTTTTTTCCATAATCAATACCTTCTGCATTAACTCGAGTCATCTTTTTCTAACATTTAAAATTTATATAGTGCTCAGAAGCAGTTAATTATGGGCGAAGAAAAGCAAACCAGACCTAGTGATGCTAATTTGAAATTTCTATATACATATCAGTCTGTTTCTTATATTCCTTTTATGCAAACATTAGAATAGAGGTTTCTTTTGATGAGTATGCTCAGTAGTCAGAGACAAATCACATTATTTTCATATAGCGTTTTGAGCCTTTTTGAGAGAAATTACTGAAGTCAATGAAGACCTTGCTGCCTGTAGATGTTTTTCTTTTTAATTAAAATATTCATCATCTGCTATAATATTCCTTTTCCCTGCTTGGTATTTCAACACAAACAAAACAAACAAAATTGTAGGGGGAAAAATAATTGAAGATGTTTCTTCTTCTGCATGGCTTGGTGTTGGGTTGATAAAAATGTAGATGTCTAAGAATGCAAAGCAAACATTTTGCAAATCTTTTCTGTTGTCTTGAGGCAAAAAAGCAAAGCAAACACAAAAACAGAAGTCTGGCCTCAGAGATGGAAGGAAAGCAAAGCTGCCCTGCCTGGCAACAGCTCACTTTTTTTGGCTGGCTTTCATCAGGAGGGGGCTGGCCTTTTGACAAAGGATGTGACTAAAGCAATCTTCAAAGTCTGCATTTGTGTTTGCTTCAAAGGTCATCAGTTCATAATTTACAGGTGAGGTGAAAAGTGAAAAATCGTAGCACACTGCTCCAATGGCACAATCAGCTTCCGACAAATGAATGAGAAGGCATGCTGGGTGTATATGTGCAAGCACAAACACATGGTTGCATGCCAACACAGGGACACAATCGTCAGCATTCGTCTGTTAATGTGTGCATTGGATTACGTGTATTTGTAAAACACATGTTTCGCTCTCTGCTGACTGTCTTGCACTTCCAGCTGAGGCTTATGCATCTAATATTGATTGTCTTCACTGAGATTCAACCTGTGATCCCTGCTTGAACTGAAAATGCTTCTCTACATCTGCCACGCCATCTATTTTCCCATCAGTGATGACTTCCCTCAGTTTTCATAATCATCCCCTGTGACTCTCCCTTATTATCCAGGAATCTCCCCGGCTCTCCAAATCTTTATTTTGATCTCATTCTTATCTCCTCATTGTCTCTGCAGAAGGCAGCGTAAATCCACTGCTTTGTTAATCTGGCTCAACCTCCCTTCCAACCATTTTACATGGATATCTAATTTGCATTTTTTAAATCATGGTTTTATGGATGAAAAGGGAACTCTACATTATGATAGTGCACAGTACAAATGGAAACTTTGGAACATTTTGAAAGAATTTCGAACCAAATAATCCTCGAATAGCTTTTTAAGTGTAGATCATCAGTCCATTCGTCCGTATGTCCTTCCCATATGTGACAGAGCCATGTTAAATTTGGAGTCTGTAATGTAACAAAATGACAAAACCCATGCATCACCTCATTATAAAAATTATCTGAACAGTGTGGTGTGCATTTGATTTCAGTTCCCCTAAATCAATACCTTGTAGGACCCCTTTTTGCTGCAGTTACAGCTACAGTTGTTTTGGAAAATGTCTGTAACAGATTTGCATTTCAAAAAGTTGATATTGTTGTCCATTGGTCTCTGCATAATAGCAAAAAAAAAAAAAAAAAAAAAAAATCAGTCAGATTGGCTTTAGAGCGTTTGCAAACATCAGTTTTACTGTTTTGTCACAGATTCTCTGTTGAATTTAGCTCTGGACCTTTGACTCGTCTTTTTTAACACATGAATATGCTTTGACTTAAACCATACCATTGTAGTTCTGGATGTATGTTTAGCTACATCTCTGCCCTAATCTCAAGTTTTCTCCAGCTTCTAATAGGTTTTATAGGACCATTCTGTGTTTGGTTCCATAAATCTATTAACATACTGAAGAAAAGCTACCCCACAGCATGATACTCCCACCATCATGTTTCCCTGGAGAGCAATTATTAAAAATAAAAAAGCATGAAGAAAGAACTTGTGGCTTAATGGTTTTCCTTTAACAAGGCTCTGAAATGCTCCATTTAATTTTCAGAATTTGCTTTGAACAGTTATATGTGAATTTTCCAAAACTGTTACAATCTAATACATCTTTCTCCATGACCTGTCTGCAGTGTTCTTTGATCTTCATGATGTTGTTCTTTGATGTTCTGTTACAAACCTCTGGGACCTTCATAGAACAGATGGATTTATACCAGTGATTAAATCACGCACATATGGACTTCTGAAGGCAATTGATCGCACTGGATTTTATCCAGGGGCATCAGAGTAAGGGAGCTTACCAGAGCTAAATGGTATTCAATTTGTAAAACATTTTCGAAAAAAAATTTTTCACTTCACATGTATGTACAACTTTCTGTTTATCAAATAAAGTAATTTACATTGAGGTCTGTGGCTACAATACGACACAATGTGAAGGTTTAAAGGAGTATGAATTGTTTTGCAAGGCATTGTACAGTTTCAGCTAATTCTACCTGAAAAAAACTAAATGAACAAACCATGTGAGCTGATTCAATGTGGAGGCTCTACTTTGAACTTTTTGAACTATGTTTACACAAATCAAAGTCTTAATTTTTCAACTTAAAAAATAGTTTTGGAGGCCAGTGATGACATTTGTACGGCTATGCCTATGTGTTTAAAATGAACCTTGTTTTTAGATTTTTGGTGAAATATCACAAATATCTCCCTGCAATATAGGAAAAAGCACTGTACTGAAGGTACACTATGTCCTCGAGCAAAAAATCTAAGATGCTGCACAGCATGTCAATATGTTGTTTTGTTTGGAAAGGAACTAGTAAGAGTAAAAAGATGTTTCTGAATAAGATGTTAACGTTTTATAGAAGAGGGTTGGCATGCTGTTCTTTGTCTGTTGAGACTTGCTCACGGCTCTGATAAATCAATAAGGCTTCAGTGCTTCATGGTTGTATGATGCCCTACAAATCCAAAACGAATGTTTGCAATCAGTGCAAGGAATACTATCCATTTGTTTCCACCAGCAAAAATATGATGACATTAAAACCCCACTGGGTAATGAAGGATGGATTTCCAGTGCAGAATTTCACAAAATGTGTTTTTTAAAAAGCACACTGAAGGAATAAAAGTTATATTTTGTGTAAATTAGCTTCTGTTGCGTCATAAGAGGCACAATAAATCAAAGATTCAGCCACTTTTACCAGATTTAAAAAAGATTTCTAATGTATTCGACTTGCGTTTAAGTTGCATTGGTTTCACATGTGTCGATTTAAAAGAAATCAGTGTTTCAGCAGCTTTCCAGTTGTCTGGAAGTTTGTTCCAGATTAGAGGAGCATAGAAACTGAAAGCTGCTTCTCCATGTTTTGTTCTAATTCTAGGCATTCAAATTCAATTCAAATTCAAAAATACTTTATTGATCCCAGAGGGAAATTAAGTGTTGAAGCTCATACAATAAATTTTTTAAGGAGTTGTTGTAGATCATGATGGCTGTGGGCAGGAAGGATTTCCTGTAGCGGTCTGTAATGGAGCGAAACTGAAGAAGCCTCCGACTGAAGACACTCTGTTGTTGTATGACTGTCTCATGAAGAGGATGCTCAGAGTTGTCCAAAATATTTTTTTTTCATGAAGAATCCTTCTTTGCATCATCATCTCCAGTGGTTCCACAGTAGTGCCAAGAACAGAACCAGCCTTCTTTATCAGGTTGTTTAGCCTTTTTAAATCCCTGGCTCTGATGCTGCTACCCCAACAGATGACGGCTGAAGAGATTACACTCTCCCCAACAGACTTGTAGAAGATCTGCAGCATCTTGCTGCAAACCTTGAAGGACCTAAGCTTCCACAAGACGTACAGTCTGCTCTGTCCCTTCTTGTAGACGGTTTCACTGTTCAGTCTCCAGTCCAGTCTGCTGTCAAGATGAACTCCAAGGTATTTATACTCCTCAACCACCTCCACTTCTTCTCCCATGATGGAAACAGTGTTTGACTTATCCCTGTTTCTTCTGAAATACACAATCATCTCCTTTGTTTTATTCACATTCAAAGTAAGATGATTGTTTCCACACCATGTCACAAAGCGGTCCACCAACTCTCTGTATTCAGCTTCTTGTCCATCTCTGATACACCCGACAATTGCAGAGTCATCTGAGTATTTCTGGAGATGACAGGTCTCTGATCTCTACTGGAAGTTTGAGGTGTGCAGAGTAAAAAGGAATTGTGAGAGTACAGTCCTCTGTGGTGCTCCTGTGCTGCTGACCACCTGGTTTGACACAATTCTTTAGTTTCGGAAACTGTTGTCTGTTTGTCAGGTAATGATTGATCCAGGCGATTGTTGAGGGCTCCACCTGTGTCTTCAGAAGTTTCTGACAAAGCAAATCAGGCTGAATTGTGTTAAATGCACTGGAGAAATCAAAGAACATGATCGTCACAGTGCTGCCTGCTTTGTCCAGATGACAGTGGGTTGGTTGAAGCAGGTGGATGATGGCATCTTCAACTCCAACTCCAACTCCACAGCGATGAGCAAGCTGCAGTGGGTCCTGATATGTTCTTGTTTGCTTACTCAGGGGTGCCAACAGGAGTCTCTCCAGGACCTTCATGATGTGGGATGTCAGGGCAACAGGTCTATAGTTATTGAGGAGGTTGAGTAGACTAGAATTAGAGGACTCTGGGGGGTAGATGACAGTAGATCTTCAACATACTTTGGCGCTAACCCATTCGGTGATGTATAAACAAGTAAAAGTATTTTGAAGTCTATTCTCTGAGCTACAGGAAGCCAGTGTAAGGACTTTAGAACTGGGGTGATGTGCTCTACTTTCCTGGTTCTAGCGAGGACATGAGCAGCAGGGGTCTGGTGTTGACTGGAGGAATGAAAATGCTTTACTGCTGGTGAAGGCTAAGGGGAATCCTCCATCCATCCATCCTCCCTCTAAATCCGCTTATTCATACAGGGTCGAGGGGGGCTGGTGCCAATCTCCAAGATTCGTTAAGCGAGAGTTCAAAGACACCAGGTTGCCAGTCCATCACTGGGCAACACAGAGTCACACAGTACAAACAACCATGCACACACTCATGACAAAGGTAAAATGAGAAAGAGCAGATGACTTAACAGTTATGTTTATGGACTGTGAGGAAGATGGAGTGCTCTGTGCTTGGCAATCATTTTTACCAGACATTGTGGATATTGTCACAGTTCTGCAGGAAACATGGTTGGGACTAGGACTGGGTGATGTGGAAAAGAATTCTATCACAATAATATTTTTCTTTTCACTCAATATCGATATATATCAGGATATAAAACAGCTAATATTTGTCAATATTTAACATTTCCTGGTACTATTTGGAGATATCAGAAGGTTATTTTTGATTTAAAGATTTATTTCTCAAAAGTTGAACGTGCCATCAGACATTATAAAACTGTTTCGGAAAATTTAAAAGAGGTTAGGGCTGGGCGATATGGGCTTAAAAAAAAAAATATTCAAGCCATATTTTTTATTTTAACCTATTTTTTCTTCTTTGCTATTCTCAAAAGGAAATTAAAAATGTCAGAAAATATTATCTATTTCAATAATCCTTTCTTTGAGGTTACCCGAATTCAAAGTCTAATAAATACCTGCTGTAAAACATGCTTGGTGAACTAGATGGAAGGCTGATATCACTTTGAACTATAGAAACCCAAGAGATGAATTAGAGAATGTTTTCCCCTCGATATTCTCGATACCCCCCCCAAAAATCAATCTTCGTATATAGAAAAATTTGATAAATCTATATAATCGATATATTGCTCGCCCCTAGTTGGGACTGGAAAATACTCCCGAAATGATCCTTGAAGATCCTTGATAATTAAATCTAGCCATTCCAGTGAGTCCTGGTCATCTTCAAACAGTTTCCAAGTGTTTGTTTGATCCCAAATCTTTCTGAAATTGTCACGCTGCCCTATTCCTGCCTGATTGTCTTCACCTGTCTGTCTCATCATCCACACCTGATCCTACTCACCTCCTGCCTTTAAGACCCCTCACTTCCTTTCACTCCCGGCCGGATCATCCTTCCTCCTAGTCCTCCTTCCTCCTAGTCCTCTATTGTCTTCATCCCCATGGTGTGTCGTCTTCCTGCCTCTTCGTTCCAGCCCGATGTCCAGTGTCTCCGTTCACCACCATCATCACGATCTCCTCACTTTAATAAAACATCCTGCACCTTCCTTCAGCGAGTGCGTTTGGGTCCATTCTCCACACATCCCGTGACAGAAATCCATCCAGTGTCATGTTAGAGGTTGGTTTCTTTGACCCACATGCAGAAACCCCACCGAGACCTTAGTAAGGTTTAGACATTTACTAAATAAGAAATAGAGATCTGGTCTCATATGGTCGGTTGGTCAGAGGGGAGGAGAGGAAGACATATTAGCGAGTCGGCAGGAATAATGTTCTGTTCTGAGAATGAAACGGGGAGCTGCCTTACAGATTTGAGGAGCAGAAGGGGAAAAATCCTGTTGGTTCAGAGGTAAGTCTAGTTCTTGATCCTGGGGAGAATGCTGTTGTGTCAGGGCTTGTTGACAGGTGGTATGTTGAGGAGTGGGCAGGGAGAGGGGCATTATGAAGGTGTTGGTGTAGAACATACTGGAGCATGGAGAGGTGATGTTCTTGAGAACCAAGGGCTCAAGGATTCAGGAATCAGATCGCATAATGTGTTCTCCAGGGCTGATCAGAGGAAATGTAGAGGACAGAAATACATGAATCAACTCGAAGGAAATTTGGTTGACCATCAGGTATTAAGTGGTTGTCATAAAGCTCCTTATGAACCTGGGTAGGGGATGAGAAGATTCTTCTAAGGTGTGAGAGCATTTAGCCACCTTGGGCACGCCCACCTGTCACTAGAAGCAGCTAACCTTTTGTTTCACCTGAACATAACACAAGGAAAAGCTTTTGAAGGAAGAATATCAAGAACAACAAGAAAATTTCAAATACACTAAAAAATGATTAGTTTCTATATTTACTTGCTTTTATTGTAAGATAAACAGTGAGGACAGGGGACATATGCCTAATATGATGTCATCAGGGGCGTGTACGCCTGGAATTTATATGTTGGGGGGGATACATTTAATCTTGATTAAATAATTTACATCAAAAAAGCAAAACAAATAGACTGATGATGGCATGCTGTTCTATAGGTGAAAATCTATATCTGAAGTGAGTTTGACTGGTTTACAGAACTGTCTGGCCAGCAGCTTTAAAACGGAGGTGATTATTTGAAATGTTAGAAAAAAAATGTTTCAGCTCAATAAAGGCTTCCATGGATTGATGAATGGTGGGGCTGTTGTCTTTGCTGTGGGACGCAGAATGATGAAACACATCAGTCTTTCTTACCTTCTAACCACTCTCTCCTGAACATCCATGAGCAACAGAAATATTGCTCTCATGGAGACAATTCATCTTCACACACCTGCCCATTAATGTCAACAGCAAGGGCACTATTATTTGAAAGATTCCGAGGGTCTGTGGACTGCATTAACCCTCTTGATTAGAGAGTAATTCAACAATCAGTGTGATTTGGAAAGGATTTTAATTAGAAGTTAGAATTATTAGTTTTAATAGATTTATTTAACACATTTGGTACTGTGCAATGTCCAGCCTGCTTTGATTGAGGTAATATGCAATGGCAGCAAGGGGACCAGTGTTTCAGTGAGATGAAAGATCTTTCTTCTGTTGTCATACCTGAATGTTTCAGATCATCAAACAAATCCAAATACTAGACAAAGATAGCCTGCAGTAAATATAAAATGCAATTTTAAAATGAGGATTTCATGTATTTAGGGGGGAAAACTACACAAACAAGCCTGTCTGAAATGGTTTGAATTAAAAACAATATGTGAATTTATTTTTTGGGTTCACTTTTAACAGCCACACCAAGGCCTGATTACTGCCTGCATGAAAAAACGAAGTCTTACAGGAGACTGGTTGCCAGAAAATGGAAACTTACTGTGATTGAAGCAACCATAAATTCTACTCTCTACGAAAATATTGTGAAGGAAAATGTCAAGCCGAAGGTTCCTAACCTAGCGCACTTCCTTATGCAACAGAACAAAACGGAAAGTTTTGTAGTGCCCTGGTCAAAGCCTGCACGTAAATCTAATCAGTCACAGAGCCCCAAACATGTTTTTTTGTGGTTTAAAAAAATGTGGCTGGATTAAAAAAGTTCTGCTAAGATTTTGCTAAAATTCCTCCATTGCTGCTTTTTTCAAAATGCTTGATGGGAGGTGAGACTGCCGGGGTAGCACAACCAGTTATTAGCTATGGGGCAACTGCTTAATATTTGTTAGTTATAGAAGAAATCTATAAGAGGTCAATACTTTTTCGCAGCTCTCTTTCTAATCTGGATATATATAATGTTAGAGAATTTCCATTTGATCTTTAATTATTTAATTGATATTGTAGTGAGGGTGATTTTCACAATACAATTTTGTTGCAAGACACTGTTATTTATACACAATTTAAAAAATATATTTTGAGATAAACCCTGTATGCCCCGCCCGGGTCCACCTGGGGCTCTGGGGTTCCTTTGGACATCTTGGTTCCGATCTCCTTCATGTCTGCATCGATTCCTGGGAGACGGATTGATGCCTGCTCACACCAGCTATCGAACACTCTTATGGAGAAACCTTGTATGCACCAGCATGCTAACACACACACATAGATGTGGGGTCTCTGGTGTTTACAGATATATTCTTGGGCTGAGGTTATCATTACTAGAGCTTTATTAATCGGTACCATGAGTTTTTCTGTGACATTGTTGTTGTATTTTTATATCGATTTTTGTGTGATGTGGTTGTTTAGTTCTTAGTTCACAATGTTTGGTTTGTTTTGTCGATGTTCCTTTTTACTTTTTCGTGTTTTGTTTTGTTTTTCCCCCTCTCTCTGCCGTCCTGTGGGTGTGGAGGCAGACTTCAGTGTCTTCCTGTGTTTTCTTTGTTCCCCTTCCTCTCTTGTATTTTCAACTCACCCTCTCTCATGACTTTTTGTTTCCTACCTCTCTTCTTCATCTTCTTTCTTTCTTCCCCTTAATTTTCCGTCTCCGGGTCCATAACATCAGGAAATAAAAAACCCAGCGATTCATAATAAAGATTTTTCACACATATATTAAGTGGAGTACTATAGCAAAAGCTGTAATGCTCTGCTTGTGAAAGTAAATCTGTTGGGCTTCTACTTGGTACTCAGACACCAATTCTGAGCTCCACACTGCCAACAGGACACGTAAAAAAAAATAAAGATAAACCATGTATTATGTATTATTAAACTCCTTTGATTTTTTTTGTGCTTTTGGTTTAAAGGGACACCCAACATAACCAGCAGCCCTAATCTGGCCACTGCTTTGAAAAAAAGAGAAAGAATTTGTAGGTTCCTTTAAGTAAAGTGATTCATGCCAAATACAGCCAAAAGTTGCAGAGATTGGAGGATTCTCAAAGGGTTAAGCTCTGGACTCTACAGTGGCCAATCCATGTGTGAAAATGATGTGTCAGGCTGCTTGAACTACTCTTGCATGAATTGAACCTGATTAATCCTGGCATTGTCATCTTGGAATATGCTCATGCCCTCAGGGAAGAAAATTTGTGAATGGAATAACCTGATTAGTATATTCAGATAGTTGGACAACCACAGGTCTAGGTTCAGCAACATAAATGTGCCCAAATAAAGGGTGCCATACAAGCCTGTGAGGGAAGTACTATTATCTAGGGTTGGCACTAAGCATGGTGGGTGCATCCATCACCTTATCCACGGAGAACAGAGTAATTCAATTCAATTCAGTTTATTTATATAGCGCCAATTCACAACAGATGTCATCTCAAGGCACTTAACAAGAAGTCATTTCAATACAATTATACAAACATTCCAATCAGTTAAAAAGTTTCCTATTTAAGGAATCCCAGCAGATTGCGTCAGTCATTGGCGTGAGGTTGGGCAGATTTCCAACCACAGCAATCCTTCAGCAATCCCTCATACTGAGCAAGCATGTAGCGACAGTGGAGAGGAAAAACTCCCCTTTAACAGGAAGAAACCTCCAACAGAACCAGGCTCAGTAGGAGCGGCCATCTGCCACGACCGTCTGGGGGTTTGAGAAGACAGAGCAGAACACAGAAGGAACAGAAGATCCGATATGAGAGAACTTTCTATGTTACAGAAAGTAAAAAGTTGATAAGAGGACACAGTGGATGTTCAATTACTGAGAGGATCATCCCAGTCGATGACCCCCGTCCAACAGGGCATTGCAGCCAAGCAGGATACCAGACCAGGTGTATCTTCGATGGGGAGAAAAACACTGAGAGAAAACAAAGTTAACAGTCGAAATAACAGAATGTACTGTAATACAACTGGAGAGTCGTAGGAGAAAAGGAAGTAGCAGAGTGAAGAAAATTGGTAAGTCTGTCCTCCAGCAGTCTAAGCCTATAGCAGCATAACTACAGAGATAGCTCAGGATGACCTAAGCCACTCTAACTATAAGCTTTATCAAAAAGGAAAGTTTTAAGCCTGGCCTTAAAAGTAAACAGAGTGTCTGCCTCACGGACTAAAGCTGGGAGCTGGTTCCACAGGAGAGGAGCCTGATAACTAAAAGATCTGCCTCCCATTCTACTTTTAGAGATCCTAGGAACTACAAGTAAACCTGCAGTCTGAGAGCGAAGTGCTCTTTTAGGAACATATGGAACAATTAGATCTCTGATGTATGATGGAGCTTGATTATTAAGGGCTTTGTATGTAAGAAGAAGGATCTTAAATTCTATTCTGGATTTAACAGGGAGCCAATGAAGGGAAGCTAAAACAGGAGAAATGTGATCTCTCTTTTTAATATTCATCAGAACTCTTGCTGCCGCATTTTGGATCAACTGAAGGCTTTTAATGGCATTTTGTGGACTACCTGATAGTAAAGAATTACAGTAGTCCAGCCTTGAGGTAACAAATGCATGGACTAGTTTCTCAGCATCACTTCTGGACAGGATGTTTCTAATTTTAGCAATATTCCGGAGGTGAAAGAAAGAAATCCTAGAAACCTGTTTAATATGGGATTTAAATGTCAAGTCTTGGTCAAAAATAACGCCGAGGTTCTTTACGTTATTACTGGGGGACAATTTAATGCCATCCAGATGAAGTGATTGACTAAGAGTAAATCTGGACTCCCCCGACCACATGACCTTCTTATTCCAAAGCGTTTATGCTCTCTAGATTTAACCTTTTTTTTCTAAAAAAAGACTCACTAATCAGTGGTTTGGTCTCAATCTTGTCAGTTCTTTTTGCATTGTGTGTAGAAATGCGTGAGTTCGGCTGTTGACATTTTACAATTTGTTTTCACCAAACTTTTAACATGTCATTTTTTACAGCCACATCTATTCCACGAACAGCCCCAGTGTCCTTCCAGTTGGATGGGTCTTAGCCCAGTTTCAGCAGTCTCCATAGATGTTTTCTTTGCTTGATGCATGCACGTAATTCTCTTTAAAACCAAACAAACATCCTTTCAACAACCACAGGATGTGTATCCTGGCATGTTTGGTTAAGAAATGAGAAGCTACTCACAGCATCAGTCTGAGTTAAATAACTTGTTGCCAGCTGAAACATAATTATCCAAGAGGAGGTTCTTACCTAATTACTTTGTCAGGTGTCCAGGTGGATACTTGTTTTTCCGACAGGCGGTGAATGTTTTAATGTATTAGCTGGGCCCAATTAGGCTGCCAAATGACCTTCGGGCCGCACAGAACGTTCATGTACTCACCTTTTTAGCCTAGCTTGATTGTTGTTTATTGTTGTCTGTTTAATTGCTCTACATGTTTTATATGATTATATTTGATCAGTGTTTTACTATTTAATCTTATCACATTTATTTAGTGCTTATTTTTATATTTTAATTAGTTATCTTAATCCCCGTCCCAGTGTTTCCTCTGTGGGAGCCCTCTGCATTGGGTGGTCGGCTGTAGCTGCCTGGGTTACTCTCCAGGTGGAGCTTGGATGGAGGTGGGGGTCTTGGCCTTGCCTCCACTGGGCGACCTATGCCAGTGCCTTGGTTACTGCTGTTGATGTACCGCTGCCGGTGCAGATGGCTCTTCTGATGACGTTTCCTTGCATGGTTCATCTGCACTCGGCCCAATGTCCTTTTTTACTGTTGCTTTTGACTGTGCACACAGCATGGGAGTTGGGTTGGGGGGTATAACTGTGTCCATGCTTTTAAGTCTGTGGGGGAGGGATGGGAATGTAGTTTTATGTGGCGTCATTTTAATCTGTAAAGCACTTTGTGATGCAATTCTTGTATGAAAGGCGCTTTATAAATAAAGTTTGATTTGATTTTAAATTAAAAAAAGATTAATATATATGCATTTTATCAAACGGATTTAGAATATTAAGTAATTAACAACCTAATATTGAGTCAGTAAAGCAAGTTATTTGTTTATGGAGCCCATCTATGTGCCAGATTATATTTGTTTTCAATCACTAGCGGCCAAAATGTATCTGTTTATCTATTGGTGAACTTGTTTGGCAATCTAAACAAATCTCTTTTTGCTATTGGCTGATGAACCCGAAGCTCCGCCCACTCGTACCTGTCGATCTGTGAAAGGCCACAAGAGCTCCAGGACGCCCCGCCCATCGCATCCCTCCCGCCTCTTCCCACCGGCATTCAGTCGTGAAGCGGATTGAACGAGCAGCGTTTGCTCTGTGGCGCAGGAATATGCGGGCAGGGGCATAACGACTGCGGTACTGAGCTGAAAACACGTTTAAATACACACCGGGAGCGGCTCCAGAGAGAGAGGAACCCTGAGTAGAGACAACCGGGGGGAGTTTACAACGGTTAAGGAGCGGAGGGAGACCCGGGAGCGCGGCAGGAGGCGGAGGAGGAGGAGAAGTAGTGGTGGGAACGGACGCTCTCCAACGAATCCGACCGATATCTCACGCAGAAATGGCGGAGCACCACGCAGCCAGCGACGGGAAGCACAAAGCGTCCGGCAATTCTGGGAGCACGGTGCACGGGAACAGCCGACCGGGCGCCGGAGGTGGAGTGGGAGGAGGAGCAGGGGGCAAAGGAGGCCTCTCTGGCGGACTGACACAGCCGGCCGGGTGGCAGTCTTTACTCTCGTTCAGCATTCTTTTTCTGGCCTGCCTGGCAGGTTTCAGCTCCAGACTTTTCGCCGTGATCCGGTTCGAGAGCATCATCCACGAGTTTGATCCATGGTAAGCTAGCAAGATCAGATTGATTTGCAAGTAACATCTGCTTCCTGTGCCAGTGAAAGATGCTTAAGTCGACCCATTTAAAAACAACAACATAAACATGGCGCATAATAACCTCTTTGCGTAAGTTACTTTAACAGTGATAAGTTTTTTAACTTCATTTAGATGTTGATTTATATTCTGCTGAGGACCAGCGCTTGTTTCCCCGTGATGATCAGTGAAGGGATTTCTGTCTCATGTCCTTGGCACAATCACTTAAAGTGTCAGAGGAGTGGAGTGCAGCGTTTCTGTGGGACCTTGACATTAAACGTGATGATCTGGGTAACCCGTCTGGTTAGACTGCCTCTTCTGCTGCTTGGTTCGTTCTGCTGTGCAACTGTGGTTGATGACCGCAGGCTGCTGTGGGGTATGTAGGGCATTCGGCTGCAGGTACAACTTTGTTTGGAGACTTGAGGGGAATGCCGGCTCTCCATCAGCGCTACGTTTGTGATTTAGTTCAAACTTAATTTGATGAAAACGAATGAAATTAAAGCTGTTTCTCCAAAGGCGGGTTGGTGGTCGATATACTTGATTTCGGGCTGGTTTCCTGCAGGACTATGTTCCGTTTTTACCTGCTGATTCAGTGTGAACCAAGTTTCTGTGAAGGGATAAAATTGCCACAATGTAGTTCATGGGGGGCACGTGAAAAAATCAAAATAAATACATTATAAATAAATGAGAAAAAATGAGAGTTTTTTTAAATGTGTCGATTTATTAAATGCACTACTTAAAAATAATGTGCAAATTCCATCCAACTTTTGCATACACCTGCTTATCTGCAGGGTTGTCCAGCAGTCATTGGGGAAAAGGCCATATAAAAAATGACTATGGAGGGCCAAAAGTGCCATAATCTTATAGGTTTAATATTTCATCATTGTAAAAACTTAACTAAATTTAAGAAATAAAGACTTCTGTAATTATTTGAATAGGTCAGTAATTTATTTAAAAAGTAGCTAAATGTTAAAATTGTAATTGTTAGTCTGATATTATTTATTTATTTTACATCTGCTACTCTACATGAAATGATTTAAACCAACTATGCAGGTTGTCAAATAAACCCTTATTTTTGGTTGCCTAACCTGTACTATGTTTAAATATTTATACTAATGAGATAACCTAAGCCAGTTTGGAGATTATTTTATTTAACAGATACCCTCTATAATTTCTTTATTATTATTTAAACGTCCTTGTCACTTTTGGACCGCCATATAGCAGTGGTTGCGAGTAATCACAGCAGGCTGTTGACACCAAAGCTAACTGATCCGGTCTGGTGAGTGTGTCATCACAGTGCAGGATTATTCCTTGTTGTAACTGTGTCACATGGGCTGTGGGGTGTGGACTGGCAGCCTGGATGCATCGTCACTCCGTCACTGTTTTTTCTTTTTCCTCTGTACTGTGTGGCATCCAGCCATGCTCCATGACTGATGCATTCATTTATTAATTTTCAAGGACATGTGCTTCGTCTTGTTCACGGTGACACTTACCTTTTCATTATGTTGATAACTTGATTGCACTTTATAGCCGAGGGTTTAAAGCCAGGAGACGTTTCTGTATGGTTCAGGTTTTGCAGGACTGACCTTTCCTTAATCGTGGGTGGTCCTGTGTGTCGCATTCATTAGTGTTCATTAGCAGATACATACATTATATTACCTATGGTATCTTTCCCCTCCCTCTGTACTTTAATTTAGTAGTTGGAGATGCCTTGCTTCAGCTGTAAGGCTGTAAAGTAACACCGGTTTCCACAGTTACAGTGCAGCTTCTTGCCAACTTGTCACAGAAAGGAGAGCAAAGACCGTCTTTGATACTCCAAAGTTTAAAAGCCCTTGCAGCTATGAAAGGGCTTGATCTGCTGTTCTCAACATTTTCTTTTCACCTCCAAGAACCAAGCAGTTCTTCCATTCAACGGTCTGGTTTAGACAAACAATGCTTTGATATCTGCTTTGATTAAAGCACAGAGATACAGCAGAGGAATATCTGTATCTCAAGATATACATTCAGTTTATGTATGTAGCGTCAATTTGCAACAGATGTCATGTCAAAGCACTTTACAAGCCACTTCAATTCAATCATACATACATCCCAATCAGTTTAAAGGTTTTCTATCTAAGGACACCCAGCAGATTGCATCGAGTCATTGCCTTGCAGCATTCACTCCTCCTGGATGAACACGTAGCAAGAGCAGACAGTCGCCTGCGTTGTCGTTGACTTTACAGCTGTCCCTCATGTCCTGCGCAAGCATGTGGCAATGGTGGAGAGGAAAAACTCCCCTTTAAAAGGAAGACGCCTCCAGCAGAACCTGGTTCTGGGAGCATCATCCCAGCCAATGCCCCGCTCCATCGAGGCATCACAGCTGAGCAGGATACCAGACCAGGTGTAGCTACTATGGAGAAAAATAATGCATTGTAACAAAAATGTGAAAAGTTTGGCGTGCATTAGTATTCGGTTTCCCTGAGTCCACCTTTTGCTGTCATTACAGCTGCAGTAATGCCGCTCCTAGCTGGAGGCTGAACATTTCCCCCATTCTTTATTTCCCCCCCAAATGAACTCGACCTGCATGGAGAGGGTCTATGATGAGCATTTATGAAATCAAGCTGGAGATTCTTCATCAGATTTAGGTCTGGACTTTGACTGCATTGTGGCTTAGTAGGTAAAGTTGTTGTCTTGCAATCAAAGGGTCGTAGGTTCAATTCCAGCTTTCTCCTGTGTCAAAGGCATTTAACCCCAAGTTGCCTACCAAGCTCTGTATCTGTGTATGAATACATTGTGAATTGGTGAATGTGCTCCAGTGTAAAGCGCTTTGAGTGGTCAGTATGACTAGAAAAGTGCAATATAAATCCAGTCAATTATCCATTATTCTGATACTTGCATCTACACCATTCTGTTGTAGCTTTGTTTCTATGTTCAAGATCATTGTTCACAAATATGCATGCGAATCTCTTGATTTTTATTTGTCAATGCATTTGAAAAACATTGGGTTTGTCCATTACATTAAACCTGTATACAATACATTGAAGTTTTCGGTTTTAGCTTGACAACATGTGCAAAAATTCAAGGGTTGTGAATACTTTTGTAAGATGGTGTAGTTGCCTACTATTAAATCTAAACAATACATATCCATTCTCATGGTTTTCTCCTGACCTCCACAGTACGTGTAACCTTAAAGCACCTAAAAAACATCTAAAATTATTTAACTTTATTACATGTTTATTTCATGATGCATTTTTTTAGCATGCTGTTAGCGTTTTCTGGAGCCAAGAGAAAAGTCTTGGCTCTTAAAAGACATTTGACACAGTTTCCTGTAGATTATACTTTGGATTTTTTTATTAGATTCTGTTTTACTGATTAATATCTTACCTTACCGTCATTCTCAGAAATGCCTGATTGGTGCTGCTGTTTTTCTTTTCCACTATTTCCACAGCTAAGCATTGCATTAAACAAGCTGCCAATTTGTGGAATTGTAATTGGATTTAGGACTCTAAAAATGTCAGACACCTTGTGCAATATGCAAACAATGCAGGCAGGGCTGATTCAAAGACTGCTTGATGAGTGTCTGGCTGCTCAAATTTCAGTCAAATATATATTTTTATTTCAGTCCCGTTTTTTTTAAATTGGTGAAGGTAATTCCTTTGCCAAGTCTTGTCCTCATCAAAGTGTAGTTCAGTTTTCTTAACACAGCTGTAAATTATTAGCCCTTTCAAGCTTTGAGTTAGTGGTTTCAGTTAAGTGTATTGTGTGAAGATGCCGCCATGCTAAAATGAATCGATCCTGCTGCTACGAGCAGCTCTTTTTGTTAGGTGAGAGTATTTTGCAGGTTTCTATTGCTGCTTTTTGTAAGAGAAGAATGTGCTTTTGCTCTCTGGTTTACTGATTTTTCTTCTGGTTCATCCTTTTTTTTGTCTGTGTTTGAAGAACAGAAATGCATAAATCTGAGCTGTGTGGTGTGGCCTGTAAATATGTAAGAGGACAGTTTATTTTGCAGACAACTGAATTTCAGTCCATCTGACTTCTTTCAGTCTGAAATGAGAGGTACCGAGTGGATGTAAAGTATCCACACTCCCTGTTTAACATGGATTTTGTGATGAGACCAAAAGTATGATGAATGTTTATAAAACGTTTATATTTAATGTGACATCTTGTGTCACAGCAACTTGTATAAAAAAAAGATTCAATGACCCGGTTGGATAAGTCTGCAAAACTTTGAACTAAGGACGTTGGTGTAGATTCTCAGTCATTCAGGACAGAATATTCTTGAGAGTTTAAATGAAGGCAACTGGACTTTTCTTGTTGTCTTGAATACGTTTCGTCTCTAATCCCAGAGGCTTCTTCAGTTCTGAAAACTGAATTGGGAGTATCAGATTTATAAATCTACGGTTAAGGCTCACTAATGGGGCTATCGTTATACCCAACGAGGCTATCAGGGTAGCGTAAACCTCTAAGCACTAAGCAATCTTGGTGATGTAAGAGTCGTTAATGGTGAAACGACCGAAGAACTTGTTAAAATAGATTTTGAATTGGTTTTAGCCTTCCGTTTTTCTGTTCACGTCTGCCATCGTTTAAGGTGAATCTGACCTAAACTAGAGGTCGACTTTCCTTGTAGGGTCTTCCTGATATTTACTCATTTGCATCCTGTAGCACTTCTATGGTTTCCAGAGTGATTAAAAAGGATCCAAAAAAATATCTTGCTGTACAAAGGAATTTCACAGCATTATATTTACACAATTGCACAGTGATGGCAGGCATCAGTAATTGAGGATGAAATTGGACAATGGTGGCGCTACTAAATTGATGCTTTTGTCCAAAGCCGATGGATGAAGAACGGATATAAGCTGATTATAGAGGCTGAAAAGAGATGTGATGGCAAAACTAAAGGAACTGAAGACATTTTTGTCAAGTACTGGTTGTGTTCTACATGTGAGATGACAATCTGCTACATTCCTTATGTCTGGACAGAGGGGTAGAGTGTAAAAACCAAATTATGGTCTGAAGTTTTGTCCCACAGTTGCAAATAAGTCTGTGCCTACAGTGAAACATGGTGGTGGCAGCATATTGATCTGGGCTTAATCTTCTTCCACCAGTTTGGACCAAAGACTTTGATATGTCTGCTAGAAAGCTGAAGAGAAGTTTCATTTTCAAGCAACATCTTGCCGTGTTGAGATGTGACATCCTGATAGGCTCAACGCAGAGAACACAGAGTTCTAAGATAAAATCACAAGGCGCCTCCACAGAGGATGGGTTCTTACGCAACCAGCTTATTGGTGCTTTCCTTTTTTAGATATTTTGGCAACTTAAGCCTGCCGCACACGAGAGCAATCTGCTGAGCAAGGAGTCATTGGAGGCCGTTTGCTTAACAGATCGCTCGCTGTGCGCGGCTAATTTTTGGTGAGTTTTCTCTTTCACGAGGCGTTGAGGTGAAAATCAAAACAGTTTTAATATTTTTCGCCTCGCACTGCAAATATTCAAGTGACCAATCAAACGCGGTCTCCATTTACATGATACCAAGATGGCAGCCCACGGAGAAGATTACATTTTAGAAGATAAACTCGTGGAAATTTGGCCAGACTACACCTGTTTATACGATGTCTGCGCAAAATTGGACCAGACGGGTACTGTGAAAACAGGGGGCTGCCATCTTGGAATCATGTGAGCGGAGAACGCGTTTTGATTGGTCACTTCAATATTTCCCCTCAACACACAGCTCACATAGAGCGCACACAGTGAAATATCAGACCTGTTTGATTTTCACCTCAGCGCCTTGTGAGGCAGAAAACTCACCGAAAACGGCCTCCAATGACTCTTTGCCCAGCAGATTGCTCTCGTGTGCGGCAGGCTTAAAACATTTTACCCTCAGTTAAATCAAAGTCAGAACGTTTTTAAATGATTTTCAATTTCATCACAAAAATATGGCATCCTACCAGGGGTGTGCTAACATGAAATGTCAGCATTTGAATTGGACTTTATTGGTCAAATGTTCCACGCAGTTCTGAGAAATATGTGGGGTAATGGAATTTTGTGAATTTGTGAAAGGTATTGTTTTTAAAACTGTGAGCAGCCGATAAGAAAAGCTCAAGCAAAAGCTGAACAATGACTAGGACTTAAAAAAAGAGGCTTTTTGGATGAACAGCAGGACTAAAGAGCAGAGAGAGAAGGGGGAAGTTTAAACAGCCTCCTCCTATCAACCATTAAGGGCAAAAATAATTTTCCCGACTCTAATGTCTCTCTGGCTGTTTCTAACCATACGGCCAGACAGAGATTTAAAGAGGAGCAGCAAAAGCAAATGAGGTGGATTATCAGTTTTTGCCAACAGCTGATTGTGTGATTCAGGACTTATTGTGAAATATCATCTCTGCTGCCTGGAGATTGAGCTGTTAGCATTTCACGACAATCCTGACATTGTCATGCAGTAACAGTCTTCAGTCTGAGGCCTCTTCAGGTTTGTTGCGAGACAGACGGCTACCAGAGATCCCACAGCATCACCATCCACAACGACTCTTTGAAGATACCTGAATTATGTGTTACAACATTTAATATCCCTTTGGGATTAGTTAAGTGTTATTTAATTGAAAGTGATACCATACATAAATGTAGAAGCACACCCTGCAGTGCATTTAAAGAAAGTGTGCATATTTGAGGAATTTCTGCTTCACATTTCAATCTAATCTGTATTTGTGCTCATGGATATATTTAACTGGTGTCTGAAGGGATCCTCAGTCACAGTATTCATCGTGCTTTAAGAAAAAGAGGGTTTTACATGCTATATATCTGCATTATATCCTTTCTCCTAAGCCTTCTAGACATGTACTCCTCCTCCTCACTCGTTTATCATGCTGTGAGAGCGCATCTGCAGCAGAAAACCTCTCACTGTGAAGTGCACATTTGAAAAACAAGTGGTGGAAAAGGTCTGCACGTAATTGCCAGAGTATTCTCCTGAACGTCCTGTGTTCATGTTTGACAAGAGCTTCATGAGCTTTTTATTTTTCTTTTTTTCTTTTTTTCTTTTATTTTTATTAAATAACTTAAGCGGTTATCAGAACTGCCATAATCAAATATTCTCTTGTTTTTTTTTTTTTGTCATGAATAGGAAGGTGATGAAAGCAGAAAGTTTTTGCGTCATTTTTGTAAAACGTCCTTTTTTTTTTTTTTTTTTTAGCCTGCTCTTGGTTGATTGTGTGAATGGTTAAAGTCTTGTCAATAAGGCATCATCACTTAAAGCATTTACTTAACACATTATTTTAGGCATTCTTAATTATATCTAGTGTCTTTGGTAACTTATAAAGATCTATTTTTTTATTCTTCTTTTTAATATCCTTAATTTTTTATCTATATCCCAGATATTTCAAACTAATCAGATTAATGTGATTCTGAGGAACCTAATTTTATTCCACTGTCTTGGAGTTTCTAATATACATAGAATAGACAACAGTGCGTGAGTCTTGAATCTTATTGCAGGTGGAAACGCCTAAAGTGAAAAGTATACTTGGTTTTCAAATGTCTGATCTAATGACTAATCATCCAGATTAGTCATCATATCGCTGCGCTGATCATACTGTTGTTGCGGTTTTGTAGCTCTTTGATCTCCCAATATCAAGTTTAAGAGATTCAGATTGTCGCTTAAGGAGCCAAGATATAAGGAGAAACTTTCTCTTCTGGTGTTCCTTTTCAAACAAAACCTATATTATGAAGTTTTCTGCTTATGTTGGCAATTAGCACGAGTACTATTACAAAAAAACGACATACTCCACATGTAGGTACTTGAGACTGTAGGCTGTCAACATTTCCTGTTCCATGACTGTAAAAGTGTGAAAGCTTGCTCTCTCTCGCCGTCTCACAGCCTGAATAAACCGCAGACAGATCTGAATGTGTCATTTATTGCCATAAGACAAACCGTATTTAAATGATCAATTCTTGGCATTACGTCCCAGTTGTACAACAATTATAGCAAATTATGATTACATCCAATCATATTTTCAATTATTCAGACTTTTGTTAATGTTGTAGAAAAATAATATAGTATTTGGAGTATGGACTGTTTTTTTTGTGGGTTTGTCAGTTGGTGTATCATTATCAGAGTTTGGTGTGGGTCTCTTTGCTTAGGCTGCTGCCCCCGTGACCCAACCCCCGGATTGAGTGGAAGATGGTGAATGTATTGCCCATTCCTACATAGGAACGCACCAAACCGGATTTTTCTGCCTGATACGATTTCCATTTTTCTTTGAGATCTAAGCTGCTGATTTTGATCAACTACGGTGTTTCTTTTTAAATTTCTAAAGACCAAAATCCATAAAAAGAAAATGTGCTGCAGGTTCTTTGACAGCGGTAGTAGCTTCTAATTAAAAAGAT
The DNA here is from genome assembly GCA_963556495.2 of Valencia hispanica. NCBI lineage: Eukaryota > Metazoa > Chordata > Actinopteri > Cyprinodontiformes > Valenciidae > Valencia > Valencia hispanica. Next base: position 18,017,087 of record OY747713.1, on the reverse strand, counting down.
TTGTTATGGTTATAGAATGGCGAATAAAAAAATCATTTGTCAATTTGCTGGAAAATTGAATGAATTAGTAGGGAAGACATAGTGAAATGGCACAAACGTATAAAAATATGCATCATGCTAAGCAATGAGAAAAACAAACAATTAGGTGGAAAACCTATTTGTCAAAGTGCATGTATGCTGGTTCATGGATTTATAGATTGAAAATGGTGACGATTTTAGTTTTGATGCATTCAGTGAATAAGGAAAAAAAATCAGATTTTTCTGTATTTGACCTGCTGATCCCTGAACACAGCCAATAAAAGATTCAATTTCCATTATATATACCCGTCTATCTTATGCAGGTGGGGCTGGTGGTACACCCTGGACATGTCGCCAGTCCATCACAGGGCAACACAAAGACACACAGGGCAAACAACCATGCACACACACACTCATACCTAAAGACAATTTAGAGACACTGATAAACAGTCATGTTTTTGGACTGTGGGAAGAAGCCAGAGTACCTTGAGGGAACCCACACATGCACATGGAGAACACGCCAACTCCATGCAGAAAAACCCCGGGCTGGGATTCGAACCCAGAACCTTCTTGCTACAAGGCAACCGTGCTACCAACTGTCCACCATCCGATACAAGATGAATTGGTCAATTTATTCAACAATCCCAGCAAACTTCCAGTCTGTAGTAATGAACCGAAAGGGTTCAGAGTCATCGGGACACGAGTGGACAGTTTTTATTGCTGGTGGGAAGCTGGGAAGTGTTGAAAACTAAAACATCTTTTATCCACTGCAGATTCTGTGGCTTTTATTAAACAGCTTTTGGCGTAATAAAAAAAATAATCTAGGTCTAGTGTAGTTTAGTATATGGTCCAATTAGAGGAACTGTTATTATGCTTCTATTTGTCTTGCAGAACAGCCAGAGCCTTTGGTGAACTACATGTTAGCAGAGCTGTTGTTCAGCTATTATTTCCTAATAGCATATTTGTATTATTTTAAACAGCATGTGTACAAATATAGGTTAAGTTGGCTTTATTGAAGTGCCCGTGTAATTGGAAGGTAATGAGCCACGTTGGGCGGCTGTCTGCACGGTTTAGCAGAGCAAGCGGTCTGTTTACGGCAATAATTGAATCAAATTCAAACGATTGCCAGTGGTTTTTATTTTAAAAGCCACGCTTGCTTCAAAGATGTATTTTTAATTACGATAAAAGTTGGTCAATCATCAGCCTCCACTGCAGGAAAACAGTCTGTCAGCCTCTAATTTGACCAAAGCATTGGAATGGAACTAATTACATTAATAAAAGATGTAGATTTGTAGAGAACTGTAGCGTGCTTTAACGTGTGACCTGTATAATTACAAATGATCAATAGAACTTAGCTTTTTGTACCCGTTAGCCTCGGATTGTATGAAAGGACATTATTCCTTTGACCTGTGTCAAAAATGAATAAAACGGATGATGGAATGTTTAATTTTTTTATGTTATTAAAAAATGGACCTAGCTGGAGTGTAGGTTATTGGTGCTGGTGAGGACGGCTAAATTTCTGATACAGCTGCAATGCAAAACCTGTGCCATACGCCTGCCAAGTGTGAAGTGTGGGTGTAGTTATTTGAGGTTAAGCTAAGGGCAAGTAAGATTTTTGTCCTTTGACCATCTGCTCCTGTAGTATACCAACAGCCCGAAAGCTATTGGATGGGTGCCTAAAGAGCCCTAAAATAAAGTGGTATTTCTCCTCTGCTTGTTTTGGCATTTCAGCTTGTTCATCTGCTTTTGTTTGGAGATTGAGGTGCAAATTAATTAGGCTATCTTCAGTGAAAACCTGCAAAATATAGCAAGGATTTTTTTCTTTTCTCTAATCGCAGTTTAAAATCCTAATCATCAGGGCTGAGAGCTTGAAAAGCCGTTTTCTTTTTCACTAATTCATATTAAACATTTTGGAGGCACCAGCAATTTATGTGCTTCTTTTTTGTACTACTTTTTAAAATATCTTCTTTCTAGGAGTTTGTTTGGAACATAAAAGAGTAAGGCTCACACCCCCCCAGACTCAATCAGGACGTATTGTGAACCAAAACACTTTTTTCCCCCCTAAAATTGGGTTTAATCTGAAAGCTCTTGAGCGTGATTTCTCCGTCCATTCTGCAGGTGCGGTTCAGGTTTAGGCCCAGGAGTTGAAAGCAAACTTTTGAGGTTCACGTGTTGTCTGGTGCCGCATTAACGCCTGGAATATCAGCAGTTTTCCAGAACTTATATTCAATCTAACGGTTTCATGTAACACTTTATCAGTTCACGCCTTTGCAAGGATTTTGCAGCGTCTCTTAGAGGCGTAATGAATTATTCCTTGCTGCAGAAAATTGCTAAGTGCTGTGAAAAGAAAATCTCCTTGCACGAAATGTTGTACCTCCGCTATTTTTTTGTGCCTTTTTTAAACCTGAAGAATTAGGAGTAGCAGCTCCTGTACACTCCTCCTCCTCTCTCCACACTTATCGTTTTTGTCTGTTTTTTCCCCCCCCCCAAACGCGTGGTAGCATTTAAATCTTAAAGCTGTTTAGACTATTCTAGGGAGGGCTTCACAAAATGTGGGACATGCTCTATCGCTTAGGAAAACTGAGAATACTGCTTGATCTTCCTAGCTAGTGGAAGGGTGGAGCAGAATTCATTTTGATATTGTAAAGCTTCTTCTATGGTATTACCATCCGCCTGTGAAAGCTTGTGATGTTTGTTTTTACTCCCAAGTTTTGGCATTTTAAGGTGTTCCATGAGACTCCCCTCAATAAAAAAAATAAAAAAGTCAAGATGCTACATGTGATTGTTTTTTTGTTTTTTAAGATGTTGCATAAAAAACTGTTAAGATTCCAAAAAACATTTATAATTTGTAGTGTCTCTTGGCAGTACAGTGGACCCCCCCCCCCCTATTCTCAGTCTATATTTCTGCAGTTTTTCTGCAGAATGTGACTCTAGATTATTCGGAAAATTCACTTATTTGTGTTTTTTTTTTCTTTTTCTGTAGAGCATATCTAAAATATTGAAGAAGCTGAAATACCTAGTTAATACTTAGTTAAAATCCTACTTGCCACTCTTTTGGCTAAAGTAGCCAATCCAGGAGCGCCATATATTTTTCTACATGCTGATTGGTTGTACCCTCAAGGTCAGAGACAAGACTGTAGATGTTAGCTTCTGCGGTAGCGCTAATACTGCTTATTAATGCATATTGGGGTATATTTAGTCTTTGAACTATTAAATTGGCAATTACAAGCGTTTTATGATCTAAAGTATTTGCACTATTATCCACTCAGGTTTTTGAGAGGAACTGTGGTCTCTAATACCAGGGGTCCACTGTAGTTGGAAACAGACCAACCAGCTCACTAACCCTATCCCATCACACATGTATATGTAGCTGAAATAACTTTGGCAGTAATAGAAAATATGGATTTCGACACCACAAAGCCCTACCACAATTAAAAAAAGAAGTCAAGTATGTCTATCAGCTTGGATGTGACATTTCTTTTATTTCTGTGTGTTTCCATAAATGTTTTAATCATTTCACAAAATGAACCATAGACAAAAATTGGACTCTCAGACGAGACTTGTTGCTTTAAAGTTTAATTCTGTAATATGAATTAAGCTTAACGTATAAACATGGCATCAACATAAATTTCCCATTAGGGTTTGTAGTCTAAAAAGTCTAAGGTGCAGAAAAGTCAAGTTTTTTGTTGGAGAAATTTGAGACTCCAACTACTTGTGCAGCTTTTTTACCTTGACTGGCGGGGTACCGCTCCAGCACAAATCCGTTAGAAAAAGTGTCAGGAACAGATGAAGTAAAAACTTTTGCAGCTTCAAGAAGTCAAGAGAATGCTAGTGAGTGAAAAAGTTGCTGGGAACCAGGACTTGTTGCTGGCACGACCACATTATCATGTTCATTGATCAAAGAATGATTGGGAGGAGGCCTCGAGTTGTCCTGAAGCTGTTGTAAAATCATCAGATTAAAAGGAGTCATGACCTGTAATTTTCACTTTTCCATGAGAAAAAATTTATGTTATGATTGCCTAATGATTATACACAGCCCGGGAAGCCGATATTTAAAAGTGAAGCGTTTGTTTACCCCTGGGTTTGTCAACCAGCCCACGTGTACGCGCACTCAAATACGTGGTTTTAATTTCTGGCTGACTTGACGTCAAGTCGGCGCAGGATATACCATATATAGACATCGCAGACGTACCTGTGCTGCAGGAAGTTTGCCCTCCCTCTCTCCCCCTCGCTCATCTCCCCCTCACATTCAGTCAAGCGCCGCCATTACTGAATTCTAGTGATGGGAATTCCAGCTCTTTTTGGAGAGCCAGTTCTTTTGGCTCGACTCACCATAAAGAGCCGGCTCTTTCGGCTACTCAGATTTTCTGTTGCTTAAAGTGTATTTATTACCAAAATTAATGCAAAACGATGTGTACCAAATGTGCCAAAACAACCGGGAGAGATGGAAAAAAAAACGGCTCCCAATGACGAGCCGACTCCAATCGTTCACTTCAACGAGTTAGCTCTTAGGGCCGGTTCGTTCGCGACCGACACATCACCGATTCGAAGTACGAACAACACCGTGAAAGATGCAGAAAGTTTCTTCACGCAGTGATGCATGAAGAAGTCGTATTCGTGTCAGCCTTTTATTTTAATCAGCTAAAACCATTTCTACCAGAAACGTAGTGCACACGTGAGTTGCCCTGTTGTTGACTGCCAGAATCAATATGGAAATATTTTTTCTATATTTTTACGACGGAATCCTTTACGAATTTGGGACAATATCAGGCGAAGTTGGCATCGAAGCTCTGTTTGTAAAAAGGGGCCATTCCAACAATCAGAGGCTCTCTTGCAATTGAAACGGTAAGGCTGTGTTTTTATTGCTCTGCTGTGTGTAACAAACAGCAGCTAACTGCTAATGCTGCTATTGTATGCTAGCAGGAGTTTTTTTTGTTTTTTTTGTGCTAGCGGGAGTAGTAGATATGGGTTAGATATGCTGAAGCGTTACCTGCGGTGTCAACCTCCCTCCTTCCTGCCACCAATCAACACGCCCCTCATTTGCATTATTACCATGCCCGTCCACGACAGCCAAAGTATCGCATCAGATCTCGTGAAAAAAGGGTCAGAGGAGCTCTGTGTTAATTTTTTTCACTTTTTTTCAACTTTTCTTTTTTAGAAGGGCCTGAAAGACTATAATAGAGCGTAGGTATCCAAGATAATACTAGGTTATGACTATGGCTAGACCAATGTCAGTTTGGAGAAACTGATCCATTTAGTAGGAAATGAATGACTGCAGGGGGAAATTGACGTGCCGAGTTACTTGCTCCTCCTTGTCGAACTTTTGCTTCTACTTCTGCTTTCCCCTCAGCTGAGAGGCATCATGTCAAGCCCCTACTTCCTAGGCAGCGTTCTCCCGGGAGAATATTGTCAGACAGAGCAGCGAGGGCTGTAAAAGTGCAGCATGGTGCTTATATGTGAAACGGAGTGCTGATCCAAGCTACGTGGGTTCATTTGCAGATGAGACCTCCTTAAAGCGAGGCCAGTGGAAAGCCATTACAAAGAAACGTTAAGGATTTGAGTTCAGTCTTATATGCTTTAGTGATCAAACCCCCCCCCCCCCCCCTTTGTATTGGGTGTGAACAAGCTTAAGCAAGCTACTTTTTCCATTCTTAAATCATCATTTATGACCTCCCTTCGGAGGTTATCCTCTTTGCTATGGATAATGTGACCAAAACTGTGACTCAAGCTCTTCGACGAGCTCTTCCCAGCAGCTATTCAAGCCCTTCTACAGTACAGAAGTGAGAGGCAGCGCTCTATTAATTTGGGCCCAACTGAAGAGGGTGCCCCAGTTTTTAGGCTCTTGATTTGCTTGAGTCGGTGTTCTCGACGATGTTTTTCTGAAAGCCTCTGCTACATTGCCACCTAGCAAGAGGTACACAACCTCTAACTACCGTTTCAGTTCCAGGGTTTACACGCACTCATCATGGCCTTGGCTGGCATTTCAAATTTTAATCTCCTAATTACTCAGCTTTACTTTTGTGATTAAACAAAAAAAACAAAAAAAAACTTTAATCTGCTTAAAAAACGGATTTTTTCCTTCATTCAAATGTGGTCCAAGTAATTCATACAGATTAGGGATATGCAATTATTGTACTGTACTGTGTTTGCTGTTGGTTCCATGAAAGTAGCAGGTAACGTTCCAGATTTACGCTTCGATCGATCGTTGTTTAAGCATCAAAGCGGGCTCTGAAAAACTGAAGTGAAGTTTTGTTTTTTGTCTAGAACAGCCCACAGCCAAAGAGCCACGACAGAGTGGTGACATTATGTTGCATTAAACCCTCTCTTGCATTGTTCATTTGAACCGGTTTTTCCTGGATTCTGCATCCATGTAGAGAATCACAGTGCATGAGGCCATTTATCGACACAGCTCAGTGGTTCTCATTTTTTCCTGCGCACCTCTCTCGCCAATGCTGTTAACGGTGCAGTGTCAGAAGAAGCGGCGGCCTCAGTCGTGAACAAAAGAGCAGTAATGGAGTTCTTCCAGTCAGCTGGTTGAATGAGAAATAGTTGTTCTGTTGAAAGTAGTTGTGTTCTCTCATTTATATGCAGATTCATTCTTAAATAAAAATAGAAACGTCCTGTAATAAAGCAAAGTTTCAACATGTATTTTCAGGAAGATGTATTATACTTTTATTAATACACACTGCCCTATTTTTTTATCTCTAATACAGGAGCATGACCTGGAGCAGGTCTAAGTTGGCCCAGAAACAAAACCTAGATAGCGGAACTAAATTTATCCCCCGTGCTCCTCGTCCACATGAAAGAAAGAAAAAACAACAACCCCACACCACATCTGTGTTGCCATGCAGAGTGCGAGATAACCGGCTGGTTGATGCAGCGCTTGTCAAGCTGTTTGTTGTGCGCCGTCATGGCTGTTTTGATGCGATTGTTGTTCCGTGACCGTACAGCCTGCTGAACTCATCCTCCCAGTGAAGAGCAGACGGAGAAGAGTGTCTGCTCATCGGATGCAAGGCTGTAATTGAAGGCATTCCTTTTCATCCCTGGCCTTGTGAACACCCCCCCTCCCCTCCCCCCCCCACACACAGAGTTTGTTTTCTTCTGCAGTAATTGTTCTATGGAAGTGGTCAGATTGGAGTTATTTGGCCTTGAGATGCTTCATCTCTCCCAAAACCCATCTGATGCTTTATTGTTTTGCGCTTGATTTTAAAAATCATTTCAAAAGCAACAGAAATGGACAGCTGATGTGTAGAATTAACCGCAAAACTAGTGGTCATCTCAAAGAAAAACAGTGGATGCATGCATGAAGTCTCTTGCATTTACTGTAGGTCATTATCGGTCAGATAGTCCTTTGTAATAATTGACCCGCTCTCTCTGCTTTCACTCTCACTCCACGTTGTCTTTGTTGAAGTGGTCCTGCATGCCCTCTGGGTGGTCCAATGGGAGAAGTGGGGTGGGGGGAGAACAAGGAGGATCTGTGCTAATGCTCCCTTGTCCTCTTACTGACAGAAGTCAGCACGCAGCTCTGTGGGCGAGCACACCTGCATACAGAGAGGAGAGGGAAGGGAGCAGTGAGAGAAACGGTGGTGGGATGGTAGGAGGCAGGGGAAGAGAATAGAAATGACTGGCTGCCAAGTGTTCGAACTGAGGAAGGTTTTGGTGGTTAGGCCAAAGAGATTGCATTGTTCTTAAAACTGCCTCATCAGTTTCTCTTCATACGTACCACAGTATCTGTGCCTCGGTGGTTATGTGGAAGGAGGTTTGGGTTTTTTGTCACTTTCTGCTCCAGGTTAAAGTGAATGTGTTCTGTGGCTGATAGGCTGCTTACTGCGGAGTCTGTTTTTAATAAGATCAGCTGCTTAAAGCATCTCTGAAGACTTACTGAATGGTAGAAATGGCTTTGCTCAGCTTATTCCTAAGTAATTTTCTCCTTTCAGTTTAATCCCTTGAACATTTTGCAGAAACTTAGTTGAAACTGGCAGAGAAAGTATGTAGGTGGCTAAGTCAGATAAATCCCAGAAGAAACTGGCTTCAAGGTGTTTTGGTCACATTGGAGACTGGAAAAAACTGAGCGTTAAACTTTTCATTCCTCCATAAATGTTTTTGCAAAAAGAAAAATGATGCACAATTTCTTATTTATGTAAAAAATCTGTAACTGAGGATTTGTAGCCCACTCCCAACACATTCAAATGCTTTGATCTGCAACTTGAGTGCCACTGCCCTGCTATATTTGGATGCATCCCTGCTCCATCACACCTGAATCAGATGGTAAACCCTGAACCTTGGTAAAACATCCTGACGTGCCAAGAGGGAACTCAGCATTTTGATTCAGGTGTGCTGGAGCAGAAATGCATCCAAAAGTTGCAGGAGAGTGGCACTGGAGGACTGGAGCTGCAAATCCCTGATCTAAATCATTGCATTGTAGCTCTGGCTGTATTGTTGAATAATTGCCCTGCTAGAGGGTAAACCTGTTCCTCAGTCTCAAGTCTTGTGCTCCATCCTTCCTCCCAGCATCTCTGACCAGCTTCTTTGTCTTTGCGGAAGAAAGGAACCCCCACAGATTGATGCTTCTGGACTGAATTTCTCTGACAGATCCTCACACCTGTGCAGCTCCTCCAGAATTATCATGGGCCTCTTGCTTGTCTTAATTTAGCTCCCCTTACCCTGTCTGGTAGTTTAGGTGGAATGCTACACCTTGGTAGGTTTACAGTAGGGCTACAGAATATTTGAAAAACATACAATTGCAGTGTTATAACTGTTGCAAGTGACCCTCATTTTCCTCCCTTTATATATATTTTTTGTCATCAAGCTGTTACCAGCCAGTAAGATTTATATTTGCGGTGCATTTAGAGCAGTAAGAGTATAACTATAATACTGATATCTAATGTTTTAATACATTGCAGTTCAAATGTAATAATTTGTATGATGATGCATCAAGTAGTTCTTGAAAATGTCATTTTGCACATGCTGCATTACTTTGTGCTTCCATATATTGCGCAGCTCTGGTTGCAGTTGAGCCATACTCGGGTGTCTAAAACCCCACAATGCAACTCGTGCTGCGTTCAGTGCGCGTCACGTAAACGGCATGACAGACCAGAACTGGTTCCAAGAGAACATCTCTTCTCAGTCACAGGCCATATAGAGGGATTATCGGTCTATGTCACTCCCTGCTCTGCTGTGCATGTCGAGTGCAGAAAAAGTTGCGATCAGGTGGTGGTCTGCTGTTGGTTGCAAAAAGCGCTTTGATAAAACAAACTTGCAAGTTTTGTAGAGTTCCATCGACTCGCAGCCCTTTCAAGGCAAATAAACATGCCTTTGGTTGCGAGCGATCAGGGGAAGCGATTGGAAGAAGCAGATGAATAAAAATCCAACAATCTGCAGCGATTACTTCATATCAGGTAAGCCTTGGCTAACAAACAAGCTAACATTGCTAACCAACACTGCGACTACAAGATAACCACAAATAATAATAATGGGCACTGGAGCGATGTAAATTACCAGTGTTGCATGATTTGCCCTTGCATCCGCTGTGATGATAAACAAATAATGCCTCTATTGTTCAGAAGAAGCAGTCAGCTTCACATTCAGAAATTGTTAACCAGTTAGTTTGCCTTAGCAACTGGCTAAAAGGATAAATAGGTTAAAAGGGCCAGGTGGAAATGAGGAAGTGGAGTTCAAAACAAAAGTTCCGTATATCTCTCCTGTATTTCCTCAAAAAAAAACCCCCCACAACATTTTACTTTTTCAGTCATGTTTAGGAATGTTGATTAATTGTAATTAATTCACAGCTACCCAGTGTTTAATTAGGTTACAATTTTTAATCGTTTGACAGCCCTAGTTGTAATATGACAAATGTTGAAGAGTTCAAGTGGTATGAATACCTTTGAGGTGCTGTATTTAAGTCCCTACACATGATAACTGATTATCTTTGGTTGCCACTGCGTATTAAACATGAAGATTTCGTTCCTTCAGTCTCTGTGTTGAATTTTTGGTCCCCTGGTTAGATGACTGGCTGGCGTTCATTTTGGCACATCCTGCATGGCTCGTGGTCGTTTCATTTAACTTTTGATGCCTTTTTTTATTGGAAGATTTTTATTCATTTCCAATCATATTTTTATTCCTTTATTCAAATTCATTTCCCTCGTTTCTTGGCAAGATTTCTGGTAGCACCGCACGTATTTTTGTAACTCGTGTCCTCATCTTCCATGCCAGCTTCATCCTGTTGAGGGTTGCTGTAGAGCTGCAGCCTCCCCTTGGGTTAAGAGGCATCAGGAGCATGGTGACAGGTGTTCAAAGCGCCAAAACGGCAAGAAGCGAGACGAACAACCATGAAAACCTAAAGTCACTTTGGAATACTCATTCAATATAAAATGGATGTTTGTGCTTGTGGTAGGAAGCCAAAGAGCACGGATAAAACCCACGCAGGGACCGGGGGAATATGCAAACTCCACTGTCAGCCTTGAGGCGACATTTTAACCGGAAAACCCTCTCGCTGTGAGGCAACCGTAACGCACACTATGCTGCAGTGTATAAATAATTTTAAAATAGTTTTATCATAATATGAGACTGTGATCACAATGCAAATAAACCAAATTCCTGGTGGCCAAACGATAATAGCTGATATGACGTCTCTGTTATTCATGGCATGGAAAAAAATCGCAACATAAATATAAACGACATGTGTAAGGATGTAAAGGCAATAAATTAAGAGTGCTGCTCTTTTTATACAGCGGTGGTTACAATTGACTTGGCATTTAGGAGCTAGTCTGCACATGGTGCACAGTATGCAACGATAATGTATGTTACTTAGATTTGCACAATACATTGATTTGCAATATCAGCATGTGAAACATTGCAATTGCAAAGCACTGCTTGGCTGCAGTAGAATGTTCTATTTCAATCGTAATGCCAGTTGGAGGTACTCGCCACCCACTTCTGATGTAGATTTTAAAGATGGTAACAGATTTTTGAACGTCTTGATTACATAAAACAAAGCATTGGTAAAATATGGTTTAACTACGACCAATATCATCAGACCAATATTCAAAATAAAAATATTCTCGTTTTCCTAATCTCGTGCAGCCCTAATACTCTAACTTTCTTTTCGTGTTTAAAAAAACAAAGGATGAATACTACCATAGTAGTTTCATGCATGGAATATACAAACTAACGGTGTTTGTGAGTGAGTGAGTGAGTGAGTGACAGATTGGTGCATTGCTTTCACTTTGATATCCTAGATGATTGGCCAGAACAACTTGACTCTAACCAGAGTAGATACTTGTGTTGCATGGGCAGCTGGGACTCATGGGCATCATCCCATTTCCAGTAATCCTCCTGTTTGTGTTGTATAGCATTCTGTAGTTGAAGTTCAACCAAACTAGAGCTGCACAGTATTACAAGATAATTAAATTGCAAGACTATTTTAGTGACCGTTTTGGTTTGCAGTTGATATTAGTGTCTCCATTCTCCTTTCGTTAGCTTCACCATCCTGATAGCGATCACTAGAGTTATCCTGAGCTATCTCTGTAGTTATGCAGCTAAATGCTTAGTCTGCTGGAGGACAGACTGACCACTTTTCTTCACCCTGCTACTTTTCTCTTCTACTACTCTCCAGTTGCATTATTTGTTCTCATTTCGACTGTTAACTTTGTTTTTTCTCAGTGTTTTTTTTCTTTTCTCCATAGAAGCTACACCTGGTCTGGTATCCTGCTTAGCTGCAATGCCCCATTGGACGGGGGACATCCCAATCACTGAGCATCCTCCATGTCCTCTTATCAACTGTTTACTTTCTTTAATATAGAAAGTACTCTTACATCAGTAATTTTGTTCTTTCTGTGTCTCTACTCTGTCTTCTCAAACCCACAGACGGTCGTGGCAGATGGCCGCTCATACTTAGCCAAGTTCTGCTGGAGGTTTCTTCCTGTTAAAGAGGGCTTTTCCTCTCCACTGTCGCTACATGCTTGCTCAGTATGAGGGATTGCTGTGGTTGGAGTCTGCATCAATGGGGCCCAACTGCCAGTCAATGACTAATCTGCTAAAATTCCTTACATAGAAAACTAGCTAAACCTTTAAACTGATTGGAATGTTTGTATTGAAATGACTTTCTTGTAAAGTGCCTTGAGATGACATTTGTTGTGAATCTGCACTATAAAAATAAACTGAATTGAAATTCAATTGAATTGGGTAAAGCATGGCATCAAGGCCAGCTGGCTAAATAGATTTATCTCCCACTTTATCAAATAAATGTCACTATTACTGGTTAGGTCCTCATTTTACAAACAGAACTAGGCTTGTTTCCACTATTGGAACTTCCAGGAAATTTTACCAGACCTTCACGGTATGCACATGTCTCCATTTCACCGGTCACGAGAAGCAGGAGGACTTTAGTCACTATTTGTGTTTGAACAACATACAAGCCTCCAGTCACTAGGTGGCAACAATGCTGAAACTAATCAACAGGCTGTTTGTTCAACCCAGCAGAAGTAGTCTACACAGACACAGCGGTCTATCCATGAAGTTCGCAATGTGAAAAAAGCGGATGGAATCGCTGAATGTAAACAAAATATATACCAAATAATGGAACTGATTTAATAGGGGACAAGAGAAGTTTGACAGTGATAAGTAAAATGGTGGAGGTGATGGAGGCAAAGGAGTTATGATTTTTTTTTCTTTGAAAAGGAAGAAGCTGATGAAGCTGACAAATAACTATACAGTTTAAAACATTCTGAATGTTACTGTTTAGTCTAAAGGCACATCCCAGGGAATTATTTGTACCTTTTCGCTTGAGAATCAGACTGAGCAGTCTTGATCAAATGTTACCCATTGAGTTACTGAGCTGAACTTGGAAATGGTCTTAAGACTTACACTAAAAAACAATAAAATGAACTGCAGCCACGTAAATTGGAAGTTTTATTAATCTGTTACAATAATCAGTATATTTTATGCAAAACGACGGTGGAGGGAATTAGTGCTTTTTAATTATCAGGAAGTTTAGGATTGAGTGTTGTGGCGATAGAGGGCAATGCCTTTTATAAAAGATTGAATTATTTTCAGTGTTCTAATCAAGTCTGTTTCTATTTAAATAATGGATTAGGAGGGAGCTCTTCATTGTTTTTATTATGACTATTATTAGAGAACAATTGAAAGAATTGTTCTGAAACACATTGCAGCTTGTAATATTCTTTCTATCTGGTTAGCAGATGTGTTTTTTGTTTAAAGATTCAAAATAAGTATTGTTGTGCTGAATATTTTTGTTTTTAGAGTAATTATAAACACGTGTGCAATTATCCCTGCCCATTGTTCGCTCAACAACGGGCATCTCTCCATTTTGGCTCTCGTCTGCTGCAGATGTGTCTGTCGGGCCGGTTTTCTGTTCGTTTTCACCTGTCCATTCTGAGAGGATGACTTTATTATCCCAACCTCGCCACTGGCATGCTCACCTGGTGTGACATTACAGATCATCGCTATCTGGGGCCGTGGCTTTGTTTCAGGTCGCGACAGCAGCTGACAGTGAGGCAAGGACAAAAACAGCCCACGGTCGCTTCCTGTTGGTGCAGAGCACAGGCAGAACAGAGGAGCAGGCGAAGGGATGAGAAGGTGAAAGAGGGCTCAGGGCACACGATGAGAAATGGCAGATGGACGAAAGGAGGGCAGATAGGACATAGCGACAGCTGGAATAGGTTGTCAAATCTGTGAGTGGTTGCTGAAAACGAGCCAGTCAGGAGGTTTTTATATCATGGGGGGTTATCAAGTTGACCAGCTGGCAAGTAGCCTGGCAATAAAACGAGATGGGAGGGCTTGGAGCTGGAAAAGAGCTGAAACTCACTGATGAGACCACATTGGAGGGTTGAAGATTATATTTGTGCATGCTTGGATTGCAGTTGAATTCGGAATCTGCCAAATGGAAATGCACTGGTCAGCCTCACGAGTCACATTAACTTTAAACTGGATTTATTTTACAACACTTTCAAAGCATGTAATGAGTCCAAAGAATTAACGAGCGACATCTTTTGTTCAGTGTAGGTTATATTTGTAAGGTTTATATTTATCCTACGATAAATATAATAGATTAGAGTATGTTCAAACCCATTTTATCCCATTTAGCTCCCATATAAGTGTGCTTGCACCTTCTAATCATTTCATTCCTGTATTTGAGAGAAAACAACACCGAAAAGACCTTTTCTCTCCGTGTGGCTCCCGTCTTCACAAAGAGATTATATTTCTGGAGTTTCTACGTGATGCATGGAATTGTCTGTTTGTTCACAGGGGACGAAACGGAGATGTCAAGACTAGTATAAGCCCCTTAAATCGCCCCTTCATTAGAGATGAAGTGGCCAAAATGAGGCACTTCAACTGGTTAAATACTTGACAGAAAAACTGTTGTGGATTATAAGACTCATTAGGAAGTTTAGACAGAACTAGCAGAAGCTTTCTTTGTCAATATATTTCCATATTTATAAAATATGATGGCCTATACTGACTTATTAAAAAGCCACTATATTAGAGGCTCTAAAACTGTGTAAAAAAATAAAAAAACAAATTCCCTGACGAGTCATTGGGAAAACCAGGATTATTCCTCCACCAGTGGCTGCCTGCTCTGTTGAGTCTGTGAAATGTCCTTCAGCTCCACATGCAAACTAACATGCTCAGATGGAAGTTTAAATGCAAATCCAATGGAAAGACTGAACACATTCATGATGGAGACATTTCAGACTGATTTCTGTTTAGACTTAAACAAAAGCATAGCCGTTACTACCGTATAGGGATGTGTATTGGTAAAAAATCTGGCAATACAAGGGATGCGATATATTGCGATACTATGAGTAAGTCTATATATTGGGATTTTAAAAACTGAATTTAACTTGAAAAACTGTCATAGCATTCTAAACACTCCAACCTGTTTCATACTTTAACACATCCATTTTTATTACCAGATCTAGTTGATCCACTGGAACAAAGGTGAAAAAAGGCCACAAACTACAACTTATACTTTTAATTTTGCTTTAAAAATTACTGTCAAAATTAATGGTTCCATTCAAATTCTTTTAAAAAAATGAAAAAGTTCAATTCATTTCTTTTGAATATTGATACAGTATCGTGACATAAAATATTGCACTATATCGTCGTATTATTTTCTTACATCCTACTACCGTAGTGAAAAGGCAGCTGTAATAAAACTAACAGGGCAGAGGAGTGTGAACGGCTGTTAACGGTCAACTCCGAGCCAAATGCAGTTACTAGAAGTAGAAACCTCTTAGGATGGTTTAAATACTAAGTAATCTTAGAAGATGCAGCTATCGAGAGTTCCTCCAGTTAGTCGTTTTTCTCAACTCTAATCTTTACCCATCAATGTTTTTAGTTGACACGTGCTTTTAAAATGCAAGTAGTTTTATTTTCTCAAACACGTCGTTGCATGTTTGTTGAAAGCCCCCTGTTTCTAGCCTGTAGGCACCGCATTCATTAGCATGGAATCTGATCGTTGGTTGCCTTAGCCTGGACAACAGTTTGAAAACAAACATGGCGCGTAAAGCATCCGATTCACTGTCAAATGATCAGAGTTATGGAAGTTTTTAAAGGCCAAATTGATCTAAAGTATGGGAGCACTTTTCAGTAGGCGATAAGCATTTTGGAGCTCTTAACCGTTTTGTTGGAAACAAGCCCACAAGCGCCATGCCTGGGAGGCATTTTAGGAGATGACACCAAGTGGCTGAAAAGATAAAGGCACCATATGAAGGCGGACGTTATTTTTTGCTGCCTATTTTCTAGTAAATAAACATTTAAGAAAACCTTTAAGCCCAGGTTTGGTTGAACACATTTCCTGCTTGTTAATGTTCAGACGATCAGATCTTCATCCTGCTTAGTGCTGCATGAGATCTGGGGAAAATTGGTACATTATTGCCAAATCTTCTGATAAAGATAATTGTGAGTTTTATCGTATCGGCTACTAACAACGTAGTTCAGGAGTGGCCATCAATAGCAGTTGGAGTCTATCAAGCTGGCTAAATATATTACTGAGTTGCAGAAAGTAAAACTAGAAATATGTTACCAAATGTCCCTCGCAATTGCGATGCGATATGCTGTGCAGCGCTAATTGTGTAGATGTTTTAGATGTAAATGTATCAAATTTATGCCAGATAAGGACAATTGATGCTTACTGTTAAAAGAGCAGACTACCATTTCCATAAAACATACATGTGAATTTTTTTTTTTCTGCCATCTCATAATATTTGGCACTCTAACTGCTTAATTATTATTTATTGATAATAAGGGAACACTGGGCATGCTGGTCGCTGCCACTTCACACATAGGTTTCCAACTTCAAAGTGAGAAACAGTTTTTCTGGTTATAATAAACTTTAACATAGTTTCTATTTCATCTTGTTCAATGAAAGAACTGCAAAATTTTTTGAGGAGAATCAGTTTTTTAGAATAATTGAAAAGTTGTATTTTATTTTTTAAAAGTCCAACAAACAACAAATGTTGCATTTACATTGTTCTAAGTCTCATAATCTGCTTCAGTGACTTCAACAAATGAAACTATTAGGGTTAGTCGGAGAGAAGATGGAAGGGTCAGTGGTCTGTAATCCAATTGCTTGCTGGGAAAAGGTCTTGCTAATGGAAACAGTGGACAAAACCTCCTGCTATAAAAAGTCTTAGAAGTGCATTGAGGATTGCTGAAGTTATTGTGGCTTCAGGCAGCCCGCTGTAGGCTTTCGGTTACTTTCAGGCCATTAGACGACTGCTTTCCTGTGATTGTTGCCTCTAACGACCAGTTACTACAATAACAGCTTCTTTTAAGATACAAATATAAAACTGAGTGTTTATCAGGGATGGATTGTTCTTCGCTGCTTGCTGTGTCTATATTTACGCGCTCTGTGATCCGTTTTTTGACCACATCTTCAAAGTGTGAAGAATGAGGACGGTAATATCGGCCCATTATGTCTGCTTTGCACACCCGTCCAGTTTTTGCAAGGACGCTGCTTCCAGAATATCATGAACCTTGGGCTCTTATTGTGCCGTGAGGGTATCACAGTATGCCAGCACTAAAACCTAACACTTGGAGCTTTAGTTTTCTCTTCACAACAATAGCTTGATTTCACACACAGTCAACAAGATGTCAGTTTAGGATTTATTTATTTTTCTCGCTCCACTTACTGTCTCATCTTGCAGCTTTTCAGTCTGCAGAGACACATCTCTGCCTACTCATTTTGCCTCTTTATGAAGCCTCCTGATGTAGCCAAGTCCTCTGAACACATTTTTTGAAATTAATGAATAAAACAATATTTTTTTCCCCTTCCTCCCAGCCTGCTGCTACAATTTAATGTGTCCTTTAGACATGTGGCGCACCAGGAGAAGAGCTTTTCCTTCCAAATTTGAATGATTGTCCCTGCAGGCGTACTCCCTATCAGTTGGGGTCCTTCTCTACTTTTCTATCCAGTGGACTGACCCACTTATATAGGATATTATATAGGTTTAAAAAAATATTTTCTGCTGTCTTTGCTTGCATTTATTAACGGCCATTTCTACACAAATCCAAGGTTCCTACTGTCTTAATGTCTGGAAAAGTATGGACTTTGCTTTTATCATTTCCAGATATGGGGAAACAAAAAAACTGCATGATTTTATTGACTTCACTCCTAATTGTGTTTGCACATTACAGCTTTATTTGTTCAAAATTACATATCTGTTTGGATGTATATCAACGTCCAAAAGGTGCACAACTCAAAGTTGTATAAGTTATAAAAATAAAAAATTTAATTAAATATTTGGAATCAATACAAATTTTCAGTAACACAATAAATACAGAATTAGAAAATTTAAATGTTTAAATATTTTAAATCTGTACCGCTTTAAAACCACATGATTATTTCAACACTTATATTTATTTTATAGTCACGTGTTATAGCATACCATGAATTTATAAGGGGGGCCACAACTTCTCTATGTAAGATTATTGGTCCGCAGTTGATGTGATTTGCAGGTTAACCATTCAGAGGAGGGGTGTATTTGATGTGTCATTGTGGCAGTTTCATGATGGATGGCAGCACAGTAATAAAATAGATGATTTTACTGTGTTTGATAGTGCGTGTAATAAATAATGAACTGATTAAAATTACACATGATCATTTAAGCAAATATTTATTGTACAGCAATGTTTAATATTTTACAGGGTCTTGTAAATTTTTTTTTTTGAGTTTTATGCTTTAGGATGCAACCATTTTTTTCTGTGAAAAAGTAGAAAGCTTACTTTTGAAAAAAGAATGAAAGGTGTTTTATACAGGCTGGCTTTTAGAGCTACTAAGGGAGAGGGCCCACTCAGTCATAATTTTTTATTTATTTATTTAGTTTTTGTAAAAGTCAATTTTCTGCTTTTTTTTGCCACCTAGACCTTCTGATTTGAGATGATTCTTCTCAAACATTTTTTAATCAAATTTTGAAAAAAAATCATTTGCTTTCAAGCGAATAAAAAGTTTGAATTTTGAAATAGAAAGGGTAAATGGCCTGTACTTGTATAGCGCTTTTTCTTGTCCATTCATGCACACATTCACACACTAGTAATGGTAAGCCACATTGTAGCCACAGCTGCCCTGGGGCACATTGACAGAAGTGAGGCTGCTGAACACTGGTGCCACCAGGTCCTCTGACCACCACCAGTAGGCAAGGAGAGTGAAGTGTTTTGCCCAAGGACACAACGACTGAGATCGACAGAGCTGGGGTCCAAACTGACAACCCTCTGGTTACAAGACAATCTCCTACTTGCCACGGTCGCCCCAGAACAATTCTTGCATGAAAATTTGTTTGAGTGACTGCAACCTTTTCCCTTTTAATGATGGTGTGTATACAGTCGTCAAGCTCCAACCTACTCGTTTTCCTTTGTAACCAGTTTGCTTGAACGCCATGCCACTTCTTGGTGTGAAATTTCACGCTGTGAATATTTTAAGAATAGCTCTTCAAACAGCTGGTTCTATTTCATCCCTACTGACTGCCAGGGGTGGTGCCTTAAGCACTGAATGATCCATCTCGCGCATGCGCAGGTCGAGTGTTTAAACCAACAATGTCACATGTGACCCCTGATGACCACGGAGACGCTATATCTTCCGGTGACATCAGAGGATCTGTTCCTTTTCATCTTCTCGCTTCGCAGGTAGTATCGCCGCGCTAGCTAAAGACTAAGGATCTTGCTGAAAGCTACAGCTACTTGTTTAAAATTATCGTTCGTTTGTTCGTTGCTGGTGGCCTTGTGACTTTTCTGTCGGAGCTGCGAGGTGCTCGCCCTTCAGAGGCCACAACGGACCCCACCGGGAGGTTTGTGACTTCGGCGCATTTCCTCGGCTGGGTAAGTTTGTCTTGTTCAACATAGCTGGTTGTTTGTATGACGCTCGGTGTAGCAGTGTGCTCGCTCCTTCTCCCGACATCGTGCAGCTAAATGTTATGTTAATATTGGTGTCTTTTGGTGACGGCTGTGGTTTCGCTCCCTCTCCCGGCATTGATAACCTGCACCTACCGTTGATATTTTGGATAGCTTACCCTTGACTGACGAAGGCAGTGCTCTCGCTCCCGTTCGCTGCATAGGTGTGCTTCAGTGTTTCTTAGCAACGTCTGCTGGTGAAGGTTGTGCTTTCGCTCCCTCTCCTGGCATCTGTACTGCACTTGGTGTTTTCGTTTCGTAGTGGATAGCTTACCCTTAGCTGGTGAAGGCAGTGCTCTCGCTCCCTCTCCCGGCATCTGCACTTGGTGTCTAAAGATAGAAAGGTAAGCGGTTGTGAATGTAATAAACTTACCATTGACTGGTGAAGACGATGTTTTCCCCCCATCTCCCAGTGTCTCACTCCTCCTTTTTTTTTGTGTCTGCATGGATGGCAACCACTCCTGCTCATCCTGTATGGCTCCTCTGCAGCTTGAGGATGGCCATGATTTATGTCCCTCATGCCTTGGCCTCGGGCATCTGAAGGAGGGTCTTTCTGACGATCCCTGCATGAACTGCAGTATCATGCCTCGGGCAGTGAGGATTGCAAAGCTGACTGAGGTGGGGCGACTGTTGGACCTCACGTCGTCACCCGACTGGCTGGCCCCAACCCAGCAACTGGCTCCACCTCGGACTGGCCAATCTAGACGTCGGGCTGCTGAGACTGCAGGCCCCACCCCAGGGAAGAAGGCTAAGGGGTCCGGGAGCAGAGCAGCCAGATGCTCTTGGTCTTCCGGTAGCCTCCCTGGGATCAGAAGATGATGTGCTTTCCATAGCAGCATCAGCCGCCCAGTTTGGGGATGTGGCCCCACAGGAGGAGGCCACCCATCTAAGCTCCGCGGTCGGCTCCCATTCTTCCGCCAATAGTTCTACTGGTGGTGTTGGGGACTGTTCCCTGGGAGCCACCATTCGTATGGCTCTAGCCCGCCTGGACTTAGAAGTGCCGCAGGCTCAGCAGACGGCTCCGGCCAGGCTTACCCCAGGGGCTACATTAGGCCTCAGCACACATGACCACAGCCTGCAGACCTTTCGGGCACCCGAGGAACTGCCCTCTGGGCAGCTTCGCCCCTCATATGCTGCCCGTCGTACCCCCAGATCCTTTAGAGGCCGGGGTCTCAGCGCTGAGGCCCGGGGGCCGGCCGTCGGCTGTTTTTTCCAGCAGTAGCTCAGCTATTGGGCTGCTTCTACCAGGGACCCGTGGGTGCTTTCCACCCTGACCCACGGGTACAAACTTCAGTTCCGACGCCGGCCCCCAACCTGTGGCCGGGTCAAGATGACCATCATACGCGACCCGGCAAAAGTCCAATCCCTCGCCCAGGAGTCGTCTGCACTCCTGGACAAGGGTGCCATCGAACCAGTAGATCCCCCTATTGCACCCCGGGGGGTTCTACTCGACTTACTTTCTGGTAGCAAAGAAAGATGGTGGACTCCGCCCTATCCTCGACCTGAGGGGTTTCAACAGGTTCCTGAAGGTTCTGAGGTTCCACATGCTAACCACTGCAGAGGTTCTGAGTACGGTTGCCAGATTGGAGTGGTTTACGTCAGTAGACCTGAAGGATGCCTACTTTCACGACCCTATAGCGCCACACCATCGGCAGTTTCTGCGGTTTGCTTTTCAGGAACATCATTTCCAGTTCAGGGTGCTCCCATTCAGTCTCTCCCTTTCCCCTCGGGTGTTCACCAGGTGTGACGGCGGCCCTCTCACACCTGGAGTTGTGGGGCATGAAGATCCTGCCGTATCTGGACGACTGGCTCGTCTGTGCACCATCCCAGTCTCAGGTGGCCCTGGACACGACATGTCTTCTCTCCCATGTGGCCCGCCTGGGCCTCCGGGTGAATTTAAATTTATTAAGAGTTGCCTGGTTCCGTCGCAGAGCACAGTCTTTCTCGGGGTTACTCTCAATGCAGTCACCATGAAGGCTTGCCCCTCACCACAGCGGGTGGACGGCATCCTCCGCTTCCTTCTCCTGTTTCAGGAGTGCAGGCAGTTGCGCTTTGTGGAGTTTCTGCGCCTCCTAGGGAAACTGACGGCTGCTGCTACCGTGGTTCCTCTAGGACTGCTGTCGCTGCGTCCCCTCTAGAGGTGGGTGCAAACCTTTCATCTGGATGTCAAGTGGCACCGACACAGCAGACTCAAGGTGTCACGCCGTTGCCTTGTTGCTCTTGCCCCGTGGAGGGAAAGGTTGTTTCTCCTCCAGGGCGTGCCCATGGGTTCCATTGCATCCCGTCGGGAAACCATCACAACAGACGCCTCCCTCTCAGGCTGGAGTGCTGTGTGGCAGAACCGGACAGCTCAGGGGCTGTGGTCTGCACGAGACCGCTCACAGCATATCAATGTTCTGGAGATGTGGGCTGTGTACAGGGCATTGCAGGTTTTTCTTCCCTCTTTGGGAGGCAGGCATGTCCTTGTGCGGTCAGACAATGTCTCGAGAGTCTCTCACATAAACCACCAAGGGGGCACCAGGTCTGCACGGCTATTGCAGGCATCCCAGGACCTCCTGCTATGGGCAGCACCACACCTGGCCAGCTTGAGGGCAATGTACTTGCCTGGGGAATGGAATCAGGCGGCAGACTTACTCTCCCGTTGCAAGCCCCCACCGGAGGAGTGGCGGCTTCATCCGGAGGTGGTTCTCAACATGTGGGACATCTTCGGCAGGGCGGGGGTGGATCTCTTTGCCTCAGAAGAGTCAACCCATTGCCCCCTCTGGTTCTCCTGGACGCAGGAGGGCAGTCCTCTGGGCCAGGACGCTCTCGCCCACGATTGGCCAGAGGTTCTCCTCTATGCGTTTCCGCCAATCCCTCTGATTTTTCCAACGCTAGAGAGGGTCCCCCATCAGGGTCAAAGGCTTCTGTTGGTAGCCCCCTTCTGGCCGGGAAGAACGTGGTTTCCACTGCTGTACAGGCTCTGCAGCAGTCCATCGTGGCGCCTCCCCAACAGGATGGATCTCCTGTCTCAGTTACGGGGCCAGATCTGGCCTCCCGACTCTCTCCGCCTGCAGCTGTGGGTCTGGCCACTCCAGGGCCCGACCCACTGCTGATTGAGTGTTCAGATGGTGTCTGCAATACCATATTGAATGCGAGGGTGCCTTCCACCCATTCGCAGTATGAGAATAGGTAGCGGCTGTTTGCTGCATGGTGTTCAGCCGAGGGTGTGGACCCTGTACTCTATTCAGTTCCAAAGATTTTGGAGTTCCTCCAGTCACTCCTGGATGGCGGCAGGTCCCCTGCTACTCTGAGGGTATATGTGGCAGCCATTTCCTCTCGACACGCTCGGGTTGATAATAACACGGTGGGGTGTCAAAGACTGGTGTCCCTTTTTCTGAAGGGCGCATGGCGGTTACGCCCTCCAAGAGTACAGCGCGCACCAGCATGGGATCTGCACCTTTTTGAACCCCTGGCTCAGGCAGAGCTGAAGTGGGTCTCTACTAAAACTGCCTTTCTCGTTGCCATCACATCAGCGAAGCGCGTCGGGGAGCTCCATGCTTTGTCGGCTCCATGCTTTGTCGGTGAGTGACTAATGTCTTAGGTGGAACCCCGATGGCTCGGGGGTTACCCTATAGCCGAACTCAGCTTTTCTCCAGAAGGTTTTGTCGGCATCGACCCTCAACCAAACTCTCCACCTAGCACAATTTAATCCTCCAGGATGGGAGGACAGATTACGTTTGCTGTGCCCTGTGCGGGCTCTGAGGGTCTATGTGGCTGCGACTGCTAGTATCAGACAGTCGAACCAGCTCTGCTATGGTGGTCCTTGGAGGGGCTGTGCTCTCTCCAAGCAGCGGTTGTCTCATTGGGTGGTGGACGTCATCACCCAGGCATATAGAGGGGGTGGGCGCCCCCTGCCATCCGGGGTGAGGTGCCACTCTGCCAGGGCTGTCTCCACATCATGGGCGGCCTTGTGCGGCGTGCCCCTGGACGACATTTGGGCGGCAGCATCATGGGCATTGCCAAGTTCCTTCTCCAGGTTTTACCGGGTGAATGTTGCCACTCCCCATCCGTTGGGAGTGGTCCTGGTGCCGGACTCTGCGGGTTCCTACCAATGAGGTATGTGCTGGAATTCTTTGTGACTTTTCTGGTATAGGTAATTCAGTGCTTAAGGCACTGCCTTTGGCGGTCAGTAGGGATGAAATAGAACGAAAGTTACGTATGTAGCTACGGTTCTATGAATCCCGGACGACCGCCAGAGCGTTCTGTCACTCAGAATCCTCGTGCACTCGCGAGAAGATTCTGCAGGAACAAATCCTGTGATGTCACCGGAAGATATAGCGTCTCCGTGGTCATCAGGGGTCACATGTGACATTGTTGGTATAAACACTCGACCTGCGCATGCGCGAGATGGATCATTCAGTGCTTAAGGCACCGGGATCATCCGGGATTCATAGAACCGTAGTTGCAAACGTAACTTTCGTTTGTTATTTTTGGGAAGAGCACTGCCTTCCTCAGCCTTTTACATTAAGCTCTACAGTGAAACACTGTGCAGCTAATGTAGGCCTTTGATGGTGTCATCTTCACCCCCCAGTTTTTCATCTGAACCTGCGAGTTTCAAAGCCGTTTTTTCCCCCCAGACGCGCTCTAGTTAGTAAGATCACGGGGGATGTTTCCGACACCCAAATGAATCCAGCTCTGAGGATGGCACATCTCCTTTAAAATACTTCCAAGGCTTTATTGGAATACAGTATATGAAAGAGATCATTAGGCACTTGATGTGACTTTTCTTGTTCTTTTTTTTTTAACTCTGGAGAAATAAGTGACCCCAAACGTTCACTTTTCCCTATCAGTATAGTTCCAGTGATTCAGCAATTACCACAGTCATTATAATTTCATTTACTGTAACTGCTTATCTTGACCTTGAAACTTTCAGTCCCAGTGCCAAACTGATTTAGGAACTATTCTTAATGGCTGCCTCAGTTTTATATTAGCCAGAGTTTTTAGATTACATTGACTCTTTTTCTCTTCATGCATTTCCCAAATGGTAAACCAACTCATGTGTAACCTAAGAGTTGCATTTTAAGGGAAGCCTTTCTTGTCTGAGCTCCATTAAAACATCATCTATACTAGGGGTGCACAGGGAACGGCTTGCACTGTTTTGTTGAATGAATCAGGATACATTTTTCTCACCCCTTTCCTCCACCACACATCATTCTGTGACTTCTTGCACTGTGGTCACTACACTTCATAACTAATTTGGATGTTAAAAACATTGAGTCTGTCCAACTTGGCAAATCCAGTATTTGTTTTAGGGCTTCACAATATCAGTAAAATTGTAATGCTATTGCTAGAGATAATGATAATACAGATTATATGAAGCATTTTACAATTGTGCAATGTTCTCTCCATCTTCCTAATATCTAGCATATGAGCCACTAAAAGTGGGGGTGTAAGGACAGTTGGTCACTCAACTAGTCTAATATATTATTGGTATACAGAGCGGGAATGAGTGATACCTATTATTATATATTGAAAAAAAAAGTAAAATGTATGAAAGAAAATGCAACTTGAGAAGCGGAAATACCTTGGCATAACACTACTTGGCTACTGACTGCCGTTTGCAAAGCAGCCAATCCAGAAACGCCTTTAATTTTCATTGGCGATGAGTGGTTGTGCCCCCAAGAGTGGAAAGAGGAAAAGTGGTAGGTATTGGCTTCTTCTGTAGTGCTAAGTCTCTTTCCACAGCTGTAGTAGCTAACCTCAGCGAGTATTGGGGGTCCACTGCATTGACTATTGGGTTTCAGTGTATTGTGGAGCCCTACATTACTTGCAAACTGCAAATCTATAACAGCACAGCCCATCTCCCTTTACTGTACAGTGCCATGAAACATTCTGCTTCAACTAAAGCACAGAGTGAAATTTCTGAGTTTTGTAAAGACATTGCAGTTGATGCCTTTTTTCTATTTTTTTTGGGGGGGGGGGGGGGGGGGTGCACAGTTGGTAGCACTGTTGCTTTGCAGCAAGAAGGAGCGAGTTCGAATTCGGCGCGGGGTCTTTCTGATTGGAGTTTGAATGTTCTCCCTGTGCATGCTTGGGTTCCTCCCACAGTCCAAAAACATGACTGTTGGGTTAATTGGTCTTTCTAAATTGTCCTTAGGTATGAATGTGTGCATGCATGGTTGTGTGTGTCTGTGCTGCCCTGCGATGGACTGGCGACCTGTCCAGGTGTACCCCGCCTCTCGCCCACTGAATGCTGGAAATGGCAGCACCAGCCCTCCGCAACCCTGCAGAGGATAGACGGATATGGATAATGGATGGATGGATTTTCCTGCTAACCCTATGATTATATATTGTGATATGAGAAAATCCAAACGTTTGAACAGATTACTTGAATAGCACCTTGCTCTGCTGCCCCAGGGCTGTGTGTTAACTTTATTTAGCTTCTACCACTGATGCTACAGAGGTTTCTGGTTTTGTAGCACAGACATAGTTGCAGCACCAACACAAAATGTCTTTTACAATCTCTAAAAACCTTGCCGTCTTGTCTTCATGTTGTATTATTTTGTCTGAAGTATACTGTTGAGAGGAGGGAACTGGTAAAAAGATTACAAAATAAGATATCAAATTGCAACAGGACATCCAAGACCTTTGTTAAACAAAATTTCTAGTTCTGGGAAAAAAAATGCTGAGATATGTTAAGAAGACAAAATTAATAGAAAAAATATAGTTTGTTTGTTTTTAGTACTTAAAAAAAAATAATTGGAGCAAATTTATCATGCACCAAATGTTGCTTGCCAACCTCCATTAAACGGACGTTTACGGCTTATGTTATTATTTTCTGTGTTTTTTTTGTTAATTTTTTAAAGTCCTGCGTTGTTCAACACACCGTATATTTCGTTAAATGCACCACAGGTGTTAGATGCAGCTTAGTACAGACAAGCTTTTATCTGATGTTCGTGTGTGGGCTTATAAAAGAAAGATCGGTCTCATATATTTGCAGATTTCTTTTTTTACTTTTGGATAAATTTTTAACAGAAAACAACTTTGTTTGTGAGTGGGTGAAATAGACCGAGAAAGGTTTATGATTGGTCTGTCGATGTCATGTGATCATGCTGCATGCACATTCGGAGATCATTCCCTTTCTGAGCGTCTGGAAGGTCTCGATGCAGAGGAGGCCGACAAAGTCGCTAAGTTGACAAAACTGGCTTCAGGCAGTGTCAGAAACTCTGACCCCGGTCTGCTCCTAATGTTGGCTTTTGGCGCCTCCTGCTAGAACGAGACGCCGTGCTGTTTGATCCCCTGAAATCTCGGGCCGTTCAATGTGATGCATTGACTGACGCAATCTGCTGGGATTCCTTAAATGGGAAACCCTTTAACTGATTGGAATGTTTGTATAAATGTATTGAAATGACTTCTTGTTAAGTGCCTTGAGATGACATCTGTTGTGAATTGGCGCTAAATAAATCAACTGAATTGAATTGCACCTCTAGAGGTCGGTGGAGGTTGCACAATGTGGCATGGAGTAGTCCTTTGAGAAAGCTGAAATGCGTAGTGTGAACCGGTCTTTACAGTAAAAAAAAAAAAAAAAAAACCCTCATAAAATGATAGGCTAATTAGCTAAATGATGTGAGATTCTTTTAAATGGAAAGTAAAAGCAGAAAATGGTCATTAAAATGTTTCTGAGGAGCCAACATGGCCGACTTGGCTAATGATGAGAGGATCTACACTCACCTGGTAGTACAGTCACTAGATGACTGTTTGAAGCTAAGCTACTGGCAAGAAGTAGGGATGTGTACCGAAACTCGGAATTAAATTGGCCCCGGGGCTGATTCTGACTGTCCACCCGGACCGATAAGCTTCAGCCTTAACGGTAATATTAAGGTTGTACTCATGTTTTGCGGGAGATATAAACACAAGCCAAACACTGCATTGCAGCCCACTCCTCCTTAACAAGCACAGACGCTGCGGGGACGGAGTGGCAACTGCTGCGCGCTCACGTGTGCGTTCGCCTTACAGATACGATGGCAGAGTGAACAAAAAGATCCAAAATTTGGCTTCATTTTACGAAAATAGATGCCGACAATGCACGCTGTCACATATGTAATAAAAGCTTTGCTTGCAAAGGTGGGAACACAAGTAATTTGACCAAACACCTTGCCAAAATACACCAACTACAAACCGAAAGATGCACGGTGTTTGACCGCCTGAAAGCTGCAGCAACAACAACCCCTGAATCGGATACAACAGGTATGTATGTTTGTATGCAAAGCAAACACGTGAAGCATGGACATAAGTTTGCCACTTCATTCGTACATTTAATAAATGCTGGATATTTTGAACAACAGCTTCCTTCTTATCTAAGTTTTAAAAAAAAATATCTTAAAATAGTTAACCTACTATTTTATTCTTACAATTAATAAATGCTGGATATTTTTGAACAACAGCTTCCTTATCTAAGTAAAAAAAAATTTAAACTACAGTTCATTATTTGTGTTTTTCCCCATTTTGTTTTAGTCTTTAAAAAAAAGTACCGATAAGGATACCGATAAAGTATACCGATAAAGTACCGGATCGATGAGGAGTATCGTTACGAGTAGTAGTATCGATAAATCCTTAACGATACCCATCCTTAGCAAGAAGCCACAGATAAGTTCTGTTGTTGAACAAATAGCAAAAAGTGGTTACAGCTCACCAAGAAACAAATTGAATGGCCTAAAGTAAACTGGAGCAACATTTTATGAACTAATAAAAGCATGATTATTCTTTTAGGGCTAGGAGATGCAGACAGTGTGTCAGACAAAACTCTGAATTGAAGCCACAGTGAACTATGAAGCATGTTACTCAAGCAGCATTCTACAAGGATGATACTCGTACTATGGTGTTGGGTTTATTTATGACAGCAGGGATTATGGATTGGTTTAAATGCATTCTGATGGCTATATCATTAGGAAAATGTTGTCAAACACATCAGACTAACACCACTTAATGTTCTCGAGTTGAGTTTCCAGCAACACACCCGAACCTTATTCCAAAAGAAAAACTTTTGGGTTAAACATGCAGTTTCTGAGGCAAAATGTCATTGCTGAAGAACTGTGGAATACGGTTTAATCATCCTGGGCTGGAATAGCTGTTCAGTTTGTCAACTTCATGCAACACAGATGTGTAGCAGTTCTCAGAAACTGTGGCTGGTTACCTTTACCATGCTGTGGAGACTAAAACATCTTTAAAAAACGTATGTATGCAGTTTCAAAACTACATTTACCACCTGGTGCTCTTCAGTGGGATCCTACTAGAAGAAGGAAACTAACTGGTCCGGTATTACTGTTTTTAGCCCCTGGGTCAGGGTCGATAATTTCTTAATACTACAGCAACCATGAATATCTAAAAGAACATGGTTGGTCCATTCATAAGAATGCTGGTCTCTCAACCATTACCTTCATTGTTTAAACATACCTCCCTATAGTAAACAAAGCTAAAGTTGGCTTGCACTCTCTTATTCTGAGTTTCATTGAGATTGTGCTGCATTCTTTGAGGTTTCCTTGCTGAGATGTAATCTGTTTTGAAGTTCATGGCAGTATGTTCTATTCTACAAACCAAGGCAACCGACATGTATCACAGTTTCTGTGAAAGGTGAATGAAATAAAAGTTCTTTCTCCTTTTTATTAGATGCATTCTATATTCCTAATCAAGCATTACTAATGTGCTCTGATGACCATCTGTCATTTATCTACTAATGCAGGAAATGTTGATAATAAAGTGGATTACACTGTGATCTCTTCAAGTGATATCTACTTGTCTTCAGGGGAAGCCGTCTCAGTCTAGCGTTGCTTTAGTGATTCTGCTCTCCACATGAGGATGTTTGTGACATTAATCTTGCTGTTTGCATCAGCTTTATGTATTTTCAGGGGGGACTTCAGATCAGTGATTTGCTCCTCTGGATTCCTGGGCTACAGTTCAATCAGCAGTCTTTCCTCCATGTTACTCTGACACACAAACACGGGTACACAGCCCTCCCTGAGGTTGCTATAGCCGGAGCTGGCATAATGTCATTTTGCCACATCCAGCAGAGGTTTGGTCCTTTCTTTTTGATGGGGGGTCCAGCAAACAAAACGGCGGATTTTTTTGGCCGCGAAATGCACTTCCATCTCTCTGGCTCCTCGTAATGGGGTGCTGGATCTGTTTCCGCCTCTGGCTGGGATTTGGAGACTTGCTTCCCAGACGACAGCGAGCGGAAGCCTTTGCTCTAGTTCACCTCTCTTCCTCTGTTGGATATGAGGGGGAGAACGGCAGTAGTTTTCATCCAGGATGAGCTCATTGTTGCCTTTTATGCATTCTTTCAGCCTGCAGCCAAACTCTCTGCTAAGATGCTATCAGTGTGCATCTCACACAGATGCGTTATCTGTGAGTGCTTGTGCTGCTTGATTTTTATCTCTGGTGAAGTTTGAAAGTCGGGGTAGGGCGACTTTGTTTTTGAGTTTGGAATGTACAATGTTTCATCTCCCTAAAAACATCCGCCGCCTTGAACTTCCAACATTTTGTCACCCTGCAACCACAAGCTGTATTTTATTAAGACTTTCTGTGATGGTCTGGTGTGCATTTCATAATTTGTAGACCCAGCTTTAAGTGCTTTTTGGCGGGTTTCTGCCGGCACAACAAGACACTGAATTTCTGCTCACAAAAAAATAAAAAAAATGCTCCAGTTGGATGGAGGGCATCTGTTCACAGGAATTTTCACGTTTCCGTTGCAGCTCTGTATGTTTGGGATCATTCTCCTGCCCGAAGATGAAGTATTTTCCCGCCTCTAACAGGTTTTCCCTCCAGGGCTGCCCTGTATTTGGCTCCCATCAACCCTGACCAGCTTTCTTGTCCCTTCTTGCTGTGTCCGCTTACATGGTTTGTAGTAAACTTTAAACAGGACTTTGTTTCAAGCCACTCTTCCATAAAGGCTGGATTTGTGGAGAGCACAACAAAAAAATGTTTTCCCCATCAGCAGATACTCCTAGCTGCTCTTTGGGCCGGGATTTCAGTTTAGCCTGGCAGGCATGTGTGGGTAGGTTTGCTTCTGTGCCAAAGTCTTTTCATTTTATGGATTAAATGGTGCTCAGTGAGCTGTTCGGGAGTGTGTTTTATGACCAAACCGTGTCTTAAATGTCTCCATAACTTGGACTATCCCTGGCCTGTCTGCTGTGTTTCTTGGTCTTCATGATGCTGGTTGTCCACCAGTGTTCTCTAATGGCTCATTTCCACTGAGCGGTACAGCATGGGTTGCTGCAGTTCAGTTTGCTATTTTATGGTCGAGCATATTCCGAAGAGCGTTTCTACCGAAGAGCAGTTTGAACCCAAACGCCTAACGTGTCATCATACCAGTGCGACCACAAACCTGACTCACTAACACGTGACGTGTTTGCTGCAATCAGTGACGTTTTTCTGTCCCCCAATCATTGGACTCTTTGTTGTGCGACACCATTAGCTCTGCCCTAAACGTACCGTACCATTGTCCTATGGACCTAGAACTGAAGGAATGATGCGGTACGAGTTGATTGTGGGCAGCTTTTACAAGGGAAACGGACAAAATGGCTTACTGAGTTTAAATACAGACAACCTAAGAGGATTGCTATGCTTCATTTCCACTGAGAGTAAGTTGCACAAAGATGCACTGTATTTATTATTTGAGGGATTTCTGGAAGTAATTTGTTGCAGTAGATTTTTACCGGGGGTGTCAGAGTAACGAGGGCTGCATAGAAATCTATACTGTTTAGGGATGTAAGAAAACATCGATATGCCAATATATTGTGATATTTTATGTCATGATATTGTATCAATATTAAAAACCAATGTATTAATTTTTATTTTATTTTTTAGAATTTAAATTGAACAATTAACGTTGACATTAATTTTTGTTGTAAAATTAAAAGTATGACTGGTAGTTGGCGGCTGTTTTCACCTTCTTCGTTCCAGTGGATCAAATAGATTTAGTAATAAAACTGGATGTGTTAAAGTATGAAACAGGTAGGAGTGTCTAGAATACTGACTGTTTTTCCACAGTTAAATTCAGTTTTAAAAATCACAATATATAGTTTTACTCGTAGTATCACCCTATATCGTATCGCCCCCCCCCTAGGGATGGGTATCGTTAAGGATTTATCGATACTACTACTCTTAACGATACTCCTTATCGATCCGGTACTTTATTGGTATCCTTATCTGTACTTTTTTTTTTTGAAAGACTAAAACAAAAGGGGAAAAACACAAATATCCAGCATTTATTAATTGTAAGAATGAAATAGCAGGTTAACTGTAGTTTAAGAATAAATAAAAAAAAACTTAGTTAAGAAGGAAGCTGTTGATCAAAATATCCAGCATTTATTAATTGTAAGAATGAAATGGCAAACTTATGTCCATGCTTCAAGTGTTTGCTTTGCATACAAACATACATACCTGTTGTATCTGATTCAGGGGTTGTTGTTGCTGCAGCTTTCAGGCGGTCAAACACCGTGCATCTTTCGGTTTGTAGTTGGTGTATTTTGGCAAGGTGTTTGGTCAAATTACTTGTGTTCCCGGCTTTGCAAGCAAAGCTTTGATTACATATGTGAATACGTGCATTGTCATCTATTTTCGTAAAATGAAGCCAAATTTTTGATCTTTTCGTTCGCTCTGCCATCGTGTCTGTAAGGCGAACACACGTGAGTGCGCAGCAGTCGCCACTCCGTCCCCGCAGCGTTTGTGCTTGTTAAGGAGGTCACTAAAATTAGTGTTGCTTCGGTGTGTAAGTTTGCTAAAACAATGTCAGACTCTGTAATCTTTTCTGGTCCCCTGCCTGATCGGACCAGTGACGTCATGTTTAGCCGCATGCTGTCATTCCATCAATAGTTGTCTAGGTGGTGTCCTGCAAACGATGTGGGCTACATTGATAACTGGAGAACATTTTGGGGAAAACCTGGTCTGATCCGGAGAGACGGCATCCATCCCACTTTGGATGGAGCAGCTCTTCTCTCTAGGAATATGGCCGAATTTATTAGTCCTCCAAAACACTGACAACCCAGGGTCCAGACCAGGAAGCAGAGTTGTAGTTTAACCCACCTCTCTGCTGCTTCTGTACTGTTACCCACCCATTACCCTATAGAAACAGTGTCTTCACCACGGCCAAAATTAAATGGATTAAAAGTTAAGCCAACAAAAGTAAATTATGGAAATCTCATAAAGATAAATACGACTTTGACTGAACAGAAAAATAAATCTATTAAATGTGGTTTATTAATTAACATAAGATCTCTCTCCTCAAAGACTTTGTTAGTAAATTACTTGATTTGTGATAATAACATTGATTTGCTCTGTCTCCCAGAAACCTGGTTGCAGCAGGAGGATTATGTCAGTATAAATGAGTCAACTCCTTCCAGTCAATTACATTTTCACATTCCTAGAAGTACTGGGCGAGGAGTTGCAACCATTTTTCGTTCTGATTTACTAATTAGTCCCAGACCAATTGATAGCTACAGTTCTTTTGAACATCTAACCCTTAATTTTCCTCATTCAAGTTTCAAAACATTAAGACCATTTTTGTTTGTGGTTTAGTAACGTCCACCAGGCCCTTACTCTCAATTCTTGGATCAGATCTCACATTTTTTATCTGATTTAGTATTAAATACTGATAGGGTCATTATAGTGGGGGACTTCAATATTCATGTGGATACTGAAAGTGATAGCCCAAATGCAGCCTTTAGTGCTATTTTAGACTCAATTGGCTTTACTCAAAAAGTAGAAGGATCAACCCACTCTGGTAAACACACTTTGGACCTTGTACTGACATACTGTATTGAGTGTGAGGAAATAACAGTCCACCCACATAATCCGGTCCTGTCTGACCACTTCTTAATAACTTTTGAATTTACTTTAACTGACCATCTTAAATCTGAAAGAAAATTTCGTTATAGTAGAGCTTTATCAGACAATGCCGTAACAATTTTTAAAGAATCTGTTCCATTCTTACTTTCCTCAGTGTCTCAGAGTAACACAGTGGATGGCAGCAATTCTATCTCTAACCCTTCAGAAATTGATGGTCTGGTTCACAGCGTTACGTCCTCATTGCGTTTGGCATTGGATAGTGTAGCCCCCTTAAAAAAGAAAGTGGCTAGCCATAGGAGGCTGACTCCTTGGTTTAACGCAGAGTTGCAAACTTTAAAGCAGAATACTAGGAAGTTGGAGAGAAAATGGCGCTCTACACATCTAGAGGATTCCTATTTAACCTGGAATAGCAGTCTACTGCTGTATAAAAAGACCCTTCGACAAGCTAGAACAGCATATTTTTCATCATTAATAGAGGCGAATAAAAACAATCCTAGGTTTCTTTTTAGTACAGTTACCAAATTTACACAGAGTCATATCTCTGTTGAGCCAACTATTCCCCCAGCTCTTAGCAGTGATGATTTTATTTCTTCATAAATAAAATGTATTCTATTAAAAATAAAATCATTGTCATCCTCCCAAACATGATTACTTCTTCCTCAGTAAATGAGGCAGCATCGGAAAGAGCTGTAGAACCTCATTTGTGCTTGGGCTGTTTTGATTCAGTCGAGCTTTCGGAATTATCAACAATTTTAGCCTAATCTAAACCTTCAATTTGTATGTTGGACCCAATCCCAACCAAATTATTTAAAGAAGTGTTCCATTTGGTTCCTGGCCCCATTTTGGAAATGATAAATCTATCCTTAGTAAACGGATACGTACCACAAGAATTTAAAATAGCTGTAATTAAACCTTTACTCAAGAAACCTTCCCTTGATCAAGATGACTTGGTGAATTACAGACCTATATCTAACCTTCCTTTCTTATCCAAAGTCCTTGAGAAAATTGTTGCTAATCAAGTCTGTGAGCATCTAAACAGTAACGAGCTGTTTGAAGAGTTTCAGTCAGTTTTTAGAGCTCATCATTGCACGGAAACAGCACTGGTGAAGGTTACTAATGATATTCTCATGGCCTCAGATAATGGACTTGTGTCTGTTCTGGTTTTGTTAGATCTCAGTGCTGCTTTTGACACAGTCGATCATAATATTCTCCTAGAAAGGCTTGAACATGTTGCAGGGATCAAAGGCACAGCACTAGGCTGGTTTAAATCATATTTGTCTGATAGATTCCAGTTTGTTCCTCTAAATGATCAATCTTCTTCACTGTCAAGGGTTACTTGTGGAGTTCCACAGGGTTCTGTGCTTGGACCAATTCTTTTCACCATATATATGCTTCCAATTGGTAGAATCATTAGACAGCATGGGATAAATTTCCACAGCTATGCCGATGATACACAACTATATTTATCCATAAATCCTGATGAACCCAGTCAGTTAGGTAGATTACAGGCATGTCTGGAAGACATAAAAACATGGATGAATCTAAACTTTTTGGTTTTAATTTCTGACAAGACAGAAGTTGCTGTCTTTTGACCAGAAGTTCTAAAAAAGAAACTGCTTAGTCAATCACTTAATCTGGATGGCATTAAATTTGCCCCCAGTAATAACGTAATGAACCTCGACGTTATTTTTGACCAAGACTTGACATTTAAATCCTATATCAACAGGTTTCTAGGATTTCCTTCTTTCACCTCCGGAATATTGCTAAAATTAGAAACATCCTGTCCAGGAGTGATGCTGAGAAACTAGTCAATGCATTTGTTACCTCAAGGCTGGACTACTGTAATTCTTTACTGTCAGGTAGTCTACAAAATGCCATTAAAAGCCTTCAGTTGATCCAAAATGTGGCAGCAAGAGTTCTGATGAATATTAAAAAGAGAGATCACATTTCTCCTGTTTTAGCTTCCCTTCATTGGCTCCCTGTTCAATCCAGAATAGAATTTAAGATCTTTCTTCTTACATACAAAGCCCTTAATAATCAAGCTCCATGATACATCAGAGATCTAATTGTTCCTTATGTTCCTAACAGAGCACTTCGCTCTCAGACTGCAGGTTTACTTGTAGTTCCTAGGATTTCTAAAAGTAGAATGGGAGGCAGATCTTTTAGTTATCAGGCTCCTCTCCTGTGGAACCAGCTCCCAGCTTTAGTCCGTGAGGCAGACACTCTGTTTACTTTTAAGGCCAGGCTTAAAACTTCCCTTTTAAATAAAGCTTATAGTCAGAGTGGCTTAGGTCATCCTGAGCTAGCTCTGTAGTTATGCTGCTATAGGCTTACGGGGCGTTCACACCAAACGCGTTTGAAGCGTCACAAACGCGCTTCACGCCACTAGTTGGACGCGCGAGTATTCGCACCTTGAAGCGTGAGCAATGCGAATTTGTCATGCTGAAAATATACAATTTTCACGCGCATCAAGCATGAAATATGCTACTTCTGGGAGGAGCTTGTGCCAGAATGAGTTATTGCAAGATGGCAGCTGTCGAAGTATTTGTACATCAGCGGGAAAATAACAGTAAAATAACGAGACAGTAGGCAGGCTTGCTGGCTTTTGCGCGGTTCGCAGGCTCAGTTAAAACTTTCAAAAGTGAAATGAACTTACCAGGTTGCCCAATCTCCTCACTTATATTCTTCAAAGCAAGGTCCTTTCTATTCCTGTCTCTGTAGAAGAAGCAGCTGGTGTCGTACAGCTCCAGACGATTAGCCACAGCGCTGATCAGTCTTTCCTCCATGTTGAATGAATGGCTTTGGCAGACCTGCCCTGAACTGGGTCACAGCATCACTGGTAACCAGGCTCCCTATTGGCTGACGCGGTGCGAATTAACGCCGAAGTTCAGTATTTTTCAACTTCAGCAGATTATGCAAAAACACGTTTGATGCGCGAATGCACAAAATGCACCACGCGTATTTTCTGAAGCGCGTCAAACGCCTCATTCACGCGAATCTGAAGTGCGAATGAGGCTGAAAAGCATTTTCGTGCCGCAAATCTGCTTCTGATTTGACGCGGGACCCCCTGACGTGCATCAAAGCCCTTCTCCATTGACTTTACATGTAAACCTGACGCCCTTGCTGCAATGCCCTGTTGGACGGGGGGCATCGACTGGGATGATCCTCCCAGTAACTGAACATCCGCTGTGTCCTGTTATCAACTTTTTACTTTCTGTAACATAGAGAGTTCTCGTATATCAGATCTTCTGTTCCTTCTGTGTCTCTGCTCCATCTTCTCAAACCCCCAGACGGTCGTGGCAGATGGACGCTCCTACTGAGCTTGGTTCTGTTGGAGGTTTCTTCCTGTTTAAGGGGAGTTTTTCCTCTCCACCGTCGCTACATGCTTGCTCAGTATGAGGGATTGCTGAAGGATTGCTGTGGTTGGAAAGTCTTCCCAACCTCACGCCAATGACTGACGCAATCTGCTGGGATTGCTTAAATTGGAAACTTTTTAACTGATTGGAATGTTTGTATAAATGTATGACTTCTTGTTAAGTGCCTTGAGATGACATCTGTTGTGAATTGGCGCTATATAAATAAACTGAATTGAATTGAAGGAGGAGTGGGGTACAATACAGTGTTTGGCTTGTGTTTATATCTCCCGCAAAACATGAATATGACCTTAATTTTACAGTTAAGAGGACAGGTCTACCCAGACCGATAAGCTTCAGCCTTATTGGTCCGGGTAGACCGTCAGAATCAGCCCTGGCCCTGGGGCCAATTTAATACCGGGTTTCTGTACCCATTCCTAGTCCCCCCTGTATTGTGGTATATCGTATCACCAGATTCTTGCCAATCCACATCCCTAATACTTTTCCTTCTGTTTCACTATTATGTGCTACTTTATATTGCCATATTTTGTCACACAATGTTTAATTAAAGGTTAAAATTGTATTATGATAAAAATGGGAAAAACTTCAATGTGTATGAATAGTGTTGCACTGTAATTCTTGTACCCATCCTAGGAGAAGTTGCCTAGCATTGCTGCATAGTGGCTTTCCTAATTAATGTCATCTTTTACTGCCAATGTCATATGCTTCATTAATTTACTGCTGATCTGAGACAGATCGGCTACGGTAGCTTGGAAGAGAGAAGATGGGTGGGGGGGCTTTAGAAATAAACATGAACCCACACTGGTATAAGTTTTGCTTTGTAATTTAGGAGCTCCTGCAACTGCTCCCTCAGTCTCTCAGCTCCTCTATCTCCATGAGACCATTATAGGTCACGCATCTGTTTTAGCGGGCCCCACAAGTCTAGAGGTAGGTATAATTGTTATCTCAGACTACAGCGACCATGTGGATGCATTAGGAAGCTCTTGCTGCACGGCTTCAGCGACTGAAAAACTCATCCCTGCACAGTAATCTGTTGGGAGTTTTTGACCTGAATTATAAGTAAAAGTGCATATAGCTGCAGTATTTTCTGTACAGCCACGAGACCTCATTTTTGTCATATAAGCCCTTAAGTGCGGAAGCCTCCATGCATCCTGGGTGACATTTAATCAGAGTAATAAGTCTCATCGTCTTTTCTTTATTGGATATTATTACAGCAGTTTAGCCACCACCGCCTCCCAGTACTGTGTTCTCTTCAGCTCGTACAATTAAGCATTCAGAATCCCCGTTATGAGGAAGCTGCCTTTTTGTGTTTTACAAACTCTGAAAGCCCCCAGAGTGATAACCATAATCGGCACTGTAGCTCATTACGTCGCCCGGATCATAAAAGGCGGCTACATCAAACAAGAACGCTCGGGTTTGCATGCGCCGCTCTTATTTTCAGTGTGTTGTCGACATTCAGTTCCAGCTTTAACAAGGAAGACCCGAATGGCTGGTAGATCTGTAAACCAGCCATAAAAAAATAAAATAAAAATAAATGTTAAAACTGTGTATAAAAAAGTCTTTGCACCAACAGTAAGTGAACTGGGTTAAAGGTCATCAAAGTAGCAAAGCAATCCAGAAGACTGAAGGTTTCTGATGGGTAAAAGTGTGTAATCATGCGAGTGTAAATCTCCTGAGGTGTTTGTTTGGATTGTGTGTAGCTGGTGGCTGACTGTGCATCTGTTAACATGTACAGCGAGGTTCTGCAACCCCAGTCCTCAGGGGGGGCGGCGTCCTGCAGTTTTTAGATGCGTCTCTGCTTCATCGCATCAATTGATTCAGGTGTGTCGAAGCAGACACTCATCTAAAAGTGGCAGAACACCCCCCACCCCCCTTTGCTTCTTCCATAATTCTGTGCTGTTTTTAATGGTCTTATTAAATGCAATAAAAATGTTCTGATTGGGAGTTGGCATGTCCTCCCTGTGAATGCTTGGGTTCTCTCCAGGTACTCCAGCTTTCTCCCACAGTCCAAAAACATGACTGAAAGGGTTATTGGTCTTTAAACTTTCCTCTGGTGTGAGATTGTGTGCATGGTTGTTTGTCCTGTGTGTGTCTGTGTTGGAGTGGCGATCTGTTCAGGGCGTACACTAAATTTTGCCCAGCGACATCTGAAGATGGGTACCAGCGCTCCCTGCGACCCTGGAAAGATAACGATGGATCCATGTTCGGACTGGCTCTGCTGAATCAGGTTTAGCTTTATCACCAGCATGATCTCCAGTGACATAAAAAGTTTGAATTGTACTCCAGATTTGTGTGTGTAGACTTCATTGTGGGCATAAAGGACTAACTTGTTGATATATTGTCGCAGCAGCACTGAGCTCTGCAATAAAATTCCTGTCCGTAGTCTTTTTAGTGTTTAAAATATTTTTTCTCTTTAAAAGTTGGCATTGACTTATCAGTTTGCCTTCTGCTCTTCACTTTATGAAAAAGCCCCACTATATTTGAAGTCATCACCATAGGTTCTGCTGAATTTCATAAGCATTAACTTTAAAAAGACAATGTGGTTTGGGAATCTAACCTTCCCAGAGACCCCCCTATGGATAAGTGAAACATTGCTCTGTCACCAGTACTGCAAGGGAAGAACAGACAGGAGGAAGAAAGAAGCGCACTTCTCTGTTCTTTCCCATTATCTCATAGCCATAGAATATGAAACAGCAGATGCAGCCATGTGTTAGGAAATAATGATGAGGAGACCTCAGTGGTACAGAGGATGGCGTATAATTACTCAGCCCTTGCAGCAAATTCTGACCCCAGAGGATTTAGGAATCGCACTGGCATGCCTGCTCAGGCAGACATGCCGGCTCTGGGGCAGCAATAACTTGTAATATGATGTAGGCACACTGTCTTAATGATTGTCGAGTTTACAGTGGTAGGAGAGGCAGCTGTGGTGGAACGACGCACGGTCTTTTCCGGACTGAACTGTTGCAGAGCACCTTATGCTGATATTTAAACCAATGAGGCATAAATGTCTTCCTGGGTCCCTGTATAAAGTCACAATGACTTTACAGATCCAAGCAGAACGATTATTTATCAGAGAGGGAGAAATAACAATGTTTTATCATGTAGAACAATTTATGTTGACTGTGTAGCAATCTGCAAGTATGTTTTTAACATTTTTAGCTTGTTTTCATTTGTCTTTTTTTGGGCAGCCTGTCGTAAATAATCTTTAATCATTTATTCAATTCAATTCAAAAATACTTTATTGATCCCAGAGGGAAATTAAGTGTTGTAGCTCATATAATTAATTCTTTAAGGAGTTGTTGTAGATGGTGATGGCTGTGGGCGGGAAGGATTTCCTGTAGCGGTCTGTATTGCAGCGAATCTGAAGAAGCCCCCGAATGAAGACACTCTGTTGTTGTAGGATAGTATCATGAAGAGGATGCTCATGGTTGTCCATAATTTTTTTGATTTTATGAAGAATCCTGCTTTGCCTCATCGCAGCGCGCGCTCCTACGCCGGTCGCTCTCAACCTTCGATCTCTTTTGGGCACTTGTCAGGGGTTTAACTGTTTTAGTCTTATGTGGAGTTACTGTTGGTGTCAAAGTTGTCCTTGGTCTCTTCTTTGTATTCGCACAATCCATTGAACTGGTGTTGGCTAATTGCTGACTAGCGGCGGTGTCAGAGTGATCGGAAACGTTTAACATGAACACGCTTGACGTCACATCCATAGACGGCGCGGGAAAAATCCAACCCAACAGAAAATAGGAAAAATTTGGATGCAGACTTATAGGTGCTTCCACTGTGAGCTAACAAGGTGTCAGTATGCTCATCAGGAGATGTTTGAGTCATAAATGGTCAAATATAAAGGCTATTGTTACGTTTATTTTGGGGGGGAAAAGTTGCATGTAGCCTCTTTAATTAAAATGTGTGCCTTTATGTATTTTGAAATTTAAAATAACCTCAAACGTTTAAAATAGTAATTTTTTGGACAACATTTTATATGCATTTCAGAAAATGTTTAATCTGCAAAATAAGTTTGAGAATATACATTCTTGGCTTTCGACGGCCAAATTCAGGTTCTTCACATTAGGGCTGCACAATATCAGGAATAAGGGTAATTTTAGTGTTGTTGCTGAATGTTGCAATGATGATCGGTTGTGGTTACTTTTATTTTCTATCTTTAAAATCCTCACAATTCTCCCACCATTGTCTTTATTTTTAGTCACCGACATCCTGAAGCTGTATACACATGCTTGGGCAACCCTGCTTGCTAAATAAATTATCTGCATGCAGTGTTCCTGGATGGTATTAGAAATATTGTATCCAACTAGTCCTCTTCGATCGTAATATTCTGAACCTTTATAATGGGACGATTGGAATTTGATCTATTGATCAGGTCTACTTCAAATTAGTAAAACTTCACGTCTTTCTTATGTTGTCTCGACCAAAAAATCAACCTGATGATAAACCTGCAAGACTGTTCATCTGAACGCCAAATGATCAGAAATGAGTTATTTTGAAAATCCTTTGAGTCCAAAATTCAGTCTTTGATGATTAGATCAGTAATTATTGGTGCTGTTTCAAATGTTTGCATTTCAGCTATCCCATTGATTAGCACCCCCCCTTCCCCTTCCCCTTCATGACTGCAGCACTCTTATCTGTGCCAGTAATTACT
This sequence comes from Valencia hispanica, assembly GCA_963556495.2. Lineage (NCBI taxonomy): Eukaryota > Metazoa > Chordata > Actinopteri > Cyprinodontiformes > Valenciidae > Valencia > Valencia hispanica. Next base: position 17,975,810 of record OY747713.1, on the reverse strand, counting down.
CCCTGTCTCTGGAATACACCGCTTCCCGCTGTTCCTGCCTGGCTCTCTCCCAGTGCTTTCCCTATTTCTGCTCTGTGGCAACAGTAGGTTTTGATAAAAAAGAAGCCCCCCCCCCTCGTCCCAGTGGACTTCTTTTTCTAAATGTGGAATTGGTGTTCCTTTCATCCATTCTCTTTGATTCAGATCCTGCTGTTGAAAATCCAGTGACTTTGTGCTTTTGGGAGCATCTCATTTCTCATCTCCCTTCTTACCTATTAAATGGACTCACAGTACAAATCTTTTCATGCCTCTGAATCCATCCTTTTACAGACAATCTGGCGTTTTGCAGTTGGGCTCATTGGCTTTGAAACATTTTGGAAAGAATTGAGGAAAATGTTTGACCTGCAGCGCTGGCATGGAAAATGTCACATTCCAGGCTTCCAAACACTGCAGACCCCTGTCCAGCTCTGATTCCTTCAGTTAAATTTGGAGTGAGACGATAAACTAAAAATCATTATTACGCTTAAAATTTGGGAGCTACAGTTCCGTAACCTTGTTTAACACCTTCACCACTTAAGTGCATTTTTTTTATTTATTTTTTACAAACATACAACAATAGTTCTTAAAAAACTTTCAAGAACTCTCAAAAGAACACGTAGTTTACTTGGTAAGAACAATTAATGTATCTTTTAACTGAGCTTTTTTGTAAATAACAGTTTTGGGGAAAGCTGGGAGCATAAAGCCTTTTTAAAGGTGGAGGCTCAGAGTATGCAGCCTTTTCTAAGGCTACTGTTGAGTTCCAACTGTAGGTGGTAATTTCTCTGGCAGAGCAAAGTAAGCCTCGAATCCAGAGGAAAGAATAGGCCTGACTGGTTCTACATCTCCTCAGACAGCCAGGAGTTGAAACTCTCCGCAGAGTCTCCTTTAAGGTCTTTGTGTGCAAGTTCCACGCCGTAAAACCGGATCCCTTGTAGCTGCATTATGAAGGGGAGGATAATTATGCACATCTAAAGATTTGCATAGACATTTCTTGACTATAAGCTTTGGGCCGCTCAGTGACATTTAAATATCAGCCGTTGCAATTACTCCTTTGGAAATGTGTCAGGATCTGGTAATTCCTCTGCACATTTTTAATTAATCTATTGGTAAAATGAGTGCTTTTCGTAATTGTTCTCAGCTAAGCTGCTTCATCTTATCCCTAAAATTAGGTTAAATTTCAGCTATTTACCATGATTTTCGGACTGTTGAGCGCACCTGAATAAAAGCCGCACCAGCTAAATTTAAAAATAAATTTTGTACATATATAGGTCGCACTTGAAAATAAGCCGTTGGAGCACATTACACCTGTTTTAAATTCATTGCATTGGCTCCCTGTATGTTTTAGGATCAATTCTAAGGTTCTTGTAATGGTTTTTAAGTGTCTGAATGGTCTTGGGCCTTCTTATCTTTCAGAACTGCTTTTACCATATGGACCTTTGCGGTCTCTGCGCTCCTCTGGCAGCCGTCTCCTTGTCATCCCTAAAGTCAGGACACACACCCACGGCGAGGCGTCTTTCCATTATTATGGCTCTCACCTCTGGAACAGGCTGCCGGAGGACCTCAGGGTCTCAAAGAACATTCATTTTTTAAAGAGCAGGCTCAAGACTCACCTTTTTAGCCTAGCTTTTAACTGATTATTTATTATAGTCTGTTTAACTGCTCTGGGTTGGGTTGGGGGAGGGGAGTATAATTGTGATCATGCTTTTAAATCTGCGGGGGAGGGATGGGAATGTGGTTTATGTGCGGTCATTTTAATCTGTAAAGCACTTAAAGTTGCAATGTTTGCATGAAAAGCGCTTTATAGTTTGATTTGATAAGCCACAGGTTTTCATGTTGTAACATAAGCCATTTACACAGAAAGACGGTAAATGGTAGATTTTAGTTTTAATTTGACTAAACTCTGCCTGAAAATGAGCAGTGAGGCACGAACACGGCATCAACACAACACCAACATGACCGTAAAATATCAGATGGTTATAAAATAAAGCATACTTTAGCTTACCAGAAGAGTCAGTGGTCACCATCTTCATCTTCCTCTTGCTCACTAAAGTCAACGTCTGACCAGGGATTCATTAATGCCAAGCTTACTTGCAGTAGCTCTATTTCCTTCTTCGACAGCCAGCTTGATTGCCTTCAACTTAAAAGCTGCATCATATGCATTTCTTCATGTGTTTTCCATGATGTGGGTGTATGCGTGGTGCACAAAATAACAGTTCAAAATCAAAACTAGTGTCTTCTTTGGCGCATAATCTTTCCCTGTGTCTCTCGCTTTTGCGCTTCTTGCTATAGAGCCCTCCAGAGGCCGTTATCTAGTAAAAATCTATAAATTTGCCGCACCGTCATATATGGCGCAGGATCCAAAGCATGTGAAAAAGGTATAGGCTTATTGTCCGAAAATGACGTTACTTTTGGTTTTCATTAAGTCGTATTGCATTGCATAAGAAATAAAATATTATCAAAAAATACATTAATGCTGTGGACGTCATTAGGTAAAGTCTAGTGTTATTATAGATCGCATTATGAACTTTCAATGATTCCTTTTTTGTAGATAAACAATAAAGGCCTCAGTTTATTGTTTTGTTATTAAGAAAGGGAGCATTTTTTGCACAACACATGCTTTAAACTTTCCCTTCTTTATATTGTAGATGAAAACATTTGTTTTCTTAAAATTAATAAATAAATGATTTTGAGAGGAAAAGTAATTGTTTTTTAAATTGCGGATTAATGGAAAAATTAGTTGACAGACTTACCGACAAGGGAGGAAAAGAAATCCTTGGCGGCAGCAGTAATCCAAATGAGAATCATCCCTTCTAAAAAAAATGTTTCTTCCTAAAAAAATATCTATTGGATGCTGGGGTTTTTTTAAACGTATTTTTTATTGAAAACTTCTGAATTGTATCTTTTTTAAATAGACTGCACAAATAAACCATTTTCTTTCTGGCCTTTTTCCCCCATGGGGATCCTTTTGAATATCTTGCTTACATACCCAGAGCTGTGCTCCCGTTTTCACTCGTCTGTTTCCACTGAGGAAAGGCTTAAGGAGAGGGCAACGCTACTGGGACAGCTCAGAGATGCAATTCTGACAGATCAAGCTTCATCTCTCTAATATTTTAATGGTAACGGGAGCAAGACATGTTTTGGCACAATCAAAGTTTTTAAGGGTCACCCACACCTTCCTGCACTCGGAGAATGTTCTCCCCACAATAATTACTGTTAGAAGTTCAGATGTGTCTCGTTTCCTCTGAAATCGGATCCATTTTCACCAAACCTCTGTTGGTTAATTGTATGCCTCACTTCTGAGTGGAGTTATTGAGCAGAAGGCCCGGCTTCTTAGTGGCTCCGTCTCTGATGAATTCCTCACACGTCAGCCCACAGTTTTGTAAGAGCTGATGGTCTCGACCAGACGTACCGGGAATGAACCCTCGTCACCGTTCCCTTGTCACAGGCTATTTCAAGGTGCATTTATTGTTGAGCCCTTTTACCCACCATGTGCTTAGAAATAACTCTTACTATTCTGGCCTTCACACTGAATAGCCAGAAAATGCCACCTTCTGTACGCTGAATAAAACCATTTTTTTATATATGTTCTGTCACTAATACGTGATGACAGAAAGCTTTTTATTTTATTTTAGGAAGAATTTACATATTTCAGGTTGTCATCTGTAATGCTGATCTATTATATTTCATCAAGCTAATTTACATGGGTGACGGATAAAAAAAAGTGAACATAAAAGCTTTTTATGTCTTTCTGCTGAAGATTTAATGCTAGTGGAACAATGAGATGTAGAATTTTAGTACCCAATAAATAAAAAGAATCCTTCTAGGCATCAACCGCACTAAAAGACACAGGATCTAAGGCTTACTTTCACCATTTGCTGTTACTTTTAGTTTTTTCATGTGCATTCTGAAAATGTTTAAATCACAGTTGACATGGTGGAAATCGGTTGCCTCAAGCAGAATTGCACAATAAGCAGCAAAATAGTTACACTCTCATTTTTAGTTTATTTTTTTTTTCTACAAGAGAAAAAAATTTCTGAGCTGTCAACTTTGGGACTCAGTTGACCAGACAGCTTCTTTCTCATAGCGACAACACAACAGAAAGCCAAATGGCTCGGGACGTTGATTTAAATTTATTTATTTTTTTTACATTCCATGTTGTTGTAGCTGGTGAGATCAAAATGTAGGGTGCAGTGGAGTGTGAAATGATTTGGTGTACCAAACGTACCTTTTGTAATTTCTAAAGACTTCCACAGCCCTGTGAACTGTTGCAGGTACCAGCAAATTATACCTATTATTCCCTGTGGAGTTCCTGTGCACATCTTAAAAGTTTTAACAACTTCTTATGAAATCATTAGTATGAAATCAATGTAATGTGTGTAGACGTGTAGTATCTATACTATTACAGCCTATGGCTTCACTAGATTACCTGTAGACTGAGGAATTATGCTGTAAGACCACTAAATATGTTTATTTCAAAGTTCCCTGAAAAACTTTTTTTTTTTTGACAAAGTTGTGTTCCAAAAATGTGAATTGCCTAATTTATTTAGAACTTTTTCAAATATTTTTGCTCTAAATATATTTTGCATTATAGCCTACACTTTGGTGCTTAACTGTATAAAAAGGGGGTTCTGTCATGACTTGTAAAACTTTACTATAAGTTATTTATATTACTTAAAGCAAAGCATAGAATCGGGGGTTATACAATTTTAAAAGCAGAGTTAAAGGCTGCCTTTCGTTTTAAAAAAATAAATAAAAAAATAGGACATGCTTGCAGAACGTTAGGTTTGCCAGTATTTCTCTGGATAAGGTTTCAGGTATCTGTTATTTTTGTAAATGTCAGTTTCATAGTTTTCTTTCTACTGAAATCAAAAGGCTTTGTGGTGTGATAACTTTCAGCAAAAGTGCCACCGTTTCGCATTATTGGGGTATTACAAAATGTAAAAAGATGTATGGCATGATGTATTAATTATTTTAAATGGAAAACCAAGAATTATTCCTATCAGTAAAATATTGTTGTAATAGTTATTTATCTTTATCAAATAAAACACAAATGTTAAAGACTTGAAGGATATTATCACTTTAAAAATTTTTAGGGTCAAATGTGTTCAGGGTAGTAGCTAACAATAGTTGTATTCACTTCCATGACCAAAATCTAGTAATATGGTTTAGGTACAGTGTGAAGACAGCACAAGATACTCAGCTGAAAGTTGACTAGAATATTAAACTCTTGCATCAAGACATTATGGAATGTTAGTCCAAGATAATGGTAGTGACAGCAAAGTCTTAACCTCAAATTTGATTCATAAAGTTTTGTAATTGGTAATTTATCTAGTGATGAGGTGGAAGCCAAGAGAAATGTTTAAGGCAGTAGTTTGGGGACCAAAACAAACCAGCACCCTATGGATTAAATGCTCTGGGGTCATCCCTAACCACCTGTAATTCACTGCAGTAGGAAAGACTGCTTATCACACAAACTATAATTTAAAGTACAAAAGGTTTGGCTGCATTCAGATATACCTAATTTTTGCTACGTTTCTGATTATCATTGTTTCTGTGTCTACAGACTTAAGTCTTTTGGAAGTCTCACTTTTCCCCACATAATCAGTGTTTCACTCCACTCATGAAACCATAGACCTACACTACAGTAAACAATCAAGCAAATCATCATTCTGAGTATGCCAAAGGGAATGTTTTTTTCTATTTATCGTGTCACAGGTGTTCACATTTGTCCTGCACCCCGGGTATTTGCTCGGGGGACTGGGTCGCACGTTACCAACCCAAGACTGACATGCTCCACAGGTTGGTTGGGTCAGTTATTTATTTAGGCTCTCAATGTGCTTTTAAAATTAATCATCAGCTCAGAAAAATTTAAAAGCTGAGGATGTACTTTTTATACTTTAGTTGTAGTTTTCAAAAACAGGGGTGTGTTGGATCCTTTATTCAGCCAGCTGACGGACAGTGTGCAGCAACAGGTGTGGGAGAAAGCTCCATTAGCTCTAACTTTCTCTGGCATCTCATTGAAAGTACTTTAAACTGCAGGAGCAGTTAGATTATACATTTTTATTTCTAGTAAACTTTGATGCCATTAACCGGGCCTTGCTTACACTACAGTAGTCTAACTTGTTTTGTGTTACAGTTCAGGTAATTGGTGATAAATTCAGTTTACTCAAATAAGAATGTGCCTTTTAATTTTTAAAAGGATTCATGGCGAAGCTTAATTAACAGTTTGTTTTTGTCTCTCTCCATTGTTTCCCATGAGCCAGAGTCTGCAAAAAATAAAAATAAAAAATCCATCAAATGTTGCAGCATGACATGTGCTAATAAGCATTTGTGTGTCATCACCGTATCACTTCAAAGGCATAAAAAGTCAGTGAAGGTACTGCCAAGCTGTTTGTTTGTGCATAGGTGTAAGCAAAAGCCTGTGTGCATGGGTTAAATAATAATTAGGATGTCGATAGCAGTTTTTTTCTTCTTCTTTCTTTCTTTCTTTCTTTGTTACAGATCCAGTCTCAAACCAGAAGTGTTGCTCACGTCTGTCGCTGGAATATGAGTAGATGACAGAATATTGATCCATACAAAACGTACCACCTAGACTAAGAAAAATACTTGAGAATGTTCTGTTTCCAATCTGTATAATCCCCTCTCCCCTTCCAACCTCATTTTTCATACACACCAATGTGACGAATGCGAGAATCCATATCCCGACTGTCAGAATGCTGAGCTACTGGAAGAAATAAACTATGCTCATTGAAAGGTGCTGTTGTTTTTTTAATAGGCTGTCCAGCTTGCAATTAGAGCACAGAGACAGAATATGTTATGTTAATATGAATGTGGCTTAAATAAAATGAGTATTTCAGAGATTGCACTTTCCTTTTGAGCATGCATTGTTTGCTCTTTGCCTGCTGAGCTGATATTAGATCTCAACATGCAACAAAAATCGAAACCATCTGTTTGTATTGCTATGGCCAGCTGGTTCATTTAACAAACCAAAGCTTGAAAAGTAATTGTTTATTCCAATGATAATTACTACATAATCGGTGTTTATTCCTGTTTTTGTTTTGTTTCCCACAGTGATTAGTTTTCTCTTTTTTTGTTGTTTTGCCGAGAGCTTTTCTATGCAGTCTCGACAAGCATGGAGTTTGATTTTTATAATTTTCATAGTGTGGATAGATATGGAAAAAAGAGTAAAATAAAGTAACAAACAAAGTTTGGATTTTAAGACTTATTATTGTCTTGCATAAAAGTTGTAAATATGAGATTCTGAGAAATAAGGTGCTACTTTTCCTGGACTAAATAAATTTAATGATCTCCTCTTGTTTTCATAATGAACATGGTGTACCGTTGGTAGGCATCACAGTATTTAGGAAAATGTACTAATTTGTTGGAACTGTGCTTATAGTTAGCAAAGCTGTCATGACTGTCCTGCTTGTGTTTTTGCTTGTTTTGTGCTGCTCATTAGTTTTTCTTCCTATATGCTGCCTCCTCTGAATATGAGGGCTGCAGCTATTTCTCTGTATTCATAACTTGAACTGAGTTGAATTGTTTGCACCAACATTAACTGTTTCCTCACTGTTGAAGTTTTACATCCGTTTTAGTTGTGCTGGATGAACATTCATTAGCAAATTTTGAAAGAAGTTGAATTTGATCATGAATCTATTGAGTCAGGGTGGTCCGGCAAACGGACCTCTTCACCTTGGAGCTTGTGCGTTTTTCCTCTCCCTTGCAATGAAAAATACATATATAAAATCTCTTCTGCAGCATCAGCATGTGTGCGTTGAAATCAGGGTATCTATATTTATGCCTATTTAGTAGTTTCGGAAGCGCTTAGCTTGGCAGAACGACTTTTTATCACTTGAAGACATTTGGATTGAGGTTGATGCGGTGAATTTAATAATTTCAGAAATGGTTTAGTTTCAGATGGAATCTTACGGCCACACCTCTTCAGAATCCAATCACCCCACAGAGTTTCTCAACAAAGGTTTTATTTTTTTCTTTAACTCACTACAAAAATGAATTATTTTGTTCCTCACCCGAAATGATGCATAAAAAATATGAAGACCTCACCCTTATCTTGCCCTAATTTGACCCTTAAGTTTGGATGCACCAATATGGCATATATGGCCAATATTGATATCAGATGTTAATGTTAATAATTCTGTTGTATTTTACCTTATTTCGACTCTTTTCTGAAACGTAAACAGCAACAAGATGAAAATAAACATCTGTTATCAATATCGGTGCGATATTAATACATTAAAAATGGACTAACACCGGCCAGTACTGTTGTTAATACCGATATATCCTGCAGCTATAAGTTTAGATTTCCAGTTTGTTAGTGAGCATCTTCCAGCTCGTATCATTCGGAGTGTGTCTAGAGTAACTGAAGAGTATCAGATGAAATATAGGAAGTTATATCTTTACCACCAATAATCTGCTGAGACGCTGTATAAAACCTGTGGAAGTTGTGATCCTGCTACCGTCATCTAAAAGGTTGGATTTTTTTTTTGCCTGTTGGTTCAATACACTAACACCTGATTAAATAGTTGTCTCAATAAGTGTGCCTTTATCCTCTGTAAGTCCTCAAGAAAATTTGATGGCAAAAGGATTGTTGGCTTTTTTTCCTTTAGAGGTACAGAAAACTGAGCATTATTTGAAGTTTAGAGGAGATCGAAATGCTGGATGAGCTGGGCTTGTGGCGTAATTTGCCCTGAAAGTCCAGACAGCTCACTGAATGAGATATTTTTCCAACAATAGATATCCTAAAACTGAGTTGTTTTTAAATGACAGCTTTTGTAACTCCAGACACCCAGATAAATGTCTCGTCTTACAGAACAGGATCGTTTATATGTTGCATGCATGTCTTACAAAATTAGAAAAGTGTCAGCGGAAATGATTTTAAATTTTAATGATGGAATAGTCAGTTTTTAAGCCACATTAACTACACTTTTTTCCATTCTCATAGTTTTAACATCATTCTCCACGAGCATCTTTGGCCCTGAGCTTTTATATCAGGTGTGTGGGCATCGAGGTCAGTGACTAGAGATGCACAGATATGAGCCTTTTGTCCAATTTCCAATCTCCGATTTTAGTGAACCTTTGACTGGCTGCTATGACTCAAACAAATCCCAGTTTCTCCTAAAGCACTGGCATATATGACATAAAAATATCTATTAGGAGCAGGGGAGATGTCATATTTTGTGTGTGAGAGAAGACACTAAGACACATCTTTGGCGTAAGAAGACTAAATGATTATGAAGTTGATATTTAAAACAATCTCTACCACTTCACCTTAGTGATTTGCACAGCTAGCATTACTGAAACAGTGGCTCAGGTGTAAACACAACTAAGCAATAATCAGGAACCCAATTGGTCTGTGGATGTTTCGGAAACTTCAGGTACATCAAATCACTTAAACTTCATTATTTATAAGTTTGACTTGAAATGTTTAGGCCACAGCAGGTGAAATGTTCATTTTTAAGACTTGTCTACTCCATGTGAGATGGCACTATGGGGGTTCTTTGTTCAGGTTGTTTGGATTGAATATTAAAATAAATGGAAATGAAGTACTATTGAATGTGTCATTTTCATTTCATTTAAAATTGGCGGGTTAAAATACATTGATAGGCTTTTAAAAAATATTTTTTTTTACATCTCGGTCAAAATGACAGACAACGAAAAAGTCTACGCAGTCTGTTAGAACAAGCTCTGCTCAAAATAAATTATTTTCAAAGAGTTACATATAGTCACTGTACTATCTGTGTGCGGGCCTCTGGTCAGGTTGCAGCTTTTAAATCAACGAGCATCCAGATTTAATCGGGAGATGAGCACAGGTACCTGGTCATCTTCAAAAATCATCCTAATGGGTGCGTGCGGGTGATGCGGATTGATATAATTGGACCAGTGCAGGACTCTGAAATGCATCTAAAACATGAAGGACAGTGCGCCCTGAGGACCAGGGTTAAGAATGGCTGTTAAAGATGAATATGAAGCGAACCTTAATAGTAGCTTACAACACTCGGCGGCTAAATAAACCCTCATTTGCTGTATTGTTCTAATATTACTTTGAAATTACTTTAAAGTTTGACACTGTTGTAGTTTAGCCTACCTTCAATTATGTGTATATGTCTGCATGATGATCTCTGAGATGCTGCAACAAGTTGGAGGTGTTGGAAGCTTTGCAAATGGGTGACCCAACGTCCTGGATTTCCCCTTGAGCTTTATTTGGGTATCCAAAATATTCCCACACAGGAGACTTCAAGCACTTTTCAGGTGGAAGCAATGTAGTCCTGGTGTTTCCGGTCTGTTGGTTTTTTGCTGTGAAGATGAATCAAAATTCTTGATAAAACCATTTTCACTATAGTAGTTGCCCAGCCTTAGCTCACACCTGTATTTGGCACTGTCTGGACATGACTGGATCACATGGGATGCATGTTAGTGCAAGGTCTGAATGGGGTCACAGTTCAAAAGGATAAAGTGAAGCAACTTTGCTGTTCTGTCATCAGCTCAACGATTTGGTCTCTCTCCCACTTTTTTGCACCATGAATGATCGTAACATGATGCAACAAAAAAAGTCCTTTTTAAATAGTTTCCCAAATCTGTGTCTCTTTTGACTTCAATTGTAAACACCTCTCTGATACTGAAAGTTGCTAAGTTTGAGTATTCTTCACTCAGTAAAAACCTCCACACTTAAGAGTTGTTAGCAGGATTTAGTAGTTCTAAAGTGGTGCTTTCACTAACAGCAACATCATAGGATTTTTGGTTTTCTTACCGTCAGGGGTGATCAAAGTGAAACTCAACCATTCTAGGTCACCATGGTTTTTATTGCTGTGAGCCAGTCTGTTACTATGCAAAAGGTTAAAGTTAGGCTATATATATATAAAAAAAAAATGTGAATAGTACATCCTGGGATAAATGAAATATTTTGAAGTCTTACATAAAAGACTGACATGGGGTCTTTTAATGCTCTGATCTAATTGGTGTCTTTGCTTCAGTTTTGACTTCTCCGTCCCTTATCGTTTGTCATCTGCAGAGTATTCACTTAAGTTACACATGTAGCTGATTATAAAGGGGGCAGGGGATTATGATGCACTTGATTATGTGGCTGATACTGAATATAGCATACTGTAGCTTATAAATGGGAATGAAGCTCATTTAGTCATGCTGATGACGACCTTGTCTTAACAGGGAACTGTTAATTAGTGAATCAGGCCTTGAATTGAATCAAGCCTGGAGGTGTCTCCTGATTTCTGTTCTTTGGTGTTATATAAAGAGTTTATATAGGCTTCATTTTTTTCCTTTCTAATATCCTACCCAGGAGTGTGGTGGTGTTGTATTAGCGGTGTGTGTTGCTCATCTTCTCTGGCGCTAAGAGAGGCTGCTAGTCATCAGAGGCTCCGTGGCCTGAAACCACATACGCAGCTATGCATTAAATTGCTAATGTGCCCTGCAGAGCAACGTTATCCGTCCCATCGACGTGACAAGGGCATGGATGAACCAATCTGTTCAGCTGTCCATGAGATCAATGGAAAATGGGTTTTGTGGATTTTGCTTGGCAGCGTGCAGAGTTGTCTCTTTAGAGTCTTTGAATTGGCTTTGTTTATGCCTCGCTGATTTGACAACCAGCAAAGTACCTGACCAGTTCCATCTACTTTCAGTGTGTCTCTGTGGAAGAGCTCTCACCCCTGGCTAACTCGATTTTTTTACCCCATCTCACATTCTAAGGTTATGTTTTTTTTTAGTTTTTTTTTTTTAGCAGCAGTATAAGAAGAAACAAGTCCCATATATAGTGGTTACAGCCATACTTTTGAGATGTTGCAAGATCAGCTGTGTGGACCTGCAGCATTTTGGAGAAATTAAAATTGTATTGGATTTTAATTATTCACAAACCCTGAAATACAATGTCTGCATTTTCTTTTTTAACTCGTGTTACAGCGTATTCTGTCAGTGTGAGAATCTCACCTCAGGTTGTTGAGGAATAGGTTTGACAGGAAAAGCGCACTCCACAGATTTGTAATAGCTTTTTGCTACCACTTTAGGAGCATCTACTTCTTACCATTTACAAAAAATGTGACGTTTTGGATTGCTTTAACAAGTATTGGCTATCTCCAATCATTACACCATTAAAACATTCCCATAATAGGATGGTTTATTTTTTATTATTTTTTAACCTAAATTAAGTGTTGCATGTGGCTGCTTTAGGTTTAAATCCAAAGTAAAGTTGTAGCAGTTTTTGATAGAGATGCATGATATGTTAGCATAAACATTGGTTTGAAATTAATGGAAGAGCTGTACGCTCACTTTTTAGCTTATAGCACTGGTGGAGGTATTAAATACATAGGTCTGTGCATATGCATGGAGAAATGTTAGCAATTTAGGCCATAATGCAATACAAAGAATAGAAATTCCCATAATTGTCCCACAATGTGGAAATTCAAGCATAACAGCAGCAAAGTGGCAGATTCACACTAAGATAAAAAACAGAATTAAGAATAACAGTGTACAGCAGTGGTTCTCAATTATTTTCTGTCTTGCCCCCCAGGGAACATACATTTTTTTCACCCTCCCGCCCTCCGAAATGTAATACTATTGAAAATCTATACATATTTAATTATTTATCTGTATGAACCACTTGCACTAGCATTCTGCATACAATATGTTGATTGATTATCAAAAAGGTTTAATTAAATGAGTTGCAATACCTTCAAATGGTTGCAGCTCATTTTATTTTAAGTCTTAACACTGTTTCCAAGTTCAGTTTATTAACTCATTTGGTAACATTTAGGACTGGTCAGTCTGTGTGATGCTCAGAACAGAAAAAGCTCAAATGATTCACTGGAATGTGCATTTTTAGACTAAACGGAACATTCAAAATACTTTTTATACTGTAAACATTGGTTACCGATCAGGTTCATCAGCTTTATTACGTTTCAAAAAGGTAGGCTATATAACTATTTGCCTCAGTCACCCCCACTGTTTTTATTTTCAACTGTCACAAACTTCTTGAGAGCCCAATGAAATCCCTTTAATCTTTTTATAAATTCAGTTTTATTTTATACAAAACTCCACTTTCCATTTAAATTTTTCTGAATTCCACTTTTTCCATTCCAACCATATTTATTGACCTAAAAAGTGTGTAATTATAGAGTGACCGAAAACAATTTACCAAATCAATAACCAAAGAGATCCACATTTACCAATATTCACAACTATTTTCACAAATGTAACAGTGCTGTGGTTCAAGCATTTTTAAAGAACTAAAACATTAAGTGCAAAAAGAAGAATCTCATATTTTTCACATTTTGTAAAAGAGAAATCTCCCCACCAAAACATGTCTTATAAAGACACCTGGAAACAGTACATCATCGTGCTCACTTTCATGATGATCAGGACCTTTGTGGATTTTCATTTCCTAACTCTGTCCCAGACTCCACTGAAACAAATGCATGACTTGTCTGTGTTTTGTGTTTAGCACTCGTGCGCCAGCAGCTCCCTTGTTTGCATTGCTTGTTTTTCTTTTCTTCCTGAAGACACACAGAGCTTGCTTCTTCTCCTTGTTTCTGATGTTACTGTGGTCGTCACCGTGATCTGGCCGAACTTATAGTGTTGTTCCCCCGATTCATAAACATCCCTGACCCTTGCACTAAGCTGAAACACAGACGGTGTTTCAGTGAGTTTTTCGCTATGAATTTCAATTTCAATTCAATTCAATTCAGTTTATTTATATAGCGCCAATTCACAACAGATGTCATCTCAAGGCACTTAACAAGAAGTCATTTCAATACAATTATACAAACATTCCAATCAGTTAAAAAGTTTCCTATTTAAGGAATCCCAGCAGATTGCGTCAGTCATTGGCGTGAGGTTGGGCAGATTTCCAACCACAGCAATCCTTCAGCAATCCCTCATACTGAGCAAGCATGTAGCGACAGTGGAGAGGAAAAACTCCCCTTTAACAGGAAGAAACCTCCAACAGAACCAGGCTCAGTAGGAGCGGCCATCTGCCACGACCGTCTGGGGGTTTGAGAAGACAGAGCAGAACACAGAAGGAACAGAAGATCCGATATAAGAGAACTTTCTATGTTACAGAAAGTAAAAAGTTGATAACAGGACACAGTGGATGTTCAGTTACTGAGAGGATCATCCCAGTCGATGACCCCCGTCCAACAGGGCATTGCAGCCAAGCAGGATACCAGACCAGGTGTATCTTCGATGAGGAGAAAAACACTGAGAGAAAACAAAGTTAACAGTCGAAATAACAGAATGTACTGTAATACAACTGGAGAGTCGTAGGAGAAAAGGAAGTAGCAGAGTGAAGAAAATTGGTAAGTCTGTCCTCCAGCAGTCTAAGCCTATAGCAGCATAACTACAGAGATAGCTCAGGATGACCTAAGCCACTCTAACTATAAGCTTTATCAAAAAGGAAAGTTTTAAGCCTGGCCTTAAAAGTAAACAGAGTGTCTGCCTCACGGACTAAAGCTGGGAGCTGGTTCCACAGGAGAGGAGCCTGATAACTAAAAGATCTGCCTCCCATTCTACTTTTAGAGATCCTAGGAACTACAAGAAAACCTGCAGTCTGAGAGCGAAGTGCTCTTTTAGGAACATATGGAACAATTAGATCTCTGATGTATGATGGAGCTTGATTATTAAGGGCTTTGTATGTGAGAAGAAGGATCTTAAATTCTATTCTGGATTTAACAGGGAGCCAATGAAGGGAAGCTAAAACAGGAGAAATGTGATCTCTCTTTTTAATATTCATCAGAACTCTTGCTGCCGCATTTTGGATCAACTGAAGGCTTTTAATGGCATTTTGTGGACTTCCTGATAGTAAAGAATTACAGTAGTCCAGCCTTGAGGTAACAAATGCATGGACTAGTTTCTCAGCATCACTCCTGGACAGGATGTTTCTAATTTTAGCAATATTCCGGAGGTGAAAGAAAGAAATCCTAGAAACCTGTTTAATATGGGATTTAAATGTCAAGTCTTGGTCAAAAATAACGCCGAGGTTCTTTACGTTATTACTGGGGGACAATTTAATGCCATCCAGATGAAGTGATTGACTAATCAGTTTCTGTTTAAGAACTTCTGGTCCAAAGACAGCAACTTCTGTCTTGTCAGAATTTAAAAGCAAAAAGTTTAGGGTCATCCATGCTTTTATGTCTTCCAGACATGCCTGTAATCTACCTAACTGACTGGGTTCATCAGGATTTATGGATAAATATAGTTGTGTATCATCGGCATAGCTGTGGAAATTTATCCCATGCTGTCTAATGATTCTACCAATTGGAAGCATATATATGGTGAAAAGAATTGGTCCAAGGACAGAACCCTGTGGAACTCCACAAGTAACCCTTGAGAGTGAAGATGATTTATCATTTAGATGAACAAACTGGAATCTATCAGACAAATATGATTTAAACCAGCCTAGTGCTGTTCCTTTGATCCCTGCAACATGTTCAAGCCTTTCTAAGAGAATATTATGATCGACTGTGTCAAAAGCAGCACTGAGATCTAACAAAACCAGAACAGACACCAGTCCATTATCTGAGGCCATGAGAATATCATTAGTAACCTTCACCAGTGCTGTTTCAGTGCTATGATGAGCTCTAAAACCTGACTGAAACTCTTCAAACAGCTCGTTACTGTTTAGATGTTCACAGACTTGATTAGCAACTATTTTCTCAAGGACTTTGGATAAGAAAGGAAGGTTAGATATAGGTCTGTAATTCACTAAGTCATCTTGATCAAGGGAAGGTTTCTTGAGTAAAGGTTTAATTACAGCTATTTTAAATTCCTGTGGTACGTATCCGTTTACTAAGGATAGATTCATCATATCCAAAATGGGGCCAGGAACCAAATGGAACACTTCTTTAAATAATTTGGTTGAGATTGGGTCCAAAATACAAGTTGAAGATTTAGATGAGGCTAATATTTTTGATAATTCTGAAAGCTCGACTGAATCCAAACAGCCTAAGCAATACTGAGGTTCTACAGTTCTTTCCGATACTGACTCATTTACTGAGGAAGAAGTAATCATGTTTGGGAGGGTGCCAATGATTTTATTTTTAATAAAATGTATTTTATTTATGAAGAATCTCATAAAATCATCACTGCTAAGAGCCGGGGGAATAGTTTGCTCAACAGAGCTATGACTCTGTGTAAGTTTGGCAACTGTACTAAAAAGAAACCTAGGATTGTTTTTATTCGCCTCTATTAATGATGAAAAATATGCTGTTCTAGCTTGTCGAAGGGTCTTTTTATACAGCAGTAGACTGTTATTCCAGGTTAAATAGGAATCCTCTAGATGTGTAAAGCGCCATTTTCTCTCCAACTTCCTAGTATTCTGCTTTAAAGTACGCAACTCTGCGTTAAACCAAGGAGTCAGCCTCCTATGGCTAGCCACTTTCTTTTTTAATGGGGCTACACTATCTAATGCCAAACGCAATGAGGACGTAATGCTGTGAACCAGACCATCAATTTCTGATGGGTTAGATATAGAATTGCTGCCATCCACTGTGTTACTCTGAGACACTGAGGAAAGTAAGAATGGTACAGATTCTTTAAAAATTGTTACAGCATTGTCTGATAAAGTTCTACTATAATGAAATTTTCTTTCAGATTTAAGATGGTCAGTTAAAGTAAATTCAAAAGTTATCAAGAAGTGGTCAGACAGGACCGGGTTATGTGGGTGGACTGTTATTTCCTCACACTCAATACCGTATGTCAGTACAAGGTCCAAAGTGTGTTTACCTGAGTGGGTCGATCCCTGTACTTTTTGAGTAAAGCCAATTGAGTCTAAAATAGCATTAAAGGCTGCATTTAGGCTATCACTTTCAGTATCCACATGAATATTGAAGTCCCCCACTATAATAACCCTATCAGTATTTAATACTATATCAGATAAAAAATGTGAGATCTGATCCAAGAATTGAGAGTAAGGGCCTGGTGGACGATACAAAACCACAAACAAAAATGGTCTTAATGTTTTGCAACTTGGATGAGGAAAATTAAGGGTTAGATGCTCAAAAGAACTGTAGCTATCAATTGGTCTGGGACTAATTAGTAAATCAGAACGGAAAATGGCTGCAACTCCTCCTCCGCGCCCAGTATTTCTAGGAATGTGAAAATTTAAATGACTGGAAGGAGTTGACTCATTTATACTGACATAATCCTCCTGCTGCAACCAGGTTTCTGTGAGACAAAGGAAATCAATGTGATTATCACAAATCAAGTCATTTACTAACAAAGTCTTTGAGGAGAGAGATCTTATGTTTAATAAACCACATTTAATAGATTTATTTTCAGTCAAAGTTGTATTTATTTTTATGAGATTTCCATAATTTGCTTTTGTTGGCTTAACTTTTAATCCATTTAATTTTGGCCGTGGGCAAGACACTGTTTCTATAGGGTAATGGGTGGGTAACAGTACAGAAGCAGCAGAGAGGTAGGTTAAACTACGACTCTGCTTCCTGGTCTGGACCCTGGGTTGTCAGTGTTTTGGAGGATTAATAAATTCGGCCATATTCCTAGAAAGAAGAGCTGCTCCATCCAAAGTGGGATGGATGCCGTCTCTCCGGATCAGACCAGGTTTTCCCCAAAAAGTTCTCCAGTTATCAATGTAGCCCACATCGTTTGCAGGACACCACCTAGACAACCATTGATGGAATCACAGCATGCGGCTAAACATGACGTCACTGGTCCGATCAGGCAGGGGACCAGAAAAGATTACAGAGTCTGACATTGTTTTGGCAAACTTACACACCGAAGCAACACTAATTTTAGTGACCTCCGATTGGCGTAACCGGGTGTCATTACCGCCAGCGTGAATAACAATCTTACTGTATTTACGCTTATCTTTAGCCAGCAGTTTCAGGTTGGATTTGATGTCGCCCGTTCTGGCCCCTGGCAAGCATTTGACTATGGTCAATGGTGTCTCTAATGCCACGTTTCTGACTATGGAGCTGCCAATTACCAGGGCCGGCTTCTCAGCGGGTGTGTCGCTGAGCGGGGAAAATCTGTTAGAAACGCGGACCGGTTGGTGGTGGCCCGGGGGCTGGGTCCTAGAACTATGCTTCCTACGTACAGTCACCCAGCCGCCTAGAGGTCCCGGCTGCGCGGGCTCTACCGGAGGACAGCTAGTTCTATCCTTGTTGGCTCCGCGCTGGCTAATGGGCTTCGGCTATCTGCTGGTTTTTCAACAGCGCGGAGCCGTGCTTCTAATTCTGAAACCCTCGCCTCCAAAGCTACAAAAATATTACATTTATTACAGTTACCATTATCACTAAAGGAGGCAGGGAAGTAACTAAACATCTGACAGAGAGAGCAAGAGAGAAGAGAAGAGTTAGAGACAGGAGAAAGAAGAGTAGCCATAGCCGCAATGAAGCTAAGCCAACTGAGCTAGCGAGACCTTCCACCCAAAGAAAAACTGTGTGAAACACGAGGAGTTCCCAAAACGTAAAGTACACCACCACAAAATGTGTGTTTTAGTGTGATTGTGTGTTAAAATAACTTAGAAAAGCCTCAGCACAGAGAAAATAAGATCAATTCAAGAGCGTTTGAACACCAAAACAGCTCCACGGACCACAGCAGTGACAACAGGAAATGACGCAATACGGCTTACCCCGTCACCACAACCAATGTGTCCTCCAAAAGAACAAAAGGAGTAAGAACCTCTTCCTGCAGGCATTAGGACCGACTGACCCATTAGGCTATGACTGGCCGGTTTCTTTTATCTGTGTGAAGAGGAAGGCTGACCCCAGGTAACAGGTAGCCTGCAAGGCTGCAGCCGCCAGATCACTACAGGAACAGTGTTTAATTTTGTTTAAATTCCGCAATTCCATCCGTCTTTCCCACACCGTGGACTTCATAGAGCCCTACTCCGTCTGCCAGCTCTGTCTCTGTAGATTTCTTCTTCTGCTGGGTTGAACAGTTAGCTAATTGAGTTTGAGCACTGCTGCCACCTAGTGACTGGCGGCTTCACCATTATTCAAACATGAATAAAGAGAAAAATGTCGCTCCTGCTTCGTACCCCGCACTATTTGGGAAGCACTGGTGTACAGTAAGGGCAAAATTACGACGCTAAAATACTGTGACGTTTGTAAAAATGGCATACTCATAAGGAATGAGCAACTGAGCAGGATAATTTGACAATATTCACAAAATATACATGTCCAAACAGTGCAAACAGAGATGTGTAATAATGGACAACCCTGAGCATCCTCTTTGTGAGAATATCATACAACAGAGGTTATTTCAGTTTCGCTGTAACACAGACGGCTACAGGAGATCCTTCCTTCACACAGCCATCAACGTTTACGACAACTCCTTGAACAAATTTGAATAGTATGAGCTACAAGATTTAATTTTTCTTTGGGATCAATAAAGCATTTTTGAGTTTAATTTTATAACAGCGGAAATGTTATTTGAACTGAGATTAACAAACAAATAACAAACACAGGAATTGTGGGAAATGTTGTAGGGTTTAAGGCTAATTACATTAATTATTGTAACACTTGGTTATCACATTAGACTACAGCCACTATGTAGCATTGAGACGTACCATCGCTTCATCTGTCGCGGTCGCATCTTCCTTACAGTTTAAACACAAAAGAAAACAAGCAGCTTGCAACGCTGTTGCACAAGTGCTACCAATGAAAAATAGTTTATTGTGCAGACGTTTTTTTTCATTGGACGTGCGACATATAGGTCGCACTGTACAGCCCTGAATCGTGGGTTCCATTTGTAGTCCGAACTCAGAATTTCCGACTTCCGAGTGGGGAAAAATCAACTGGAACGCCCCCGAAGTCGGTCTTCACTCTTGGAAAGTCAGAGAGACTTTGACTTCCAAAATGGCCGCTCCTCCCATCAACAATAGTAGCTGTGGTGGAAACAAAACAAAATAAAAGGGGTGTTTGTATATGGAAAGTAAAGCTTAAAACGATGTTTGTAAGAGGAACTGCCAACAGCGGCTACCTGGGCCACGCCAAATTAGAATCCCGACTTATCAGACTATGTTAATTGGAACGCTGTTTACTCAGGTGTGACGTCAAACCCAGCTTAGAGTTCTGACTTCCGAGGTAATTGGAACGCACCATAACAACCGATGTTTATTTTAAGCGTGTTGCTTTTGTATTTCTTGAGGGGGTTGGTCATGTGGTATTTGTCTGGTCCTGTGTGGCAGTTCTGTTGTCCCTAATGGGGAATCAATTTCCACATATGAAACACATCATGCATTGTATTGCACACATGACAGAACAGAGCAGCCAAAGTTTATCACTCAGCATCAAGGATTGTGGGGTGTTTAAAGCTGCAGTAGGTAACTTGAATAAAAGTAACTTTTTCTGATATTTCCTAAAACCGTCCATATGTCCTGAAAGTAGGAAATGAGATTTGTAATCTGTTAAAAAAGAAAAAGCAGCTCAATTGGTCACGCCTACAGCCCCTACTGCGATTTGCAAGAATCCACCGCGCCCGATAGAAAACAGCCAATCAGAGCCAGAGCAGTGTCTGATGGAGTGTCTGACATCTGTCCATCACTCCTCACACACACACACACACACCGCGACCCGCCCCTCGCTCCGCTACGCAACCGGCTGCCCGTACCGCCGCTGCCAACAACAGCATATACGGCTAAGATAACAAAAAAGAAGATGACTGAGGAGGACAAAAAAGCTAAGACAAAAGAAGTTGACCGAGCCCGAGATAAAACGAGGGTAGATTTTGGCGTAGCCTTTGAGAGGTGGAGGGAGCTACGGGACCTGAAAGCGTTTAAAACTGATTCCGAGTTGGCAATGTTTCTGCTTGACGGGTAATTACCCTTGCTTGATTAATATTTGTTTTGTTTTTGTTTGTTTTTTTGGTGGTGGTATTACAGTAAACATCCGCAGCGTGTGCGATAATCTGTGCACTCACAGCTAATGTCATATGTGGTTTACTGTTAGAAAACAAACTTTCGTAAATATTTCCTTAGTCGCATTAGCTTATTATCTTTGGCGGTTGTGACTTTCAAGTAAAGTCTGCTCTCCTCTCTGAGTTACCTACTGCAGCTTTAACTGAAGCAAAAAAGCCATGTCAGCGATGTGGTGTTTTTGTTTTTCTAGTGTTGAAAGGGTTAGAAAATATACATAATATCGGTTAATATTAATTATCAGCCATGGGAACAATAATGTCAAATATCGGCCCAAATGTTTATCTTTGGATCCCTAGTTTGTAATAAAATGAGCAGTAGAGTTTCACATACAGCAGATGGGTCGGGGAGACCCTCCCGACAGAGATGGTTTATAAAACAATATTCCTATTTATTCATGTGAGCCTCAAAATGGTGTGAAGCGACTGTAAACCTTCCAAGACACAATTGTCCACCTTCATTAGATCATGTTGAACATTCCCACCGTGAAACATTGTGAGGCTGCTTTTCTTCAGTAAGGATGGAGCTAAACACTGAGCAATCCTGGAAAGAAAAGCTGCTGTTAAGAATTTTAGTGGAAAGCACAGGGGTTAGACTGAGTTTGTTCCATATAAATTAAATAAAAACAAACGGTGGATTTAATTGAATTTAAATCCACTATATTGCAGTATTGTAATGTAAATGTAAATATATTACATTTACCAAATTTAGAATCTGCTTGCTTTCATTTGAAGAGATTCGTTCTGAGGCATTATTTAACTCCATATGGTTCTTTTCTTTGTTAGCTACAGTGTACAATGTTGCAGCATAACGTGCTAATGAGCATGCATGTGTCATCATCCAAGGCATTAACAGTCAGCTCTGTTTTGAATGTCCAGCCAGGTTTGGCAGCATCATGCTGAGGGGATGTTTTTCTTCATTGGAGGCCAGCTGCAGTGGAGCGGTTTGGGTCAAAGCATTTCGGAGGTCCAGACCTAAAAGCAAAACTCTCCACCAGCTTCTACCAGCTTGGCACATCTAGAGACAGATTCCTGGCCATTCTTTGCTGCTCTGTCAGACTTGATGGAAAGTGCTGACTCAGGCAGGGGATGGAAAAAAAAAAAAAACGTATCTGATTTTTATTCGTAAAACAACCCAGCAATCACTCTGCTTCCACTTCACAATCATGAACCGCCATGTGTTGCTTTATCAAATAAAATCCTAATGGAGTACAACCACAAACTTCCATGTAGTGTGGCGTCTCCCTTATATGCGGTGCATTCAGTTTGACTGATAATAATGATCTAAACTAAGCTTCCTAAGACCAAAATAATCTCAGGACTTTGCAGAGATCAGCAGCACCTTGATCTCATTTCAACATTACTTCATGGGATGATTAAATAAGGCTGCTCTACTCGATGAAATATGAATCAAAAGAATTTCTCTGGTGTCTTTCTTGTTCACAGACAAGGTTATCATGCTCGCTCTGTTGTACACCTCCCAGGTAATTGGCCTTTAGCTGACTTCTCCGTCTTGCATGTGGAGTATTTTTCACCATTCATTTGAGCCTGCGCTCGAACCACAATGCATCCCAGATTAATTAGCCGCGTGGTGGAGAAGGTGCCTCCGAGTTCAATCCGGAGTTCCTCCGTTTTCCTCGACAGCAGTTTTCTAAAGACCGTCAGCTCTTTCTCTCGGCTGTTTGACAGCGCTCCAACCCCCCCAGCTTACCTCAACCACAGTGTGAATTGGCTCCTCTTTTAAGTGGGATTCCTGATATTTATTCCTGGGTGCTGATTGAATCATTGAATTGGGGGAAACCGGAGACCTATTATTTTGTTGCTGGTTTAAAATTAGCAGTACAGTCAGCAGGCTTTGTTTTTTAAAGACTTCACAAAAAGAGTAAAACAGTCTGATCGAATTTTAATAACCCAGAGCCTGACCTTTGAGCTGTTGGCATCACCACAAAGGCTCAGATTGTGAATGGAGACCTTGTTAATCTCACTTTGAACAAGTCAGAGCAGCTTAATATTCCAAGATCCTTAACATCTGAATAAAATGATCTGTTCATTACATTCCTTGGTGTATTTTTTTACTTTCATCTCTGCCTGAGACGAACTGATCCTAACAAAGCATGTCAACTATGTTTTGCATTATAATAAACAATCTCTGACTTCTGCTTTTATTGTGTTGCTTCAGGTTCAACTACAGATCAACCCACCATCTCGCCACCAATGGCTTCTACGAGTTCCTCAACTGGTTTGATGAAAGGGCCTGGTACCCCCTGGGCAGGATTGTTGGTGGAACAGTGAGTGTCTCGTTTAAAACGAATCAATCATGCTGTAAAACCTGGTTTTTTCTTCTTCGGTTTTATTGCATCCAGAGCTGCATTTAATGACGCCCATAACGTTGTTTTGCCCTGAATTTCTCAGGCTGGTGAAGGTGCGCTCAAATATGCCTGTTTTATGTGAAAACAGACGAGGTAGGAATGAAATTTTAGCGCAAGGTGTCCACATTTTTTTTTTTCTGGAAAGAAAGTGGATCAGATATTGCTTTCCATGTTTAAAGGTTTCATAAAGATTTCTCTGCCCTAAAAAAAAAAAAAAAAAAAAAAAAAAAAAAAAAAGTTGCTGCAATATTTCAGTTGATGTCAAATTGGTAATTTATTTGTTCCTATGGAGTCCAGAACAGTAAGAAGTTATTTTCAATATTTTCCAAGCGAGGATTTGGTATGCAAGAAGAAAATCTGAGTAAAGAAAAATCTATAAATTTCCAGACTTTGCCTAACCCATCTGTCTAAATGTCGTCTGCTTCCTATATGTCCGTCTTTTTATAATATAGTCAGACCTTGCTTGTGTTACTCCTTCCTTCCTTCCTTCCTTCCTTCCTTCCTTCCTTCCTTCCTTCCTTCCTTCCTTCCTTCCTTCCTTCCTTCCTTCCTTCCTTCCTTCCTTCCTTCCTTCCTTCCTTCCTTCCTTCCTTCCTTCCTTCCTTCCTTGTGTTTTGCTCCTACTTCCTTGCTCGTGTCTAGCGCTTGATGGGGGTTGATTAAAAAATTATATAAAATAGTTTCCCATTTTCATTATAGCTTATATCAGGTAGCTTAATACTACAGTCATTACCTACTCTAAACCAATCACAAACACAGAACCAAGCAGCTCCGTCACTGAGCCCTTGCTCCTCTAAAACCACAAAAAAAGAGCAAATGACTTGAACTGCAAAAGATGTCACAGCAAGGAGCGGCGGAGGAGATTGTCCAGAAAAAAGGTTTCAGTATTTCACCAGCAGGTAGAAGTGGCGTCCCGTTTTGAACCGATCCTCGACGCACATCAAGACTAAACGGAACAATGATGAACAAAATAAAATACAGGAAATACTATGGTCAGCAAAGTTGCTGTTGCCATTGTCTCGTTTGCACAGAGACGGGTACAACAAACCCGAGTCGCGCTGCTAGCAACACCCGCAGCTTTTAAAATTCCAACCCGGTTCTCCACCACGTCCCCAGAAGCTAAAACGCTTTCAAAAATACAGAGTTGGAAAGAGCTGCTGGCTTCCGCACTCGGTCACTGGACCGGGCTCCATTCATTCATTCATTCATTCATTCATTAACGGTGAGATAACATCTGCTGAATCAAAAGAAACATCTTTCAGTGATCCTAATCGCTACTTCCAGAATAAAAAGTAGGAACATTTTTAGCAAATGTTAACTTTCTCCAGATACAGAAGTTTAAAGGCAATGCTAACAAATTCTGAGATATTGTTCTCCACTCTGAAGATGTTTTTATTTGCTGGATTTTCTTAGACTTTTTTTTTTGTCATACTGACAGATATAATGAGGTTTTAGTTTTAAAACAGGAGTCCTGGGGAAGTTCAAGACTGATCATTACATCTCAGAGTGTTTGGTGGATACATGGGCCTAATCTGGGTCATAGGCATCTTATATTGGCTCTCTGTTCTACAAGCCGGCTGACACATTCTATGCCAGGAATAATAAAATATCAAAACTTTGGCCTTGACTTTGAAGTTGGAAAAGGAAGAAATGTCTTTTTTTTTTCTTTTAAAACGTAAAAGCTTGAAGCTACCCCTCTGTTCTTTATATTGAGCTGCCAACAAGTCAGATCTTGTATTTTAGTAGTTTCCAATATTTTTTAGACTTTTAAAGATTATTTAAAAGGTATCTTTTTTTTGCCGTTGCTCTTTTTTATTAAAGTATTTACTAGGTGGCTGAACTGAAATGATATATTTTGTTAGTCTTAACAACCTAAAGCAGTGGTTCCCAAACTATTTCTGCTGTGCTCCCCCTTTGGTTTATAAGAAAATGCTCACGTCCCCCTCCCCATTGTAATTACTTTTTTTATTATTCTATTTTTTAAATTAGTTTTACTGTGTGCACAATTGGTTTAAAACAAAAACTCTGGGAGGGAAAAAAAACAATTGTAAAGGTTGTTTTTGCTAAACTGAGGTCTTCAATTTGCAGTAACTGGTGTGAGCCTGCTGTGAAGTCACATTATCTGCCAGGAAGAAGTGTGTGTTTGTGACCTGCGTCACTGAATTTGGTTCATTGAACATTGCGTTCAGAAATATGCCACTGTAAGAAAGTATCATCAAAAAGTTGTTACAGTGAAATTTGTGGCGATAATTGCTGCCTTCTTCCTTCAAAAAGTTGCGAATCTCATCTCACAGTTTAAAGACCCTGGACAGCACCTTCCCACATGACGGTTATCAGGACTCTGTGAAACAGAACGGCTCTCTGTCCAGCCTATTTAATTGCACAGTACCGCAAAAATCGGGGCTTTGACAGGTTGTGTTTTAATGTAGTTGACCGTGCTGAAGACGTCGATAATTACATCATTCATCTCGGGACTCGGCTGTTTAAACGCCAGTGCGTCGCGGTGTATAATGCAGCTCATGCGCTGCTATATCGGGGGGATTTTTTTACATTGTGCCACTGTGTACAAACCTTTTTATGAGCATCGGTTGAGCATTTGCATTTGTAACAAAGCCAAAAGCAGGATGTACTTCATCATATTTCCTACTCTTTGGCTTGGAGGGAAGTTGGTTTAAAAGCTTATTTGGCTATGTTTTATCTTTATCTGCTTTGCGTTTTATGTAGGATCGTTGTCAAAAACCTGTCCATTGTATTAGCATTTTATTGGATCCATTTATACCCCCCCAATAACTCTGCGCCTCCCACTTTGGGAACCACTGCCCTAAAGAACAGGATAAAGTCTGTATCTAGAAACTATGATGTCTGTCTGGTTAAAAAAAAGTAATAAAAAAAATATACCAGTAATCATTAACTTTTTTTCTTTTAGATGCATCTATAATTCCGTTTGAAATGGTTTGCATGGGAGTCTGGCTCCAGCAAAGTGCTATTAGTTGCAAACATGACATCCGGTAAATGGATCAGCTAAAATATGTTTCCTTCCTTTGCTGTAATATTCCTGATATCTTAAGCAAGCCTTTCAGATGCTGTTTATTTGCTGAACACAGTTTTTTATTAGCCTGCCTCTGGTTCTTTTGTCCTTGTGAAATTTCCTAAACCATTTTTATTGATATGCTGCAAACGTTGTTGAGATATGTTTCTACCTAAGTACACTTTGGGGAGCTTTTTAGTTGGTGCAAAAACACAATTTTAACCAGACCAAATTGTGTTTTATATGTTTGTTTTTTTCTTTTTCTCGTAGAGGCAATGGGGAAAAATAGAAGCAAATGTTTTCTTCTTTGTGACAATCTGCTTGCAAAAATGCCTTCAGAGATCCAGGTGTCAGACTTGAGTAAAAAATCAGAAAACCGCTGTAGAGTGCTTTGAAAGGCTTGAAGTGATATTGCTGAAAACCAGATAAAAGTCTAGCTTCTTGGAAATCTAAATAATTCAGAGGTGGGTCAGACACTTTTCACAGAGCTGAACCACACATTCATTCTAGGTATTGTTCAGGATGCATTCCTATAAACCAGCTAGTACACTCTCTTTTTGTAAGCACTTTGGTAGGTAATCAATTATGAACATACTGACATACATTTGAAACCATATATTTACACATGTTCTATAAAGATATTTAATATTACCTTTTTTCTCCTCAGTTTATGCTTTTGAACCTTTCCTGTTTAGGCAACAGCAAATTTATTTCTATGTCCTAAATGCAAGAAAAATTTGATTTGTATTTTATTTTTAGAATTAATTAATTTGCAACATTTGAGTTTATTGGACGAACACGTTTGTCTGGTTCATCTTGGATTATACTTGCTAAATGCCTAAAAGTGCCACGATCAGCTGTTGAAACATTTATATGTGAGCATAAAAACCATGGGTATTTCTAGTTAAAACACAGTTCAGGCAGGAGACGGGTTCTGTGTCCCAGAGAGGAATGTTCTCCTGGTGTGAAATGCTTGAATTGACCTCAGAACAAATCAAAAGACCCTGTGAAGATTATTACTGAAGCTGGTAAGAGTCTCAGATGGGCTGAAAGGGCACTCAGAGGAAGAAGGCATTACTCCTAAAGCAGCAAAGTATCCAATAGAGTTTTCAAATGCACTCGCGGCCAAATACTTTAATTTTATGAGTAATGCCATGTTTTCTGAGGAGACTCAAATGGATGCTTGGCCATAATGACTACCATATGGCAAAAAGAGTGAAAGCTTGCAAGCCTGAAAACACAAATTCAAGTGCAGAGGTGGCAGCATCATGATATGTGCATGTTTTGCTGCAGGAGGGACTGTTGCACTTTACGTAAAATAGGGGACCTCAAAGAAAGATCGTCATGCAAGACGAGAACCTAAGATATCAGCCAGGAAGTTAAAGCTTGGGGAAAAAATAGGGCTTTGAAATAAACAATGACACTGAGAATACTGCCATATTGGTTATAAATTGGCTTAAGGACATGAAAGTAATTGTTTTGCTGTTTCCATTACTAAACTCCAAGATAATTTCTGAGTATAACTGGAAAGCATAAACATGGCTGCCTGCCAACCAGACTTCTGAAACTTCTGAATTTGAAAAAAAGTACGGTAATACAAAAAAATTGTTTGGTTTGATTTGATGTCCGACTGGGATTTTTTTCCACATTCATTTTTAATGCTGAATGTTTCCTGTGACTTTCAGACATGTTTGTCTCTGTGCAGAAGTATCTCAGTGGTTTTCTAAGCAATGCAGTCCTTGAGTACCATGGATCTGTATAAGCTGCTTCCAGGCATTATAAATTGAAGTCACGATCCAGTTGCGATGAATTAACTCTACGGATCCCCCTCGGCTGCTACCGCGTTCCTGCTTACTAGCAACAGCTACTGTGGTGAAACAGTCGCCCTTTTATGAATCCAGCATGTTGTTTCTTGCTCTCCATATTCTCTGCATCTCCTCTCCTGACATCAGCTCAGCAACCTGTGCGCTGCGAAGCTCATCTACGTTAAATACCTCAGCTCTATCCATCTCCCATCTATTACAACACCACCTGCTACCTTTTCTTCCCACCGTGCTTCATGGACACAGCGGGGTTACACTCTTGAGCTCTAATTGCACTCTTAATGATGCAGCAGGAGTTTATAATCTAAAGTCCTCAGTGCAAGATAAATGTAAAAATGTTTCCCAACGTGTTGGCAACACGGAGGCCATCTCAAACGATGAGATGGATCATTGTAATCTGACTCTCTTGGGTCATTTCCTCACTCAAGAGAGATGGTGAGGCATTTCAATGGCGTGCCTCACCGAGCAGGTGTTACTTTGCAACAGTCAGGTACAGTCGTGGTATATTTTCCAATCGTGCACGAGACTCTCAAAGAACTGGAATCCAAAGGTCCTCATTTGTTGCGAATGCTTATAATCAGCTGCTGGTAATTGCATTTGCAAAGCAATCTAACAATGGATTTATTGGTTCTGTTACAGTTCATGGCTACTTGGGTTTGGTCTTTGTTCCCACGGGGGCTAAAGCTTAAAACTGATGATTAGACCGGTAATTAGAATTAGAAGATGTTTAGTCCTAACTTAATTGTCATGATTTTTGCACCCCATCTTTGCCACACAGTGGGTTATTTTCTTTTACCCAAATCAAACAACCAGTTCCTGTCTTCACACTGCACAGTTTTATTAATATATCTAATTTCTTCTAAGAAAAAAAATCGCTGAATAATTTACACATTAATCATGTGAAGCTGATTAGTTTGTGCTGGACTGATCTCTGCACAAATTAAGTTAAGCATTAATAGTATTTTCCTTTTTTTTTTCTCTTGGACATTAAAATCAGTATGCAAGTAGAGGACATACAAGAGCCGTCGCTGATTCAGACCTGCGGTTTAGAGCTATTTAAGGTATTTGCCAACTTCAAACCTCATTCAATATTGAATAAAGTTAATAAAATCAATGTCATGTTTATGGTCAAAAACAATATAGCTTTAAAATATAGTATGAGTTTCATATCAGTAATTTTATAGGATGAGTTTAGGAACTGGTAAAAGTGATTTAGATGTACATTCTTTAGCACCAAATTAAAGGAGAACTAACATCGGCAGCGCTAAGGTGCTTCAGGTTTATTAACCCACATTACCCAAGAGCCCCCCATACCGGCAGCAGCACAACTTCCGGCAACAAAATCAATCCAAACAGATGGAAAAAACTGAATATGCATATAGCATATTGAAGTAATGGGGAAAGGCTCTTCTAAATAACAAACCTTCTGGACCATGACAAGATGCAATTCCAACACTAAGCAGGTAAATACAAAACAAACATGGATGCTAAAGTCACATTCCAGGAAAAACACTCAGCAACAACAGTGCAACATACTTCTACCCACATAGGCGACCTTTCAAATTTAAGCCCAAACACTGCTCTTTCGCATACGTTTCACTACGTGCAAAACTTCCTCAACCAGCAGCCAAAGAGGAAAATTGAGGCGTAATTTCAATTAGCCAAAAACATAAATTTAGTCTTACCTTTGCTTTTTTTATTATAATGATCCATGGTACAGTGAATATTTCCACTTGGCTTGTGTATAAACCGTGAGACGGAAGAGTCTGTGGTAAAGAAAGCCAGAGGAGTATTTTTTTCTGCAGTACTTTGACTCTTATTTTATTGCAGTCATCAATTGTTTGATGAAATGGCCATCTATGGTCAGATATAACTGAGGAAAAGAGAACCTAAGAAGACAAATCTGAGAAATTTCAAATGGTGCACAGAGTGCCAAATTGTGCCAAAATGGCTAATTTGGAAGGTTCGCCTGGGCTTTTATCAACTATTACCTCTAAATTTATTACCTGTCTTCACTGTATTTCCATGAATCTTGGAGCAATTTGTCAGATCTTGTCCAGTGGTTTGCTAGAGGTTTTGGATTGCAATTGCATACTTTCAAAGGGTTATTCACATCCCAAAATGCTTCTTTTTTTGGCAAATTTTTTTGTTTTTTTTCTGTTGTGTGCCATATTAACTTAATTTCACCCAGTTACATGAGTGTTGATTTTTAGACCCCTGGAGTGTTCTCTGGAGTCTTAACTTTATTTTGATACCACAGCAATTCAAATAAACCTGGCAGATCCTGACATATATAAAATTCATTTTGGGCTGGTCCTTTTCTGGCAGATCTCTCTAAAAGAAGCCTTGGGTTTACGAGATTAACAGACGTTGAGTTGCACCTCTACTAATTGCATTTGTATAATGACAGAACAAGTCACTGAACCTAAGCTGTGGAAGAGTTTATCTGAAGTTCTGACTGTTCTAAATAAAACAGGTTTGAAAAGAATAACTTTGTGCTTGGCTTTGTTGCACATCAACTATGGACACCATGTTCTTACAACATGGCTGTTTTAAATAAAATTTAAAAAAATGATACAAGATAATATTTTCAACACAATTTCCACTTAGTCTCCAAATGTTTCTTGACCTTTAAAACAATGGCCAGTTTAGTGTAGCAAGAAAAGATGAATGCTCTTTACTACTGTATCAATTTGCATACAGTACGTGGTGTTCCACAAATCTATCAAAAGTGCTTTGACTGAATGCAAAAGTAAGTTTTATCTTGCGAGCAAGTGTGGTGCATTAAGACTTCTTATTACATAGTTTCTTTGTATGAAACATTATCTGAAACAAGGTCGTTCAGTATGATTCACTGTGAAAATGAGCATTTTCCATTTGATCTGTATTGTATTGCGTTTTCATAACCATTAACAATCTCATGCTTATGTATTTATTCCTGTATACTACAAAAACAAAAATCTAATATTTTCGAATGTGCTAAATCTCTAGAAACATCTGAATATAAAAAGGTCTTCTAGAACTCCCAGCTGATTTGGCAGAAGTGCAATGCCAGATGGCAAGTGGCATTTTGCCATATAGAGAGCACAGACATTATGATGCCAGGCAGGGGGTCATTCTTATGGTCACACTAAATGCAAATGTCTCCATGTTGCATGCAAATCTATGCAAAGTTGTACAGCATCCAGGGGATGGTGCATAAAGATGTAGCAGAGCCATAATAAAGATGGTAGTAAAGAATCATTTTATCTACAACTTACCAAAGGTTAGTGAGTTTAAGTTCTATGTAAAATGAAATATTCTACATATAAATCAGATAAGCTCAAAACAAATAATTTCCCAGATCTGAAGGTTTACTTTTGCAGCTGAAATTGGAAGTAAAAGCCAGGCAATGTTTGTCCTAAAAATGGCTCAAACCGCAAACGGAGACTTTACATTGACTACATTGGAGCACTCTGATGGCAGCTGGAGGAGTTACAGAAAACCACTCACTTGCTTAATGTTTAGGTTAATTGAAAAATTCAGCTTTGTTTGCATGACTGAGCCAAATCATTTTTTTAACATAAGCATGCTTCAGAGACATGGTATTTACCTCACCTCCCACACTGCTTTCAAAGTCATAAAATGATGGTGTTAGAGCTCTCATTTGCATCAAGCTTGTGATTTAAAAACATGGAGGAGTTCAGATGAGAGCTGGGTTTTTCCCTCAGTTCTAACCATAATGGTGTTAAGGGTGTTTGCCTTGAAAACTTCAGTTAAAAACTTAATATCTATACGCCTTCTTTCTCTCAAACAATTTAAGTTCTTTTATATGTGCTCTCCCATTCACCAGCAAGGAACTAAGAAATTGGGAGGTGAGCCGATCTGATGTTAAAGTGTCTGTAAACTTGAAAATCCACTCTTCGTTTTGGTCAGTGCTGCCATATTGCTGTAACAACAATTTTCAGTGTGGACTCTTGTCACTGAGGGAAGAACACTGAAGGCCAACTCAGACTGACAGAAAATATGGACCTATTATTTTCTATTGAACAGCCCACACCAGCACTGTTTGGTTGCCTGCCAAATGCTTCAAGGTAAAATGTCCAATTATTGGCATCTTGCTTTTCACTATCAAAGCCTTGTTTATCTATAACGAATGCGGTAGAAATAAAAATGTATCAGTAACGACAAAACAAGCTTATTTGTAGAAGAAGCACACAGAAAGAAAAACAGTCAGAACTTAGGTTTTTGAAGTCATCAGAGGGAACTCCTCAGTGCCTAGAGTACTCACCAGTGTTCTGGTTGTTCATTAAGACATAAGCAAGAGTGGTTCAGAACCAATCTAGACTCCTAAATGGTCCAAACAATGTCTAGTAATCTGTTCTGCTTCTGCACAATACATCTAGTGTCTTTTAGGCGCCAACTGACATGTATCTGTTACCTTGATGTTATAACCCACCGCATGAAATCAGAAAAAGCATGTAAGGCAGTTTTTGAAAATATATATTATTTAATCTATGATATATCAAGACAGGTCTGCAGTTAATTCAGGCTAGAAGCAGGTAAGACTTTCAGCTGAAGGCTAAATAAAGCACACTGAAGTTTCTCTGTTATATCGTTTTTTGCTGTCAATCCAGTTTGTGATGGAACCTGTATGATTTAG
The DNA here is from genome assembly GCA_963556495.2 of Valencia hispanica. NCBI lineage: Eukaryota > Metazoa > Chordata > Actinopteri > Cyprinodontiformes > Valenciidae > Valencia > Valencia hispanica. The sequence continues at coordinate 17,943,029 of OY747713.1, read as the reverse complement.
ACATTTTTGCAGAATTTTGAGGTCAATGATCTTAAATCTTAAGGAAATGAAAACGAAGACTGTTATAGTAATGTTAAACATGCTAACAGCTGAGATAAGATGCTAAAGACTATTTAAAATGCCAATTTCATAATTGTCTGTTTTTGAATAGTAAATCTGTTTCAGTGAATGTTCTCACACAATATAAATATCCAATGACTGTTCTCTGCAGGAAAGCTATAAACATTTCAAATGCTTGTATTTGTAGTTCTTAACGGAAGATTTGAATTGACTGTCTGTATCAAGCTTTAGATCTGAAATTCAATTCAGTTTCAATTCAGTTTATTTATATAGCGCCAATTCACAACAGATGTCATCTCAAGGCATTTCAATACATTTATACAAACATTCCAATCAGTTAAAAAGTTTCCTATTTAAGGAATCCCAGCAGATTGCGTCAGTCATTGGCGTGAGGTTGGGCCCCGTTGATGCAGACTTTCCAACCATAGCAATCCTTCAGCAATCCCTCATACTGAGCAAGCATGTAGCGACGGTGGAGAGGAAAAACTCCCCTTTTAATGGGAAGAAACCTCCAGCAGAACCAGGCTCAGTAGGAGCGGCCATCTGCTACGACCGTCTGGGGGTTTGAGAAGACAGAGCAGAGACACAGAAGGAACAGAAGATCTGATATAAGAGAACTTTCTATGTTACAGAAAGTAAAAAGTTGATAACAGGACACAGTGGATGTTCAGTTACTGGGAGGATCATCTCAGTCGATGCCTCCCATCCAACAGGGCATTGCAGCCAAGCAGGATACCAGACCAGGTATATCTACTATGGAGAAAAAAACACTGAGAGAAAACAAAGTTAACAGTCGAAATAACAGAATGTACTGTAATACAACTGGAGAGTCGTAGGAGAAAAGGAAATAGCAGAGTGAAGAAAATTGGTAAGTCTGTCCTCCAGCAGTCTAAGCCTATAGCAGCATAACTACAGAGATAGCTCAGGATGACCTTAGCCACTCTTAACTATAAGCTTTATCAAAAGGGAAAGTTTTAAGCCTGGCCTTAAAAGTAAACAGAGTGTCTGCCTCACGTACTAAAGCTGGGAGCTGGTTCCACAGGAGAGGAGCCTGATAACTAAAAGATCTGCCTACAAGTAAACCTTGAAATCCAATCTGTGCATCTCTAGTATCCACCCATTCTTTACCTTTTTGCTGCTTTTCATACATCCTCATAGTCTCCATTCTTTTATCCAGCCCTCATCCTTACCTTGCTCCATGTTTTAATTCAAAGTAAGACAGACGTTCGGGAGAGCCCTCCATTAATAGAGTATGAAAACAGTAAGTCTCTAAGCACTGTGATAGCTTGAACCAGCTGGAGGACAGATGACTTGATACCAGTTAATGTGACAGTGAAGTGGCTCTCTGCGAAGACCGGTCCAGTTGGCCTTGTCTTTTTTTGCCCTTTTCTCCCCGGCCCACCCTCCTCTCCCCAGAGGACGGCTGTCAGTTGCTCTTTCTTTCTGAGCTGCAAATAAGAAAGGAAAGCCTCTTTAATGTGCCATCCCGTAACAACAGCGGGCTGTCAAGCCGATAACCCACTCTTTGTCTCCACGAGGACAATTGGAATACATATTTTGTAAGGGCTTTTGTCAGGTTTTGAAAATTTCATAATGAGAGCTCTGTACTTTAGCACCATCTATTCATTCTATTCATTTAGAAAACGAAAACGTTTCTGACGACAAACCTGATAAAAAAAAAAAAAAAGCAAATTATTTTAACTACAATGTTTTTCCACATGCAGGCCCCAGTAGTGCGTTCAAACTAGCTAATAATTATAAGATTAATACAGGGATGATGGAATTTTGCACCAATAGACTGAATCAAATCCTCTGAGCCAAGAGGAGAGATAGCTAACTTTCATTGAAATAGATTGTCTGGCAAAGCTTGGATCTTGTAGGCTAATTAGAAACAGAGGCATGGGTTTATTAGCAGAAGTAGTGTATGGACTGAGGCTACACTGAATACACATTAGAGATCATTTACTTTTATGCATAATCTTTTTTTGCTTCTGACATCTCTAGTACACTACAACGGGCTGTAATTGGATCGTCTCTCATGGTTAGAGGAGTCAGGGGCACGAGGCATCACCTACATGGGCCATAGTTTGTTTTCTGCATGAGGAGCCAATAATGCTGAGGAAATGCTTCTTTTTTTGATTCAGTGATTTTTAAAAGTTTCAGATTATCCTTGGGCCGCAAGGTTGATCTGGACTAAAGCAAATCCATAAATATGATAAAAGATTCATTTTAAGCTGAAAAACTGTAATTGTTGTTCTCACCTCTAAAAACGGCCCAGATAGTTTGGTTTCAAATGATTCTTTTTTTATTTTTTATTTATGAGCTGTAGCTTTTCTTGACAAGCTGTATTATACACAAATCATGAAATATTGAAGAAAGCTGATATTAAGCCCGTTTGTTGCTGTTAGCTTGGACTTTTTAAGGATATGAATCAACTGTACAAATGATCCCACAGAGAAATTTCAGGATTTAAAAGACTAGCACCCATCTGTGTCTGCACACTGTTCTAATCTCACCCACCAAGCTTCTAATTCACCAGCAGCTAAAAGTTAATCGGAAATGTTATGTTTAATTTGACTTTTTTTTTTCTAAATCAGTGGGAAATTAATACATTAGATCTGCTGATCCGTGGCATCAGAAGCTCACGCAAATTTTCCACAACCTTGAATATTTGAAGGGACATTAAAACTTTGATTTTAACTTTTTAAAAGCTCGCATGACAAAAAAATTTGCAAGTCCAAATATTTTTAGCGACTTGCACACTACATAGAGACTACACATGTATTAGTTATTAAGTGCATTTTTTCTCAACTTGTACAAAAACAAACTTGAGTTCTTGTACTTCCCCCCCCCTCTATTTCCTTTTTTTGCCATTGCGTGACAGTAAATTGCAGAATTTTCAAAAGGCTACCAAACCATCAAACTGCTTATTTACAGTCTATTTTTCAAAAGCACAGACTGCTTGAACAACCTCAATTGAAGATGCCACAATTTCACTGCAGCACAGTATTTACATAAAAATGTGAAGCTTACAACACGATCTTATTGGTTCTATTTGAAAGGGATAAACAAAAATCATTCCATCTTTTACTAAAGTAATACATAAATTTGGAATAAAATGTGTTTTTATACCTCTTATTAAATGATTGTGATGGTTTGTTTAGTGATATAGTGTAGATCTTCTCATAATATTACTGATCAGGTTGTCAGATATTCACTTTTTTGTTGGGTCTACCTGCACCTCTACATCAGTTTCAGCCGTACTGTAGGCAGGAAACAGTCTTGACATTTTTATTGATCTCTCTGAGCTGTGAATTAACTTTTTTTTTTCTTGTGTTGTACTGCTATTACAGCATTGTATTGTAAACTCAGCAAGTTGACTTCTACCACTTTTTTCCTCCTCTCTTCTTTCCCATCGTTGCTTATCTGGATGCCATGGCATCTCTTGGAAAGCCTGACACATCAAGCCTATATGCACAATATGGGGACGTGTGCACATATGTCCTACTGGAAGCCCTAATTGAACACCATTCTTTATGTGCAAGGAGCCTGAGCATTCCACATTTTAGTCCTTATGCCACACATAAGCAGCCGCTACTTCTAACAGGCTTCTGCACACGGCACCAAGGGCCAAGATACGTTGATGCGTTAAAACTATTGGTTGGCAAAGTAAAAACTAATAGGTAGTTGTTTGACAGTAATCGTATAATTTCTTTGGTAAGCTGTAAAATATCACAGAAGAATCTGTGTAGTGTAAATTTTGTTGCGCATGTCTAAATGTAACTTTGCCCTTTTCTTCTCCCGTGTGAATCCTACCCCTACACAGCCTCTTTTACTCATCTGCCTCTCTAAACTGTGTCTCTCCCCTCAGGTATACCCAGGGCTAATGGTGACTGCCGGCCTTATCCACTACGTACTCAACCTGCTTCACATCACGGTGCACATCCGGGACGTGTGCGTGTTCCTGGCGCCGGTGTTCAGCGGCCTGACGGCCATCTCGACCTTCCTGCTGACGCGGGAGCTGTGGAACCAGGGCGCAGGGCTGCTGGCGGCCTGCTTCATCGCCATCGTCCCGGGCTACATCTCCCGCTCTGTGGCAGGCTCTTTCGACAACGAGGGGATCGCCATCTTTGCACTGCAGTTCACCTACTACCTCTGGGTATGTGCACTGAATGCTTCTTTTAAACAGAAAATAAGCCATATTTTTCTGTACCTGTTAAATGTCAAAAGTTTGAAACTGTTATTTAATATTTTTTTATACAGTTTCTGATTTCTCATGTTTGTGTTTCTAGACTCCTATATTTTGAGAGATTTATGTAGCCAGGAAAGTAGTCCTACTTTGAAGTCCTGCTTGTCTCACATGTGGAATTATTTATCCGTAGCCTTGAAAAGAAAGCTGCCGATCTTTACAGGCCGTGTGGTTCTCAGAATACAACAAACTGCACCGTTCACACCTCTTCACAATGGATGGCTTTTCAGAGTACAATCAAACTGGGTTAAGGCGGAGTAGGCCACTATTTTCAATTAACTTCCCTTTTTATAAATCCATGAGATTCACACAGCTTCAACCAACAAAATATTTAATCTTGTTCAGCAGTTTTTGTTCCTGCAAAATATTGTTTATCCTTTTTAGTTAATAAAATCTTAGTTTTTTGTTGTTGTTGTTATCCTTGAATCTCAACTGGAAAAAGAGTATTTCCATAAACAAGATTTTTTTTTTTTTTTCCTTCAGCTAAAATATAACTCGGTTGTTTACTGAAGCTGCACCAAAACACCACGCTGCAGCTTTTCGAGATGAAAGACGCTGGGGAAAAAAACTTCACTTTTAACATGAGTTTGTCCGCTTATTGAGTTGCATCAGCAGCTGCCTCGAAGCCCCGCAGATATCTTCATATGAAAGCATCATACATGCATGCGTGAAATTACTATGCAAACAGTTTGATCAGGAGGCCTCTCTTCCTTGATATTGAACTTGACTTTGTCAGCTGGTAATGTTTGTTTTTTTATTCATTCTGGATAAGTTCAGTTTTCAGACGTTTAAATAATTTTTTTATCACTTTTGAAATATGCTTAAGGTTCCTCATAAAACACTTGAAAGCAAACTGTAATCAGCTCTATCTGTAAAGCCATTCTGCTCTCAACATAAAATTTTTGACTTTTTATGTGCAATATCAAGAGGATGAAAGAGCTGTATACAACATGAGATAAAGTCTTAATGTTACCATATGAACTATGTTTTTAAAATCATAACTAGCAATGATTTTACATTTTCTATTGTTTATGCTTTAAGTACAAATATACAACTTCGAGTTAATTCTGCTGCTGTTGGGACTGGAGATGACTGCTTGAGGAGAATTTACTAATTTTTCTACTGTGTATCTTTTTAAATCACGGTGGACGTATTCATGAAGTATTCTTTTATCCCTTTCAGACTCTTTTTTTTTTCGTTATCAAATCTCCCGCATGTCCACAGTACTGCAATACAAACGTGTCAAAATACTGTGATCCAATTACCAGCCCTGCACAGTGACACTGTGTGGAAGCAAATGAAAATATATTTTAGTTGAATACTAATTTATTTTGTAGATTTACTAATAATAAGCCCAGCTGCATTGCCTTCAGAGCATCCTGCCTATACACACAAGAATGTATAGGTTCTTGTTCACATCTACTTTAAAAGTTTGCATGTGTGTGGAATTTAATTTTTATCTGGTTAAAAAAGAGAAAATTATGAAAAAGAAATGTTTATTTCCCAACTTCTATCTTCTGAAAGACCAAATTCTGAAATATGTATAAAAAATTACTTTATACACTGATTTGTGATTTGACAATATTGTATCCTGACAATGTCAAAAACGTAAGATTTGAACAGTTTTATTCATCGTTTTGACCTACCCCCACCAAGATTTTAAGTTTTAAAACTTTTGTTTAAATATTCCTTTCAATTCTATTTTAGTTTTAATTAGCTTTTACCAATTGTTAGTTTAACTTAGATCTTTTGAAAATTCTTAGTTTCAGTTTAGTTTTTAATTAGTTTTAGTTATAGTTTTTATTTTTTTCATAATACAAATTGGATACCAGGGGCTAGACTAAAACCAAAATTGTAAGAAAATATCAGAAAATGATTATACTTTATAAAACAAGTATTGACTTGGCGCAGATGAACAAGCATACATATCAGGAAAGTATAAAACATAGATGGCAGAGTAACGTTCAAAAATCCTGTAAACACAATAACAGCACCTGTCCATTAGAAAGTCCAACAATAAATACAGGTGCTACAGTTCTGGGGGGGGGGGGGAACACAGAAACTGACAGGCAACGCTACAAAGCAAAAGCATAGCCATCATGGTTACAACAATGCTTTTGATCATTTTTGGAAATATTCTGATAGTAAGTGATCCCAAATTGGACTCTGGCGCTTTCTCCCAACCTTTGCTGACACAACACTAGGTATGGACGGACCACGGCAACACAGAGGACTTGACGGACGTATGTATCTGCCATGTGTTGCACAATGCGGTAGTTAAAAAAACAACCAACAACTGGAAACTACAGAGGGATTATGTATTTGTCAACACAGTGGATGCGCGCGCAACCTACACCGGTTGCTCCGGTCCCCACTGTTATTGTTTGCAGTTTCAGTGTTGGTTAGGGATGTTAGCATTGTTAGCCAAGGCTTACCTGATATGAAGTGATGGCTGCAGATTGTTGCATTTTTAATAATCGTTCCAGTCTTAGAGCTGGCTATCGATTCAAATTTCAAGAATCGATTTGATTCCGATTCAAATGAAGGAGTTTCCTTTTGGAAACATGATGGCCTGCCGCTAGCGTTTCAGCCATGCAGAGCAAAATTTACTCAGCGGGTTTGAAGGCAAGCATATGTTCCTGTCATTTAATTATGGAAAATAATCAGTTTTGAATACTTATGTATTGATTTGCTATCGGTTTGGCACGTTTCATCTTAAAATTGATTATATAGTGAGTCGGCACACCGCTAAAGTTTAACATTGTTTTTGTGATTTGTGGAACACAGGTAATAGAACTCAAATTTGTAAATGATTTCTACTCAAATGTCTCTAATTAAATGTCATGTCTCTAAAGTCATGTCTCTGTCATGTCTCAAATGTCTCTAATGTTGTAAAACAGGGCCAGAAAATTTTTACAATTCAATATTTGTAAAAGTACTAAAATCTACAATAGACAATAGTGTATGTAGGAAACCTGTATGTATAGTTCTGACGTAATATATTCCTTCAGTGTGGCTGTAAAAACAATGACTGACGTTCCCTTTAGACTCAACATCAGGGCCCCCCAACAGCTGGTACCAGGACAGTTCTCTATAAAGATTAGTGCATCTGCTGAAGTACATTAAAAACTTTTAAAAAAAGCGGGGTTAATAGAAATATTCGAGTGAGAACATGAATAACCTAAAATGTTTAAATGAAATCTTGGCTTGATGTCTTCATACAGCAACAAGATCTGCAGGTGTGACAATCTTTTCAGACTTTTCTCTTTGTATAATGTTTAAGCCCGCTAATAATAAAGTCAGATTTTGTTTTCATTTGTTGAAATGTTTCATATAAATGCTATATTTGTTATTTAAATCCCTAAATGTATTCAGAGACCCTAATTTCCTTCATGCAACTTTTCAGCTGGATTGCGTTGGCCTCCAGCATTGGAAAAAGCCTGATTAGTTGCTGCAGTCCTGATTATTCCCATTCAAGCTGCGTTGGGTTAACAAAATGAAAGAGCTTTTGTTCAACATGCCAGAGGCGGGTTTCAATTTTTAATGGAAGATCAGAGGCTGTTTGTCCAATTGTATTTTACCTTTTTAAGCATCGATATTAATCTGTGTTAGTGTGAAAACATGCTGCGCTATGGAGGCTTTCATCCAGGTGGAGGGTCTGACTCAGGGCTACTTTTATATTTTTAATATTTTAAAATAAACATAAAGGACTGAAAATTTGGAAAAGTATGGAAGTTTTCCATGAAAGATGTGTAGAAACTCCTCCAAATACCCATGTTGGTTCCCCTTGCCCTTTAAGCCATACATCAGCATATAACTGTGTGCAGTTTTAAGGTTGTGTGACTTGCTGCCTTTGAGGCAGCTTTCTAACTGTTTTTTCCCCCCTTTGTCATATATGATACTGAGCTACAGCTAGTTGTCCAACACTGGGAGCTTGTTTTTACATTGTCAGGCCCCTTTGCTCTGACTCAGCAGTGTAACCACACTGATAGTTCCTCTTTTAAACTCAGATCCTCACACACACTGATCATCAAAAATATCCATGTTCTATGCCTGCGCTTACATATGGATGCAAAACAGGAAGTTTGTCGGACAGTAGAAGAGGGTAGTATATAACTTATTTTACTTCCTCGGAGACAGCTTGTCTTTTTAGTTGTCTTAAATCAGAAAAGGCACCTAGATTTAACAGATGAACCAGTAACGGTGCTAAATTTCACTTAAAGAGCTGATTTGAGCATGTCATAGATGCAATTTCTTCCAGTGTTTTTACTTCTATCAAATAAAAATGGCAATTTCTATCGAATGGTTGTTAAAACTTTGCCTGCATTGACAAACGCTCTAGGTTTCTAAGATGGGTCCTTGCTGTTTTGATGGTTTTTTTTTGTTGCTAAAGTAGAAATGGGGAGCTTATGGACAATTTGATATTTTGATACTAATTTTAGCTGATTCCAATAACTGTCTTATGAGAAGATATAATATAAGCCTTCCTGCTGAAGAAACAATAACTCATCTACATTAGGAGGTGACATAGAGCTATGGTGAGAGAGTAGTCCAGGCTTACCCTTTCTTAGGCAAAGACGAAATAAATTATGGAGTTCACATTTAAACCCTGTTTAGCATCTTAAATTATTGTGGACTAGCATCAGTAAAATAAAAGCTTCTGTTTTTTTCCTAGAGTCGAAGATCAAGGTCCTGTCCTCATCTTCTATATTTTCCAATGGACAGCCAAGATTTTCAATTCCAGCTTTTCCAAGACAGGTCAAAAGATCAAAAATATGAAACAAAGCAACTTTGCTGTGTTGCATTCAGTCTTCCTGTTATCCTGAAAGTCCTGCTCTCTAATGAACCGAAAGACCTGTAGGACGTAAGACATGTTTATGTCTTACGTCTCAAACGTCTTCAGACTTCATTTCAAACACAAGTTGTCTTCACTCAGTTACAGCTTCCACGGCAACTAGTGTTATTGCCAGGTAAAACTTGGTAGACTTCACAGATCACGTTTAGGCTTTTGACCAAACGGTCGCCGTTCAACGCTTGATGAGGCAGAAAATCGTCCAATTTGTCAACAGCTGTTTGTTTGGTTTTTGTGTTGCATCTGTGTCATGATATCCTATTAATTTCAGGTGATATTTTTTGAAGTTTGTAGACCTTACCATCACTGGGGTTAGTCACATAGCTGTGATGGGGTAAAATGGGATCACAGAAGTGTGAGAAAGCAAATGCAGAAGTAGCACAGTCTACTGAGCAGGGCCTCACTTATCTGGGAAATGTTCAGTAAAATAAGATGCAGATGCCATGTTTAGGATGGCATCCAACTTTTTTATGTTTAACATAATGAGTGTGGCTGCTTGAGGACGGTTTTACAGAGATCAGCCAGATATTCGTTGTAGGTAAAATGCCAGACAAGTGTGAATTTGCTGGCGTCAGTGATGTTAAACCACAGCTCTTTGGTTCTGCAATCCTATCTACATGCTGTGAAAGCAAACAGACTTGTGATCTCTGTGGTTGTGTGTTGTTTATCGTTAAACTATGAGATTAAAGGGTATGGACAATGACAAGAAGTCAAAAAACAGGAAACCTCAAGCAGAAACCTTTAATGCCTTTTAGAAATCCTTAAACATCTGACAAAGACCACTGCCAAGTATTTATAAGAAGATCTGACAGTTTTAGGACATTAGGCATCTTTAATACATTATAGTCCTAAATAGATGTGTCTAATCTAAAAAATCAGTAATTTCCTATAACAGACTATGCAGCTTCAGGTATGAAGCACAGTGTCCTTAATGAGAATCTCACCAGCTTTCTGCACAGCCGCTGAAGGGGAGCCAGCATCGTTGCTGCCGTGGTGACTTCTGAAAAATAGAACCCATCAACATTTAGGAAATCATTTCAGGCTGAAGGACAAGGGATATAAATGGTATGTGCTTCCATACAAAGGACTTGATTGTTACGCTATTGTCCTACTTAAACTGACACAGACAGCCCATTCTGAATTTGAAATGCTTTCCGAGACACAAAATGTTACTGACACGAGTGTTGAAATAGAACAGAGCATCCATTTAAAAACAAAGGGAGAGCCATGCATCAAATGGTTGACCGAAACCTGGCAGCTCACCTGCAATGATGTTAAAATGAAAAAATACACTGCCTTGCAAAAGCATTCTTAACCCTTGATCTTGTTCACATTTTCCCATGTCTTGGATATTGGTGTATAAAATGCAATGGGAGAATTTGTCTCTGCTTTTAAGAAAGAACGGCCACAATACTGACCACTCAAGGCACTTTAAGCTAAAGTCCAAAAGAGCCACAGATGCACCATGAATTAGCTCCGTACGCATGCAAAAAAAGGAAGTCCATTGTCCAAAGGAATTTCATTCAATGTTGGTTTATTCCTCCATTGCAAGCAAGACAAAAATGTTTTGCTTCCTTCTCTTGCTTTGGTAAAAAAAAACATACGCCCACCCAGGTGCATGCTGGTCCTCTACCTGTTGCCCTATTTATCAGTTATTCCCCTGGCTCATAACTAAACAAAACAAAACAAATAAACTAAACGGAATAACAAAAACATTTTCTCAAACAAATATCAAAACAAATTATAAAGAATAATCAATAGCGCCTACAATCAGTATGACTAGAAACACGCTATAGAAGTTCAGCCCATATACCGATTTTTAATTAGGGGACTTCTCGGGTCAACTTATTGTACTGGATTTTATTAAACAAAGGGAAATTGTTACAAATGCTCAGATTTCTATTATTCTACTCTTAAAAAGGCATACCTTTCCTTGTCCTTCCACTTCGGAATTATGCATTACTTTGTGTCAGTGGCGCATAAATTGGGTAGGAAATATTCAAGAGGTTTTAACAATTTTGTAAGGCTCTGTTTATCTAAAGGTTGTTTGTCTTGAAAACTGAGAATGAAAAGGTAAGGAAACTGGGGAACAGAATTTAGTTGAGATGAATGGAGCCGCACAGACTGCAGAGTCGGCAGAAAACTCAACAGAGGGCTGCAGTTGATTGAATTTTTGGAGAGCCAAGTTGCGGCTTTGTTCCGACTCTCTTTAAGCTGCTTCATGACAGAATCCATCTATTGTCTTATAAAGTGGGGTTATGCTTTTAGTATATTTTCAGAATAGCTGGAAACTGTTTGAATGAATAGAAAGTGTCTGTGACGGCAGACAAGTGTTGTAACTTTATAACCTTCTGAAACTCCTTCAAAACATCTGCCATAGCCGTTTCTCCCCTCAGCGTGTGTGTATATGAGGTTAAAGAGGACACGTGTTTGTTTCTGCTTCATCATAATAGCCTCTTGTCATCTGGTGTGGTGGGACAATACATCTCCAGGCGAGGCAGGTGTTCCTCACTACAGCCATCACCGCCTCTTAAGGCGGCATGTCATGAGCAGAGCAGTGCCATCAAAAAGAATCTCGCCGCACTCATCTTACCCCCCATTCACATCTTCCCTTCAATTTGATGAGGGCCCTGAAAAACAATCATCCTGGCCATGCACCACTGCTTCCCATTATCAGTCTCATTTACCCACATTTGTCTTTGCGGTTTTCTTGTCCTCCTAACCATCCTTCTCCGAGATTGTCTAGCTTTAATTGTCTTTGTCGTCCTTTGTCTCTGTCTTTATCGAGCTGCGTCTCATCCTCCTCTTCCTGGTTCTTTTTGACCCACCGTCTATTCCTGGATCTTCCTGTTGTTCATTACTTTCTTCCACTTTGCCGCCGTCCTCTACTTAGCATGGCAGAAACATTGTTGTTCTCTTTGGTCTCACCCCAGTCTTCACGATCCGACTCTTTCATTTTAACCATAAAAAACTCATTCAACTCTATTCTTTTAATCTGTGTTTACAGCCCCCCCAACACACACACACAGACATCCTTCCATAATCTATAATTGAATCCACTCACACAGAGGAGAGCTGCTCCATTCGTCTGCATAAGAACAACAGTCGCCCAGCACACAGTAGCACAGCATCCCTCCGTTTCTTTAACCCTGCGCACCATGGCTGCATTGTTGAACCACTAATTCCACTCTTTCTTTTGGCTCGCATTTAATTAGCTGGTCTGGTACCACACTGAGAGACTTGTTTGGCTAAACAAAGGCAGCAGCCCCGAGGGGTGTGGGGTGTTGGCCACAAGTTGAACACCAGGCTGCATGCAGCTCAAATTCAGTAGTTTGGATCTTGTCGAGGAAAGGCTGCAGCCTGTTATGTCGTTATTGATGTCACTCTTGAAGGGTTCCTGCAAAATCTGGAAAAGCTTGGAATTTAGTTTAAGGGTTGCAGAGCTGGAGAAAAAAAAGGTGACTTTCTCACCTGTCTCATTTAAAAGCTCCATCTGTCTATCTTTCCAACCATTCCTCCCTCCCTATTGATTCTATAGTAAAAACATTTTAATGTTACAATATTATATTAAATATTAAGAAATTAGAAATATCTTAAAATGAGGCCAAAAAGAACAGAGAACTTATGAATTTTAAGTTCAACAAAGTAAGTTTTCACATTGAGATGTGTAACACTGCTGCTCTGAAAAGGAGCAAAGACTGCAAATGGAAACATTAATAGGGAGAGATTAATAGCTGTCCTTAGCAGTTTTATCCACCAAACCACTTTAGGGCTAAACCAGAGCTAGTGCTTGGTTAGCATTTAGTTCTGGTTCCACCTCAGCATCTTTCCTCCTTTACTTGTTTGCTTTAATTTCCTTTTTCTTATTCCAACCACCATTTTGTCCTTCCGTACTGATGACTGGAGAAATGCGCCAACCCCCGCTGATTAAGAAATGGAAAATATCACCCTTAATTAAAGACGAGTTGTTATATATTTCATATCTCTAACATAAGTCAGAGGGTGAATAAATGTACCTATCAATGCTCATAATTGCCTATTTTAAAAGTTCAAACGTCAAATATACCTTAATATGCATATTAAAGTATATTAATACTTTGTTTTCCCATACGTAATAATACATTATTACGTATGGGGAAACCAAGTTGGCGCTACCGCAGAAGCTAACAATCACAGTCTTCCTTATCTCTTATCATTGGGGTACTGCCAATTGGCAGCAAGGAAAATAAATGCCACATATTGGCAAGTATCATTGTGCCTAGGTGTTTTAGCCTCCCAAGCTGCATTTTCTTTTAAATATTTTAGATATGCTCTATGAAAAAAAAACCCATGAAAAGTTGAATTTTCCACAAGTAATTTGGAATTACGTTCCATAGAAAAATGCGAATAGGTGGGATCCGATGTATTTCCTTCTATATGTTGCTTCTGTAAGACTACTGGAGTTTATATACCAGACCCCCAGTGACCCTGCAAAGATAAGTGGGTTTGATGGATGCTTCAGCAATTTCTATGGAAATAATTTGAAAAGAAGGACCTGGAGAAGTGGTGAGTCCCCAGTTTGGTAAACAAAAAGGTTCAGTGAATATTGGGTGAGCGGGGTTGAATTTTAAAATCAGCGTGATTAAACTGTTGTTAATTCCCCTTATAAATGCACACTGTTTTGCTTGATCACAGCATATCAGTCATTTATTTTGCAATTTCCTTTGTTTTACCTTTAAACATAATTTGGTTTTGTGTGGGTGAAGACCTCAGCATCACGCTTTAGTTTGTGTGCTCTCACTAGTTAAAAAAAATAAATAAATCTGCTCATTTATTGTTCAAATCAGACTCCCATTCTTTGTAATGGGCAGTGTTCCCTGATAAGGCATTCTCTCCACAATGGGACTAAATTAGATTGATGGGAGTAACTGTGAGACAGGAAAAACAGGCCTGGCTGATTTTTTTTTTTTTTTTTTTACTATTTTGTGTGTTTTGATATTAAAAATGAAAGCCTGAACAAGAAGTAGGGCAAGGGATTTAACAGTCACAGTCTGACAACAAAGTATGCCCAAAGGTAAACAGGGGTGGTGGTGGCAGACTTTAAACAACCAGAATTGGTTATCAGTGTGTTCTGAAAACACACATCACTCATGGTCACAGTTCTGAAGTGACCTAAATTCAGTTCTTCCTACAGCGTTGCAGTTCTGAATTTATTCACAGACACATCTGGTCTTTAACAGAAGGAAGAAGACGTGTGGTTTACTTTTTTGTTTCTATATTTAATGGCTACTAAAATCTGAAATCAATGGATAACAATAAATGTATAAATAAAGACTAATTCATGGGTAGATAAATGCATATATACACTGATTAATATGCATAGGCACTATTTTAAATAGATTAAAACGATAAAGACTAAACGGATAGCTGATTAGACCCAGATTATACATTGAATAAATGAAAACAAATATAAAATCTCTGCCATAACAAGATCTATGAAATTAATTGAATTACTGGGAATGTAAAAGTTGAATGCAAGAAAAAAACATAAGCATCCAGATGGGATTGAAATTGTTATTCAGTACATTTTTGCATTATTTATGTCATTCTTTCTATTCCAAGGAGGGAAAAACCTTTTACCTAACCAAGGCTTTAACTGTGTTGTCATGTCAACCCACATAAAACTATGAGGCACTGAAATACTCTCAATTTCCTCCTACAAAAAATGTCCTTATTGGCAGGAAATCAGACTATTGTCTTCTGACCTGTTCCTTTTTGTGTCAGGATATTCTGACTTGCTGCAGCTATATAAAGTATCACTGCAGTTTGTAGCTTATTGATCCAGAGGTGTGTGTCGTGGTATTTTGTGGACTGAGACTACCTTTGTCCGGCAAACATCGATTCCCTTTTTTTTTTTTTTTGTAAATGAGCATTGCAATCAACACACCTCACCCATTTAACTGGTCACTCCTAACTATGTGTGCTGTCTGACTGTGTAGGTGTGCCTTTAACTGTTTTTGATTATCATCCAGCCTGGTTTGTTGTTCTTATCAGCTTCCATCTCGGGGTGGACCGCTTGGCCATGTTCAACACACTATTGTGCAACAGGAAACTCAGCTCTTTGATTTTATGTTCATGATCAACATACTGTGATGAATGGTTTAAATTAGCATGCTCTATAATGGTACATGTGAAATAAGTTTATGGCTTAAAAATGTAGTGTAATAGGAGAAAATAACTAAGCAGAGCAAGTCTGAACGCACAGCTTGCTAGTCACAGGTTTTCTGCTGTAATACAGAATCCATCAATCATTCATGAGTCTGTCCATCTATTTGTCCAAAGTGTTTGGCTGCCAATTTGTCCATCCTTAAAACAGTCTGTCCAGCCAATTATCCATCCATCCATCCATCCATCCATCCGTCCGTCCATCCGTCAATCCATTAGTCTCGTCATCCATCCATCTGTTAAACCATTAGTCTCGTCATCCATCCTTTTGTCTGTACATTGGTCAATATGCCTTGTCCATTAATCTGTTCGTTCATTCATTCATGAGGTACTTCCTGTATTTCTCTCTTCCCGTTTGTAGTCTTTGAAGGTTTCCTAATTAAAGCCTAACCATGGTAGAAATATCGTCCATATCATGATGAGTCCTTGTATTTGGATTTGAAAACAACAGAGGACTGAGAGCTCTGCAAATGTGACCGTGGACCAGTTTAGAAGTTAAACATGAAATTTGTGTAGGAACTGTATCGTTTGACTTTAAAGCTTTCATTAGAGACAGACCAGTAATTTCTGTCGTTTTGTTCCTCCTTTCAGGTGAAATCTGTGAAGACGGGCTCTGTATTCTGGACCATTGGCTGTTGTCTTTCCTACTTCTACATGGTAAGAATTGAAATGTTTGTTTTTTATTGTGGTAAGGATTAAAGTGAAGGTAAAAAAAATATTTAAAAATGAATCTCTACCATCATCATAGTGTTTCTCACTGAACATCTGACTCACTAACACAATTACCGGTCTAAAAGTCTGTTTTGACCCCAGTCACACAATGGTGCAATTCTACCACTTAACGGTACACATTAATTTCAATAAATCACCTTTTCTCAAATAATGATTTATTAGATACTTTTATGGAACTAACAGAGAAACCATAGATTGTTCAAATGGCAAAGATAAAGATCCAAACCTTACTGTCAGTTTTAGTAGTTTGCATTCAACATCAACTAGCTTCTTTATCTTAATAAATCAAAATCCTTGTCCAATTATTTTATCCCCTCAATAAAGATAAATGGTGCAACAGCTCACATACAGTCACTGCTGAATACACACACGCATCCCTTAGATCCTTTGATGAAATATTACTTTAAACTTGTTTTGCAGTAGTTCTAATCTGATGTGACAGTAAAAAATACATCAAGCAAAATAGCTGATTATTTTGAGTTATGCAGCTGTTGCATCTGTACTTCTTGCATATTTGCTGCTCAGATCTGAAACTTCAGGTTTTAATCCTTGCAGGATGTGTTTGAGGAAGTGTTTAGATCTAATCACCCGTTCAGAAGAACTCTGGGACCCAAGTGTTTGGCTCCTTAAACATAATTCTTGAAGAAAACTCACGGCATACAACAGCTTGACTTTACTTAATGCAACCAGAATAGTTTTTATTCAGATCTTTTTGACTCTCATCCATTTTGCAGCAAAAAGATTATCATCCAAAACGCAACATCCAATTTACAGGACATGTCATTCACCAAACCTCCTGTTTTATGATATCTGCTGCAGCCACTGCAGACCTGACATTCTAAATCTGTCCAATCAGATCTGTCGGTGAGCTCTTTAGCAGACCTTTCTGCGCATTTAGAGATGAGCTGTTCATGTTTGACTTTTTATATCTGAGAGCTGCAGCAACACCAATTCTTCCATTGATCACATCTCCGACTAAAGAGTCAGGATGAAGCAACTTTTAGATGCTCTCAGACAGCATGATTGAATTTGGCCCGTCTGATATTGTTAATGCATTGATGTAAACATCAGATTTTAATAAATTCCAGAAAATCAATAACTCAGCTTTCATCTAAAGTCACTTTAGCTTTCTGCTTTAAACCTTCATCAAATTGTGTCTTTTAACTGTTGAGTTTAATGTTTACAGTGTCTGTTTAGTGACATATTTCCCTCATTTATTATAATCAATGGTGGATTCATTAAGGATTTTTATTTCTTCAGCAACATAAGGTGTTCTGACAACGAGCATCAGTGAGGGAAGTAGTTTTTGATGGAAAGCTAGAGCTGAATATTTCCTGTTATTCCAGGATGTTATTCCAGGGTGTCATCAGGTTTTTGAGGGCTGGATGATATTAGGTAATCAGGCAGTTGCAATAACCTCTGCATTTTGGGTTTGAAGGAACTAATGCAAAAAGTAGACGTCCTGAAAAGCAGTTATTCATGACGCTTGGAATATAACAGCCAATGTGCAGCCTTAAAAAAAGCAATGCTAAATAATTACCAGCAAATTTAACCATGGTAATCGGTATAGAAAATGTAGTTGCTGTAACATAAAACCTTGTCTATGACACTGAAGAAAGTAAAACATGCTCTATAGATAATCCTACGATCTCCCTCCTTTGGCAAATCTTAAATGCATGCTTATTAGTGTTGTGTTGAAAATAAATTGATTCTCTGATTCTAAATTGATTCTGATAAATATTCCTAAAGATCGATTTATACGTCCAAATGTCAATTCAACCCTTTAACGTTGCTTGCTCTTTTTATAGCTAAAGTAGGGGAAAAAAAGTCCAGACGGGCATTTTGAGGCTTAGCTGTTAAAGGGGACATATTATGCAAATATCCCTTTTTTCATCCATTTGTGTCTCTGCTGCCTCTATAGACGCTCCAAACATTAGGGATGTGTATTGGCAAGAATCCGGTGATACGAAATATATCATACAGTAAGACTATACATTGTGATGTTTAAAACTGAATTTACCTGTAGAAAACTGTTATCATTCTTAACACTCCAACCTGTTTCATACTTTAACACATCCAGTGTTTTTACTAGATCTAGTTGATCCACTGGAGTGAAGAAGATGAAAACAGCCACCAACTAGCGGTCATACTTTGACTAATTTTACTACAAAACTCTGTATTCATTAATTGTTCCATTCAAAAAAAAAAAAAAAAAAAAAAAACGATACATTGCTTTTGAATATCAATACAATATTGTGACACAACATATTGGGATATCAATATTTTCTTACATACCTACCAAACATGAATAAAAACCATCCTTTTTTTTGCAAATTTCTGCTGTTAGAAATCTTGTGCTTCAAGCCGTTTCAAAAGGTGCCTTATTGTGACGTCACAATAGGCAAAATTTACATATATCTGCCACTCACCTGTCAAACACCGCCCACCAATTTCCATGCCATTCTCATGTGTGGCAAACCTGCAGCCTAGTGACAAGATGGGAACCGTGGTCTGAAACGTGACGTGAATAAATGTGATGGAGCCTCTAAACAGCTCATTCTGAAAGGGGCTGAAATGGTCAAGACTTGAGCTAGTGAGATCACTTCATTAACATGTTTTGTACAGACCATAGGCCTATTATAACTGGTTTAATACAGTTTCCCTCAGTGAATTTTAATCTCACCCACTGTTGTGTGCATGGAGTCGGGCACTAGGCTATTAAAGTATTCGTGGATTTCAGATATTTGCAGGTTGGTTTTGGGATCCTTGTAGACCCGAAAAAGGGTCTCAGTTGTTTGCCTGAATTAAAGGTATGCAGCTGACCAACGTTTTGGGTCGAATGTTTTTGTTTGTCTTAAAAAATGTTTTAGGTTAATTTTGAGCAACAAATTCTGTTTTTGAACAAAGTTGCTGGATGTTGTTGTTGCCTAGGGCGGCTGTAGCTCAGTGGTAGAGTTGTCAGCCTGCAACCCATAAATTGTGGGTTCGATTCCAGCTTCCACCTGCTACATGTCGTTGTGTCCTTGGGCAAGACACTTCAACTACCTTGCCTACTGGTGTTGGCCAGAAGGGCCGATGGCGCGATATGGCAGCCTCGCTTCTGTCAGTCTGACCCAGGGCAGCTGTGGCTATAATCATAGCTTGCTTCCACCACTGTGTGAATGTGAGAGTGAATGAATAATGGAGTTGTAAAGCGCTTTGAGAGTCTTGAAAAGCGCTATATAAATGCAAGCCATTATTATTATTTTCTTGCTGTAAAATTCAAATGAAAGCCAAAAAAGAGAAATACTTTGGTGTACCGAACATTTTTCATTTACGAAAGTATCCTTTTTTTAAATTAAAAATCTTATCCTAAATATTTTTACCAAATTTGTACCATTTCTGAACCACGGTTGGGGCCAAACAAAATTATTCAAATGTCATAGGCCGGCAGGCCAGTTTTTGGACAACTTGATTTTAAGCAACTAAACAAAGCCTACAGGCTCCTAAACAAATGCTGTGATGTTCTTATGTTTGCCTGGGAGAGGCTCATGTTAAATGTATGTGCAGCTGCATTGCTCTGCTATCTCTTAAAATCAACCCCCTCACCCTGACTAAATAACAGTGGTAGCAGCCTTCTTCTCTGCTGCAAGTTTATGGGAATCTCGACAATTGTTAGTAGGTTTAGCCTGTGCTTTCCTGCATTATTTATCAATTCAGACAGAATCCCATCAGGGGGTTGATGAGAGATGAGATAAAAAAGACAGTTCAGGCACTGTGCCTCAGCGACAGATTGTTTGCTGGGCGCCTATGAAAATCTCCTGTGTCTCCTTCATTCAAAGCTAAAGCTATTTGACCGGCAGCGAGACAGATGTCAAATCCAGCAGATTACCGAAATCCAGCTTCATCGATCACACTACAGTGGGAGACTGAAGAGACGAGAGATCATGGAGAACGTATTGGTGGAGGGATGAATAGAACGGCAGTAGGAAAGGGGAGTGGTGTATAGACAGGTGCTAAAAGATAAGAGGATAAAGATGGATAGAATTCCAAAAGATAAGACCTCAGTTTATTGTACTTGTCAGAAGCAGTGAAAACATTTAGTTTCTCTTTGTGGTATGATCTTTTCCTTACACCCACACCTTCCTCTTTGTCCAAAGTCATCAGATGTTCCCCTCTAAACATGTCCACCTGCAAAGAGCAATAAACCAGGGTTTGATGTCTCCATCAATTACTCATGCATTGTCTGCACTGCAACCGCTGACAATGTCTGGCCTTGTGGACGAAGTGATGCAGACGTTTTTCTGACCGTATTATTTGATCAGGATATAGCCAAGGTTATCTTTCCCTGCGTGGCTTAACTGAATGTGACACACTCGTTGAGGAGATACAAAAAAAGAGAGGGAGAACTCTTTCATTGCTCTGACATTGGATTAATTAAAGGAGAAATGACTGAGGTGGTAGGGATTAAGAGATGGATCTGAGCAATTTGATGGACTGATGGACAGGAAAACTCAGAACATTGCTGGAAGCTGAATCTCATCTTCTGACGTTGGAACCAAGAGGCAGAGCTGATTACCAACTAGAGTTGATTACCAAATTCCAATTCCCTAAACCCTTCAGCATCCTCTAATAGACTAACCTGTAATGTCAGTGCGTGTCAAAGGCTCTTTAGCTCAATCAAATGGTGATTAAATGCTCTGAACACTGGGCTCTTAAGGCGAATGCTTTAAGGGACGCCATTTAGCCGGACTGCAGAGTAAAACTGATGGCACGAATTTAGAGATGGAGCTGTTGGTGCGTGATTGGCTTTTTAAAATCCTTCATCCGCCAGGTTAGTCAAGACTTAAGTGTTCCAACTCATACACACTGCTACACACTGTTTCATACCGCCTTCCACTGGTCTATGCTGTATTCATACCTGCTGAATATGAAACGCAGTAGCCAAATAACTGTATTTAATGTGGACTGAAAGTAATGTGGTGTTCAAATATTTTTA
Source organism: Valencia hispanica (assembly GCA_963556495.2). Lineage (NCBI taxonomy): Eukaryota > Metazoa > Chordata > Actinopteri > Cyprinodontiformes > Valenciidae > Valencia > Valencia hispanica. The sequence goes on along the minus strand of OY747713.1, from coordinate 17,921,954 downwards.
GAAATAATTGAATTTAGTTCATTTATATTACAACTGTCTCGAGGAACAAAACAAAAATGCTAATTTACACAAATAGTAAATTCAATACAATCATTACAGATTAATAATCAACTGCATACATTCCACTTCGATCATTGCTAAAAAACACAGTCAATTTAAGCTTTTTATTCAAACTTTTTAAAAGGTTTTTTGAGGAAACCCAGCCGATTGCATTGAATCACTGATTTTCAGCAATCACTCCTCTTAAATGAGCATGTAGCAGCAGTGGATAGTTGTTTGCCCTCTTTGACTTTGCAGCAATCCCTCAAATTGAGCATGCGTGCTTCATGCACCAACAGTGGACAGGAGAACTCCCCTTTTAACTACTGCTGCTCACCTGGCTCAAATGAGTGGCCGATTAACAGGCGCTTCTGCGACAATTGAGAGCATGCATAAGAGGTTTTGCAATAATTTGAATCAGTTGCACTGGAGTGGGGAATCATCTAAAACTTGCAGGACAGTGGGGTTGGGGACCACTAATGTAGGATGAGGGAAAAACTCCCCTTTAACAGGAAGAAACCCCCCAGCAGAACCTGGCTCAGTACGAACGGCCATCTGCTGCGACCAGGTGTAGCTTCTATAGACGAAAAGCGCTGAGAGAACACAAAGTTAGCAGATGAAATAAAACCAAATATAACAACTAGATAGTAGTAGAAGAGAAAAGTAGCAGAGTGAAGAAAAGTGGTCAGTCTGTCCTCCAGCAGTCTAAGCCAGTGGCAGCATAACCACAGAGATAGCTCAGGATGATCTAAGCCACTCTAACTATAAGCTTTATCAAAAAGGAAAGTTTTAAGCCTGGCCTTAAAAGTAAACAGAGTGTCTGCCTCACGGACTAAAGCTGGGAGCTGGTTCCACAGGAGAGGAGCCTGATAACTAAAAGATCTGCCTCCCATTCTACTTTTAGAAATCCCAGGAACCAGCAGTAAACCTGCAGTCTGAGAGCGGGCTTTATATGTAAGAAGGAGGATCTTAAATTCTATTCTGGATTTGACAGGGAGTCGATAAAGGGAAGCTAAAACAGGACAAATGTGATCTCTCTTTTTAATATTCATCAGAACTCTGCCATATTTTGGATCAACTGAAGGCTTTTAATTACCTTTTGTGGACTTCCTGATAGTAAAGAATAACAGTAGTCCAGCCTTGAGGTAACAAATGCATGGACTCATTTTTCAGCATCACTCCTGGACAGGATGTTTATAATTCTAGCAATATTTCAGATGTAAAAGAAGGAAATCCTAGAAACCTGTTTTAATATGGGATTTAAATGTAATGTGTCGGTCATAAATGACGCCGAGGTTCTTTATGTTATTCCTGGGGGCCAATTTAATGCCGTCCAGATGAAGTGATTGACTAAGCAGTTTCTTTTTCAGAGCTTCTAGTTCAAAGACAACTGCTGCTGTCTTCTCAGAATTTAACCGAAGGTTTAGATTCATCCATGTTTTTATGTCTTCCAGACATGCCTGTAATCTACCTAACTGACTCATCAGGATTTATGGATAAATATAGTTCTCATACCTGGACATTTATCCCATACTGTCTGATGATTTTACCAATTTGAAGCATATATAGTAAAACGAATTGGCCCAAGCACAAAACCTTGTGGTACTCCACAGGTAATCCTTGAGTGTTGAGATGATTTATCATTTACATGAACAAACTGGAATCTGTGGGACAAATATGATTTAAACCAGCCTAGTGCTGTTCCTAAATGGACAAGAAATTGCGGTAGAGGATTTTCAAAGCGGAGGCAACTCAGTGGGTTGATTTCAAATGTTGACCAAACTGTGTAGATTTTTATTTTGTAAATAAATTAGTAAACAGCCATCATATTCTTCTAGCTCATATATATTCACTTTGTGTTGCTAAAATTCAGATGAATTTGAATGAATTGGTGGTTATCACACAACAAAATGTAGAAAAGAAAAGAAAGCAATTTAGACTTCAGATTCTTTTCAAAAGCATGGCAAACTTAAAAAGAAAAATTCTTGTTTTTTTGAAAATAAATAGAATAGTTTGATTGTGACCATCTGTACACATAAATGCATCTGCAACCTGAGAGAGAAAAACCCTCCGCCTGTTGCGCTCTTTAAATCCTCTTCAAAGCACCTCTGTGGTCATCAGATAAGCCCGACTTGAAGTGCAGAGAGCGATAACAGCTGCAAGATTGTTCCAAGCATTTTAAGATTCCTGCCCTCTGATGTTGCAGTCTAGCTTTGAAAGACAATTGGTTTGTTAAACCATTATTTGTTAATGTGACCCACAGCTAGGTCAGGGCAGATGTCACGTGTCTTTCCATGGTCCTGCAAGGTGGATTAGGTGCCATACTGTTCATTTTAAGACGTAAATTCATCAAACTACAATCTTTAGTTGGCTGGATAGACACTCATAGCATTTTTATATAAATGTTACCACAATATGTAAGTATCTTATCAAGAAATACAGATAATAAACGGAATAAAGATTTTGGTCAAAACTCAAATATCTACCAGAGCCTGTATGCTTTCATATGCACACTTTTGTTGGAGGAAAAATGTCCCTGCAGCTACTGAATGGATTGTCATGAAAGATAATAAAGCACATTTGTTGCCTGGACTTGTAATCACATTAGTGGTTACATAACTTCCTTCATACATTATTTACTTACAGCCATTATCGGGTCAAAACTATTTTTTTAGTGTTCTAGTTTACAACCAGATCTAATGAGATTCTCATCCACTTCTAATTTTCAGCTATTTAGAGCTAATTTACTGACACTAGTGCTTTAGAATAAAGCGGTCCATCTGCATAAAAGCTTCTTGTGCTGTTTTGATCACTCATATGATTTGTGACTGAAACCGTTAAATCCCAAATAACAGTGAGGGTGGCCACAGCTACAGATTCTAGATCAGGGATCTCCAATCCTAGTTTTTGAGAGCTACTGGTCCTGCGTGTTTTAGATGCCAACCCTGCTCCAACAAATCAAACTCCAACCTGAATCAAATGATTGGCTTGTTAACAGGCCTTTGCCAGATTTGATGGCATGCTGAAGAAGTAGTTCAGTCATTTAATCAGCTGTGTTGGAGCAGGGATGCATCTAAAACCTGTAGGTCAGTAGCTCTCGAGGACCATGTTTTTAGACCTCTCTAGATTCTTGCCCTTTTTAAAAAAAAGTGATTCTTTGAATTGATGCAATATCTAATAAAACAAGTGATTAGTCTATTGCTGGCTTGAAATAAACCTTTTTTCCACATATGTAACATAAAATTGTAAACCAGGGGTGTTGCTAGAACAATGAAATATATCCAAACCAACATAGCCCTATTTGAAAAAGTAATTGTCCCCTAAATCTAATAACTTGGCTGGTAGCTGTAGTGTTTCCTTGAGTTTCGCCTGTTGCGGCTTGGTCGGCGACTTGGACATGGGATCTTGGTGATGTTGCAACATGTGATTCCTGAGGTTGGTTGAATTTTAAGCTTTTCTCAAGTTCACCTTTCGGTTTGCCGTTCTGAACCCGACTTGGTGCCAGACCGCAGCTTTGTGCGTTTCGGTTGTTTTCAAAGCCGGTGCTCTGCTAACGATACCTATGGTGTCCGACACTGTGCTGTTTGAGTATCTTCACACATTTCTCACATGAGTGAATTTAATGACACGACAGTGGGTAGGGTAAAGGTCACTGGGGGAAACTGTATTAATACCTAAGCCTCAAAATGCCCTGTGGACATTTTTTCCTATTTTAGCTGTAAACAAAGCAGAAAAGGTTAAAATGAATAAATCGATCTTGGGACATACGAATCGAATTTCTAGGAATTATGAGAATCAATTTAGAATTGAAAGAATTTACATTACATTCAGTCATTCACCTATTCACGCACACATTCACACGCTGATGGTGGCAAGCTACTACATTGTAGCCACAGTTGCCCTGGGGCACACTGACAGAGGCGAGGCTGCCGGACACAGGCGCCCCCGGGCCCTCTGACCACCACCAGCAGGCAACAGCAGGTTAAGTGTCTTGCCCAAGGACACAACAACCGAGACGAACAGAGCAGGGATTCGAACCAGCAACCCACCGATTACGGGACGAATTCCTACCACCTGAGCCACAGTCGTCCAGTACAGTAGTACCTCTGACTTAAGGCTGTTGCTGTATAACAGTCTCATGACTGTCATGATATCACTGTTCAATATCTGGGCAGCAGCGATTATATTTCACAGTAATATGTCTTGGGTGACCTCATCAGTTGTTGGCATGCAGTGCTAATCTACCTCATTTGCTTTTGCCGCTCCTCTTTAAATCTGTCTGGCCGCATGGTTAGAACGCCGGGCAGAGAGACATTGGAGTCAGGAATATGATCCTTTCCCATTATGATGGATGGAAGAGATGATTTGAACTTCCTCCTTCTCTATCAGGCTTACTTTAGGATTAGGAAGTCCTTTGAAATAATTGAACTTCAAGGGCGAATATTCCACCTTTTTTCTATGCCTTGCTTGAATGCACCTCTCTCACTTCTTGGTCATCTATAATCAAGAGGAGTGTTTAGGAGCTGCTCATTCTGTTTTTTCATGATGTACAGAGGTAATTTGCATTCCCTTTCAATGTGCTTTCGCCAACCTCCTCTTAATCCTGCTATGGAGATTCAGTTTGCCTGACTCAACAGTTCATTAAAAACACTGCAAGATGTCGCTGGGTTGCCCCACACTGTGTCTGCAGTTTTTTAGTCAGTTCCCAGATAGTCTCGACGAGCTGTTCCTGTGTCAACACTGAAAATGAGTGTTAAATTGAAGTCATCTTTGTTGTTTGTTCAAGTTACGGTTCATAGATTTCTAATTGGTTGTCACCATTTGAGACAACAGATGCGGGTGACTGCTAAAAGATAATTACACCAGCAAGAAGCTTTTTTTTTTTGATCAGTTTTTAATTTTCTGCCTTAATATTGCACGGCAATCTCCAGTTTTCTGTAGTAAAACTTGCTTGTTTCTCCAGTGATTATGAAATCATATTAAATGCTTGTTTTATCCTCCCTTTGCTGGTGCAAAAGGGCTCATTCTGACAAGCTGTTGTGGTGGGGAAAAAGGAAAAGGAGAAAACAATTTTACAATTATGTAATTGCCTTTTCAGGTTTCACTTTCTAGCATATTGTTATCTAAACCTCTTTATTCTTCTAGAATTACAACTCAATCCCCCCTCCCTCCAGTCGCCCTTTGCTGTTGACACATACAGATGATAAGAAAGTTGTTGTTTTTTGGAGTTTTTTTTTTTTTTTTATCACATCAGATGCTGTGATACTTAACAGACCTCAATATCAGCTTTGGTCTTCTTTTAGTGGAACATCTTAATTGTATTGTTAGATCAGAGATTTTACATCTGATGTGAAGTATTATTGCGTAGTTTTTACAAATTCTATTCTTGTTTATGTTCATAGCTGTGTCTTTGTGCCCAATAAAGATGCAGTTTTAGTGTCTGCTGTGGGAGTTTTAATTCGGGAGTTGGTATTTGGAAGTGGTCTCCTGGGCTCTGAGGGACTATGAACTGTTTATTTTTTTGTGGCAAAATGTATTTTCTGCATTTAGGAAATTTATCAGATTAAATAATTATAGAATGCTACTGAAGTTTTATTTGAGCCTTGAGCCCATTTGAAATAATTTGTTTCTATGCTGAACAGATAATACAGTTTGTAGTTTTGATGCAGTTCATTAAAGGGAAAGTCTAATTTTTCAGTGTTTGAGCTGCAAAATTAGATTTAATTTTCTTTTGTTCTTATAAAACAATATTTCTATAATTGTATATATCCATTATTAGAACTGGGTATCGATTTTAAAATTTCAATTATCGATTGGATTCAGATTCTCAAGAGTTTTGATATGGGTCAGTGCGATTAAGAACGTTTTTATTTTTAAGGTGTTATCTTAACCAAATTATTTAAAGAAGTGTTCCATTTGGTTCCTGGCCCCATTTTGGATATGATGAATCTATCCTTAGTAAACAGATACGTACCACAGGAATTTAAAATAGCTGTTATTTAAACCTTTACTCAAGAAACCTTCCCTTGATCAAGATGACTTAGTGAATTACAGACCTATATCTAACCTTCCTTTCTTATCCAAAGTTCTTGAGAAAATTGTTGCTAATCAAGTCTGTGAGCATTTAAACAATAACGAGCTGTTTGAAGAGTTTCAGTCAGGTTTTAGAGCTCATCATAGCACTGAAACAGCACTGGTGAAGGTTACTAATGATATTCTCATGGCCTCAGATAATGGACTTGTGTCTGTTCTGGTTTTGTTAGATCTCAGTGCTGCTTTTGACACAGTCGATCATAATATTCTCTTAGAAAGGCTTGAACATGTTGCAGGGATCAAAGGAACAGCACTAGGCTGGTTTAAATCATATTTGTCTGATAGATTCCAGTTTGTTCATCTAAATGATAAATCTTCTTCACTCTCAAGGGTTACTTGTGGAGTTCCACAGGGTTCTGTGCTTGGACCAATTCTGTTCACCATATATATGCTCCCAATTGGTAGAATCATTAGACAGCATGGGATAAATTTCCACAGCTATGCCGATGATACACAACTATATTTATCCATAAATCCTGATGAACCCAGTCAGTTAGGTAGATTACAGGCATGTCTGGAAGACATAAAAACATGGATGACCCTAAACTTTTTGCTTTTAAATTCTGACAAAACAGAAGTTGCTGTCTTTGGACCAGAAGTTCTTAAACAGAAACTGATTAGTCAATCACTTCATCTGCATGGCATTAAATTGGCCCCCAGTAATAACGTAAAGAACCTTGGCGTTATTTTCGACCGAGACTTGACATTTAAATCCCATATTAAACAGGTTTCTAGGATTTTTTTCTTTCACCTCCGGAATATTGCTAAAATTAGAAACATCCTGTCCAGGAGTGATGCTGAGAAACTAGTCCATGGATTTGTTACCTCAAGGCTGGACTACTGTAATCCTTTACTATCAGGTAGTCCACAAAATGCCATTAAAAGCCTTCAGTTGATCCAAAATGCGGCAGTTTTAGCTTCCCTTCATTGGCTCCCTGTTAAATCCAGATAATAATTTAAGATCCTCCTTCTTACATACAAAGCCCTTAATAATCAAGCTCCATCATACATCAGAGATCTGATTGTTTCATATGTTCCTAACAGAGCCCTTCGCTCTCAGACTGCAGGTTTACTTGTAGTTCCTAGGATTTCTAGGAGTAGAATGGGAGGCAGATCTTTTAGTTATCAGGCTCCTCTCCTGTGGAACCAGCTCCCAGCTTTAGTCCGTGAGGCAGACACTCTGTTTACTTTTAAGGCCAGGCTTAAAACTTTCCTTTTTGATAAAGCTTATAGTTAGAGTGGCTAAGGTCATCCTGAGCTAGCTCTGTAGTTATGCTGCTATAGGCTTAGACTGCTGGAGGACAGACTTACCAATTTTCTTCACTCTGCTACTTCCTTTTCTCCTACTACTCTCCAGTTGTATTACAGTACATTTTGTTATTTCGACTGTTAACTTTGTTTTCTCTCAGTGTTTTTCTCTCCATGGAAGATATACCTGGTCTGGTATCCTGCTTGGCTGCAATGCCCTGTTGGACGGGGGGCATCGACTGGGATGATCCCCCCCAGTAACTGAACATCCACTGTGTCCTGTTATTAACTTTTTACTTTCTGTAACATAGAAAGTTCTCTTATATCAGATCTTCTGTTCCTTTTGTGTCTCTACTCTGTCTTCTCAAACCCCCAGACGGTCGTGGCAGATGGCTGCTCCTACTGAGCCTGGTTCTGTTGGAGGTTTCTTCCTGTTAAAGGGGAGTTTTTCCTCTCCACCGTCGCTACATGCTTGCTCAGTATGAGGGATTGCTGAAGGATTGCTGTGGTTGGAAAGTCTGCATCAACGGGGCCCAACCTCACGCCAATGACTGACGCAATCTGCTGGGATTCCTTAAATAGGAAACTTTTTAACTGATTGGAATGTTTGTATAAATGTATTGAAATGACTTCTTGTTAAGTGCCTTGAGATGACATCTGTTGTGAATTGGCGCTATATAAATAAACTGAATTGAATTGAATCTTAATTATATGTCTGTACTTCAGTGACGCACAACTGGTTGGGATTACAGTTCACTGGGGGAAACTATTTTAACCCTTTCAGACTCAAGCCTGGGTCTGGACTTTTCCCTCCAATTCTAGCTTTAAAAAGTGCAAACAATGTTAAACTATCTAATACATTTTTGGACGCCCGAATGGATTGTAAGGATTTTTTAAATAAGAATCCATTCTGAATTGATCCCCCCCCCCCCCAGTATTTGTCTTGTTAGCGATGCTTATTTCTGTAAACCTGCTTGTAGAACTTTAGCAGATTAAATGTAGGGAAAAAACAAGAGACTAATTATCTTGGCTTACTATTTGCTTACTGACATTTAAATGTGTTTTTTGTATCCTGTAGGTGTCAGCATGGGGAGGTTATGTGTTTATTATCAACCTGATTCCTCTACATGTGTTTGTACTACTGTTGATGCAACGCTACAGCAGAAGAGTCTACATCGGTAAGGTTCACAGAAAGCGCAAGCAATTAAACAAAAACACATCTTTGTCTGTTTGACCCCATATGTAAAACACCCTCACGAATGGTGTATGAAACAGAGATGTTTTCAGAGCCTTTCTCTGTGGATCAGAAATGTGTGCAATAAACGGGAGATCCACAGGCACTTCCAAACACTGTTGCCCCCCCAGCATTTGACCCCCACAATAGGCTTCAGCTCCGAGTCACATCTGTACTCATTACTGACAACCCCAGGCGGTTCGTCATCAACACGGCAGACATCCACACACCCACACACCTCTTTACAGTAAAATCAGCCACCTGCTACCTGACCCTCTTTACTTTTTTTTTTTTTTGCAAATCTCAGCACACAGTATCCCAGTTCCACTTACAGCGCCCTAAAAAAGCATTCATATCCCCTGAACTTTTCCAAATGTTTTCACTTTCTAGCCATAACCTTAAATGTTTTTATTTTTATTTTGTATTTGTGATAGATTAACACCGTCATGCAGAATTAAGTAGAATGAAACAGATAAATGGTTTAAAATTTTTTTCTAAATATGAATCTTAAAGATATAGAACAATTTAACGCAGGTTTTGGTTGGGAATAAACATCCCAAGCTTTCATTCCAGCATTTGAAAATGTAAAAACAGGCTGTACTGTAAGCCAACAAAGACATGTCTGCCCACCTGAGCTGACAGACTATGCATGGGGGAGTATTAATCGTATACGAGTTCCTGGGTATTGGGGCTAAATTAAGACTATTGCTCACCCAACTTTGGCCATATTCATTCCAAAGCCAGCTACTGATATGATTAATGTTGCTTACACACATTGTATGTCAGCCATTCTTCTTGATAGGTTTTTTTATGTTAAACTTTGTCTAATCCAGTAAGTTACTGGCCTAGGCGGGCTAGTTGTTAGCCTCTCTAATGCTAACGGCAGCCTATCAATGCTTTTGGGGGATTTATATATTTTTTTTACAATATCTCTTTACATAGGCGTGCGCGGAGAGTGACGCCGCGCACCTGTAACAAAGCAGCTGATTGCTGCGCTCCTCCTCCTGACTAATCCAGATGCATTCAGTTTTTCTCTCTGAGCTTCACAGAGGGAATACAAATCCGAACAAAACACACCAAATCCACACAAACAAACCATGCAAAATAATACAAAAATATACAAATTTCCCGCTGTGCAACACATACGCATTAGTTGTAGCCTGTATTCTCGATGTTTACAGAGCAGTCCCTGCAAAGTTTTTAGTTAAACTATAGAAGAGACTATAGGATTAGTGTGTGTCTGACAGGGTGATGGGCGTGGCATCAGGATGGTGGCTCTCCATCGTGATTTCGGTCAGCCATCACGATGGACGATGGCATCGTCCATCGGCACAACCCTAATGTAAAGCACCTTGAATTGCCTTGTTGTTGAAAATGTGCTATACAAATAAAGTTGCCTTGCCAGATTCTGGGCATGCAGAGTAGACTTGAACCAGAAGACATGAGTGGTCTGGAGGGTTGATTCACAGACAACAGATCTTTAAAGATTTTAGTGCTAAGCCATTCAGTGAATAACAAACTAAAAGTAGTTTACGGTCTATTCTCTGAGCTACAGGGAGCCAGCGTAAGGACTTTAAAACTTGGATAATGTGCTCTACTTTCCTCATTCCCTCGTTTCCTCTAGGATGCAAGTAGCAGCGTTCTAGATCAGCTGCAGCTGTCTGACTTTTTAGGCAGACCTGTGAAGACACTGTTGCAGTAATCAATCCAACTAGATGAACACACAGATGAGTTCCTCTAGATCTTCCTGGGACATTAGTCCTTCATTCCGGAAAATGTTCAAGTGATAGAAAACTGACTTTGTAAGTGTCTTAATGTATCTGTAGGTTCAATTTATTGATTAAAGCTTTCCTGCAACAAGGATGTAGCCACTGCTGAGTGCGTAATAATCTTAATTTTGCCCTAATACTGTGTCATAGAGAAGTGGCCAAGAAGCTCAACTCCTTGAGGAGCTGCAAAGATGAACACTTCCAAATCAGGGAACCTGTCCAGAGATCAACCACTAGTCATGCACTCCACAAATCTGGCCTTTATGGAAGAGGGGAATGAAGAAAGTAGTAATCGATGAGGGAAAAAAACACAAGTTTCTTTTAAAGTTTGCTACAAAAAAATGTAGGAGACATAGTAAACTGGTAGAGGAGGGGCTTTTTCTTGTTGGGGCCCAACATTTGACATTTACATGTCCAAATACATGTTTGGAGAAAACCTGAAACCTGAATGCATCATCCCCAAGGTAACAAAGGGTGGTGGTGGCAGCATCATGCTTTAGGCATACTTTGCTGCAGCGATTTACAAAAACAAAAGCTAGTCAGAGTTCATGAGAGGATTAATGGAGTTAAATATTTAAATCTTCCAGCAGGACAATGACTGGCGAACACATAGCCAGAACCACAACGGAATAGTTTAGAGGACTTGAAAAAAATTTTTCACAGATTTATTGTTTTTTTCTTCATCAAATTTGACTGAGCTCCACCTGTATTTGCAAAGAATGAGCAAAATCATTTAGTCTCAAGATTTTTAAAGCTTTACAGTGAAGGATGGTTAAACGTGATTGTATTTAGGGTGGCTAAAACAAACGTTCGCCACCTTTATCTGGATTCTTTGAAAACATTGTCCACTCTACTATTTTATGCTGCTTTGTGTTGCTCTATTACGTAAAATCCCTAATAAAATATATTAAAGTGACAAAATGTAAAAAACCTCATAAGGTATGAATACTTTTGCAAAGCACTGTATCACCAAGCAGCTCTGCTGGCTAAGAGAATTTAAACTCCCTCCTACAGTCTCTCCACATCATGAGTTCACAGCAGGCACCCTCTCATGGTCAAGATAAATGAGAGGATGTCAAGCATCATCCATGCATAGACTATTAGTTGTACTCACAAAGCATAATGTTTGAGAGACTTGAAGTACATTATGGTGTATTTGCAGTGAGAGAGCTTTGGCATACCTTTTACTCTATCTCCAAACAGTTCTTCAGAAGTGAAATGATGTTTGATGAGGTGGAAAATTTCCTATTTCTGCTTTTTTTCTCTCGGATATTTGCAGCCTGAGCATTATTCAGAAAGCTTGTACCCCATGCAAATGAGCAACATAGAGATGAATTTGAAGGCATATTTTTTAAGCTAGAAATGACATTAGGTTCCAGATCTTTACCTTTTTTCTCTTCTTCCCATCATATCACAGCTCCTTTTTCAGAACCAGGTGTCGCTCCGTCTCAAATAAGAATCCTACCCAAAAGAATCTCCTGCTTTAATTAAACGCCTTGCAGGTTATGTTCCCTGGCAATTCGTCTTTCTTCTCCTGACTTGAATCAATAGCAGATGTGTAAAAAAGAGATTGCAGGGGGCAGGTAGAGCTACTTCAAAAACGAGCATCACTCTTCAGGAAGAGTATGAAATCTTAATTAAGCTGGTGTGTCTGCAAATCTGTTCCCCCCTCGAAGCCACAAAAGGTGGGAGTCTCGTCGTTCCCGGCTGCCTCGTCGCACGCCTGGCCCCCCCGCCACACTGTGCCGAGCCAACTCCCATTTTCTCAGCAAATGACATTAGATTAGCTATTTTGTATTGACTCCCTATGAGGTACGCCAGTGAAAATCAATAGACTTTAAACACCTCTATTGAGGTTGATTTTCCCCCTTAGTGGGAGCAAAACTGGAGTGCAGTAATGGTTTTTTTTATGCTGTAGTTTATTTTCATTGTTGGATGTCTTATCTGGTGTCCCCTCTGTTTCTCCTTCTGCTTTTTGTTGTCTTTCCTCAGCCTACAGCACTTTTTACATAGTGGGACTCGTACTGTCGATGCAGGTCCCTTTTGTCGGCTTCCAGCCAATCAGGACCAGCGAGCATATGGCTGCTGCAGGTAAGATCCACCCTCTTTACCAGCAGGGATGTCGAGTCTAAAGGCTGCTTATAAATAGCTTTTTTTTAAATTGAATTTCCTTATCGAGATGGGTAAAAATGTGTTTTCAAATAAATTGATCTTTTATTGTAGTAGCCTAATCCTTCAGCCTTTACTTTGAGTTCATTTATACAGAGAGAAAACGCAAATAAAGAAATAATTTTTACCAAAATCACTGATGCAACAGAATGGAAGTGTAGGGATCCTGCAAAAACAGATAATCAAATGCACAATCATCCATCCTCCTCCACAATCATCCATCCATCCGTGATCATATCAGAGCCTAGAACTAAATCCTGTAGAAAACATGAGCAGTGGAATCTGGACAGTCTAGAGGGATTGTGCAAGGGTCAAAATCGCACTCCGGATCTCCCAATGTTGAGATTTTTTAAGGACAAAGTGATGACTTCTGTGGAATGACTCTGTGGAATGTGGATGACTCTCTGTGGAAGAAATCTGATTTAAGGTACATTCTCAAATAAAGCAGCAACAAAGCACCTGTCTATGCCACTCTTGTGTGGTGCTTTCCAGTTTTGCTTTTGGAAACTTTATTAAAGCCCGCCGAGTTTCAGCTCTCAAGTGGGCCCATCTGCTGCCTGGGAAACGACGATGAATACGTTGGCAAGTGCTCCATTCATCCGTTCATGTTTGCTTTTTGGCACCTTTTGAAAATAGAGCAAAGCCCTTTTTTTTTCATTTTTTCTTTTTTTTTTGAGGATTTTCTTAAGTCTACAGCAGGTGCACATTGAAGTATTTCATCACTCGCAGCCACATGAGAGGCACTTAAGAAAGAAAAAAAAACATCTAAAAATGTGTCCCCTGGTTTTGGCTCCCCTCTCTTTTCAGCAAGCAAATGTGTTTCAGTATCATCAAGGTAGCAGATGCTTAGAACATCTGGTGGCGGCATTCATGGAGCTCAGTGGGACCCGTGGAGAGTGACTGAGCCACGGACCCATCAGGGCCGGTGAGACGTTGCCCCCTTAGGCGTGAAAAGCAGAGCGGCATAGACTGACAAGCATGTTAGCAGCACGGCAGCTCTCCAGGAGACAGGCGGGAACTTCACCGTGGAAATGGGTGAGAAGCTCTGCTGCCGGTGGCTGCGTAGCGGAGGAGAGGAGGGGATTTCACGCAATGTTTCAGAATGGATGGTAGGTGATGCAAACTGGAGAAACCAGGTCGCTCTTTCGTTTCCATTTTTATTTGGAATGGTCCAGACAAGCAAAGAGGTGCTGGAGAGAACAACCCGAAGAAAGTCTAAGTACGGGAATGAAGAAAAGAAAGGACCGATGGGGCTGGGGATAAAGATGAGGCAAGCAAAGAGATAGGCTGATTTACCCAGATATGTCTCATGAATTTCAAATATGTTGTCCTGAGGTATTAGTCTTCAACATCTGTCTGAATAGCCAAGGGGGATCTCATGGACGTCTTTGTAGAGAACTCTGTTGAAATGACAAACCCACTTTGTACCCAGCAGGAGGCGGCATCAATCAGAGCCTCCTCAAACATTCAGCTGGAGTTTTCTTTGGATGTTTGCTCAATCTTTTATCTCTGTCTGTGCCTTTTTCTCAGGTGTGTTTGCTCTTCTCCAAGCCTATGCCTTCCTGCAGTACCTGAAGGACAGACTCACCCGACAGGAGTTTCAGACTCTCTTCTTTCTCGGCATCTCTCTTGCCGCTTGTGTCGTCTTCCTCACAGTGATCTATCTGACATACACAGGTCTGTATCACCTATTAAACAATCAGGCTCATTTCTTCTATGAAGTCATAAACTCAGCAAAAAAAGAAACATCCTCTGACTTTCAACTGTTTTTACTTTCAGTAAACTTAATGTGTGTAAATATTTGTTTGAACACTAAAAGAGTCAACACCATAAGACATAAACTAAAAATGTTTCACAGACATGTGACTAACAGAAATAGAATAATGTGTCCTTGAACGAAGAGAGGCTCGAAATCAAAAGTACCAGTCAGTATCTGGTGTGGCCACCAGCTGCTTGAAGTACTGCAGTGCATCTCCTCCTCATGGACTGGACCAGATTTGTCAGTTCTTGCTGTTAGATGTTACCCCACTCTTCCACCAGGCACTTGCAAGTTCCTGGACATCTCTGGGGGGAATGGCCCTAGCCCTCACCCTGCGATCCAACAGGTCCCAGACGTGCTCAATGGGATTGAGATCCGGGCTCTTCGCTGGCCATGGCAGAACACTGACCACTGACATTGCTGTCATGCAGAAACTCACGCACAGAACGAGCATTTTGGGTGGTGGCATTGTCCTGCTGGAGGATCATGTCCGGATGAGCATGCATAAAGGGTACCACATGAGGGAGGAGGATGTCTTCCCTGTACCGCAAGGCATTGAGATTGCCTGCAATGACAACAAGCTCAGTCCGATGGTGATGTGATATACCGCCCCAGACCATGACGGACCCCCCACCTCCAAATCGATCCCGCTCCAGGGTACAGGCCTCGGTGTAACGCTCATTCCTTCAGCGATAAACACGATTCCGTCCATCACCCCTGGTGACACAAAACCGTGACTCATCAGTGAAGACCACTTTTTGCCACTCCTGTCTTGTCCAGCGAAGGTGGGTTTGTGCCTATAGGTGGCGTTGTTGCTGGTGATGTCTGGTAAGGACCTGCCTTACAACAGGCCTACAAGCCCTCAGTCCAGCCTCTCTCAGCCTATTGCGGACAGTCTGAGCACTGATGGAGGGATTGTGTGTTCCTGGTGTGACTCGGGCAGTTGTTGTGGCCATCCTGTACCTGTCACGCAGGTGTGATATTCGGATGTACCGATCCTGTGCAGGTGTTGTTACACGTGGTCTTCCACTGTGAGGATGATCAGCTGTCTTTCCTGTCTCCCTGTAGCGCTGTCTTAGGCGTCTCACAGTGCAGACATGGCAATTTATTGCCCTAGCCACATCAGCAGTCCTCATGCCTCCCCGCAGCATGCCTAATGCACGTTCACGCAGATGAGGAGGGACCCTGGGCATCTTTCTTTGGGTGTTTTTCACAGTCGGTAGACAAGTCTCTTTAGTGTCCTGCGTTTTTAGAACTGTGACCTTAAATGCCTACTTTCTGTAAGCTGTTAAGGTCTTAACGACCATTCCACAGGTGCATGTTAATTAATTGATTATGGTTAATTGAACATGCATGGAAAACATTGTTTAAACCTTTTACAATGAAGATCTGTAAAGTTATTTGGATTTTTACAACATTATTGTTGAAATACACAGTCCTGAAAAAGGGACGTTTCTTTTTTTGCTGAGTTTATATTACATATTTCTTTTAAATATTGCCTTTTAATCTTGTGATAAATCAGAAAAATATTAATTATCTTTATTTTTATTGAAAAAGACTAAAGGAGGCTGTAACTTTAAAATGACTTGTATTGTAGTATTTGATCAAATCTGATTCACTAGATATTAAAAACTTCTACACAATGTATTGTGAATAAAACGGGGAGAGGTAAGTCTTTTGGCAGACATGTCTCACCCCAGACTTGATTCAGAATCTCTTTATTTAAATCTTGTAGCATTTAGTTTTTTCTTGTTCATCAGTAACCTCTCCGTTTTTCAGAATCGGTATTATTGACGAGGTTTGTTCCCACTAGAAATTTAACTTCTGTTCCACTTACCTCTCAATCTACATATATTTCAATATAAATTTGTTAAACATTTCAAATATATTCAGATCAACCTGGCCCTTTGGGGAAAAAGTAATCTTTGTATTTCATTCAGGGGTGGTTTACCAAAATTGTTCAGTGTGTCTATAGTAATAATTGTACTCTTGATTGGCATACACCATTGGAATCACAGGACTCTTAGCTTTCCAATATGGAGGACTACGGGGGTCATTGGAAAAGCAATACAGCATTTTAACGATGAGTGCTTAATTGTGAATTAAAAAAATAGATTGCTAAATATAATTTCAAATTCAACAATTAATCCATACAAAAAAAGACAAATTTGAAAAGCAATTTG